>JAYKOZ010000068.1:600000-1022500 GCA_036172795.1 Pelodytes ibericus | reverse complement strand
AGTGACAAGTTAAAAGGTCGTATCGAAAAGCTTGAAGACGCCCTAAAGCAGCTGAGCATGCAGGAGGAAGACGAAGAAGATGATGAGTTTGTGGATGTTTTAAACTGTGGCTTGATGCTATACAAGGAACTGTACAGCAAGTTGTTTGAACACCAAAAAGAAGGCGTTGCATTCCTCTACAGTTTGTACAGAGATGGCAGGAAAGGAGGTATTTTGGCAGATGACATGGGCCTGGGAAAGACTATACAAGTTATTGCATTTCTTTCTGCCATCTTTGATGCAGAACTTGTCCGTTGCATTCTGCTGATTATGCCAACCACGCTAATTTCTAACTGGATGAAGGAATTCAAGAAATGGACTCCTGGCATGAGGGTCAACGAGTTTCACGGCACGAGCAAGAAAGAGCGCGCCAGAAATCTTGAGAAAACCCAGAGAAGGGGTGGCATTATTATTACCACTTACCAAATGCTAATAAATAATTGGCAGCAGCTCTCCACGTACAATGGAAACGAGTTTGTGTGGGACTACAGCATTCTAGATGAAGCTCACAAAATCAAAACCTCATCGACAAAGACGGCCAAATCTTGTTACGCCATCCCTGCCAAGAACCGTATCCTGCTAACAGGCACCCCTATCCAGAACAGCCTTCGTGAGATGTGGGCACTCTATGATTTTGCTTGTCAAGGAACACTACTTGGCACGTCCAAAACCTTTAAAATGGAGTACGAGAATCCAATTACACGTGCCAGAGAGAAAGATTCCACCCCAGGCGAAAAAGCCCTTGGACTGAAGATTTCTGAGAACCTGATGAAAATCATATAACCCTACTTCCTCCGACGTACGAAAGATGAAGTTCAAAAGAAAAAGGCGTCTGAAAAGCAAACCAACACAGAGAGCGATATTAAAGCCCCTGACATGCCATCTCTTACAAGAAAAAATGACTTGATCATATGGGTGTACTTGTCATCCATTCAGGAAGACGTTTATCGCAAATTTATATCTCTGGACCAAATCAAGGAATTGCTCATGACTACTCGTTCTCCTCTAGCAGAGTTGAACATCCTTAAAAAGTTATGTGATCATCCCAGGCTGCTCTCTGCCCGTGCCTGTATTCAGCTGGGATTGGAAGGAGATGATTACCAGTGCAACGAAGACCAACAGGCACTTACAAAGTATGACCATCTTACAGACGAGGCTCTTATTGAGGAATCCGGAAAACTGATGCTCCTGATCGATCTCCTACACAAACTAAGAGAGGAGGATCACAGAACTCTGGTGTTTTCCCAGTCACGGAAAATGAGGGACATGATCGATCGCATTTTGTGTAACCGGGGATTTAAGATCATGCGCATTGATGGGACTGTGCCTCTTTTGGAAAGGGAGAAAGTAATCTCCAAGTTCCAGAGCAACAGAAGCTATTCCGTTCTGTTGCTAACAACACAAGTTGGAGGTGTGGGGCTTACGCTAACGGCAGCCGATAGGGTAGTCATCTTTGACCCAAGTTGGAATCCAGCAACCGATGCTCAAGCTGTTGACCGAGCCTACAGAATAGGCCAACAAGAGAACGTGGTTATATACCGCCTGATCACGTGTGGAACAGTAGAAGAGAAAATATACAGGAGACAGATATTTAAGGATTCCTTAATAAGGCAAACCACTGGAGATAAGAAAAACCCATTCCGCTATTTCTCAAAGCAAGAGCTCAAGGAATTATTTTCTCTAGAAGATACCCGAACTTCCTCAACACAGATACAACTTCAGAACATGCAGGCAGCTGAAAGAAAAACAGACACCCACCTCGATAACCAGATTGCTTACTTGCATACTTTGCAAATATTTGGCATTTCTGATCATGACCTTATCTACTCACATGAAGTCTGCTCACAGGACGATGAGTGCGAAGATGAGCATGAAGGTCAATACATTGAACAAAGGGTGCAGAAGGCTCATGAACTGGTGCAGATGGAGTCCCAAATGAATGAGCAATTAATGGAACAGATAAGTAAAGGGACCGAAGGGGCATGGCTAAGGCAGACTAATGAACCTGGGATACCAAAGAAAAAAAGCCTTTCATCTCCTAAGAAGTACAACGTTCAACCCATAACTGTTGATCTCACAGAAGATGACATTGCCAATGTCAGTTGCCATATGACCAGTATGGTAATAGAAGATTCCAGTGGGGATGGGAATGAAGACTTGCCTCCTCCCCCTTTTGCCACCACGTTGTCCACTCTCACAAATGGAAACACTAGCGGTAATCCATCTTCTAATCCCGCGACTAAACGGGAAAACATTTCGGCTTCCCCAGTTGCCCATCACAAAATTATCCTTAGCCCTTCTTATGGAACTGATGTGCACATGGACATTCCTTCTGTAAAAGATAGTAGCTTCCAAGCATTTTCTGACCCTTTAATAACAGACGATGCCTCTTCTGATGTTGTGGTGGAGGATCAAAGCTTTTCACGATTAAATCCTGATCGTAAAGTGTCAACTGAAATCTTAAGGCATTCGCAAGACGTGTACGATGCAACCGAAGACATGAATCAGTCGCTAGTAGCGGACACTACTTCAGATATGAAAAGAGAACCTTTTGAAACTAGCGTGTCTACGTGCAAGGCTCCGTTACAATGTGACTTTAATCTTGTGCTGGACGATACCATGGAAAATGATGTGTGCAACGAATCTCTGAAAGAGTTGGATAGTGTCATGGAAACCTCTATCGCCCCTGAGATGGAAGCAATGCTGGTTTTGGAAGATTCTATAGAAAATGCTAATGAACCAGAGCTAAGCTTGCAATCTTCCACGGGATCCAAAAAGGAATCAAAGACGAAAGTCTCAGAAATCAAAGCCGAAAACAGTTTAGAGCAGATAGAGAGATCCGGTCACAAAATGAACAATAAAGACAAAACCAATAATAGTGACTTTCACTCTTATATAGACTTGGTGAGTGAGGAGGATGAGGAAGAAATAGTTTTCACTCGTAAGAAAGGTAAGCAAAGAGTCTTATCAGACAGCGAGGCAGAACGGTCACAAAGCTTGCAAACGTCCATGGCAAGAGAAACAACAGAGGGCCCACAAATCCCAATTGAAGCCGAATACAGTCTAGTTCATACAGAGAGACCCGGTCACCAAATGGATGAAAAAGCCAAGATTGGTAATGGTGACGGTCAGTTTAATCTAGACTTGGAGAGTGAGGAGGATGAAGAAGACATTGTCTTGACTAGTAAAAATGGTAAGCGGAGAGTCTTATCAGACAGCGAGGTGGAAGGATGTGGATTCATTGTAGATGAAAACGAAGGAATTAATTCTCCTTTTAAGAGTCCCTCCATGAAGGCCATAAGCGCCTCAACACCAAAGCATGAACGATCTTTACTGGACTCGTTCTTTGTCCAGAAGAGAAGTAAAGGTCGCAGATCGATTGCCTCCCGAAGGTCTCTTATTCAAGTAGCAGTGGAAGAAGCAACAGATGTGCAGGAAACTATAGATAATGGAAGCGAGGAAGAAAGCGCAGAAGAGGAAAATGAATTAAAGTCCAACGAAGCTAAGGAAGTTAAATATGAGGAATCTGTGGAGCCAGAGGAGGAGCCGGCTGGCGAGACCCTGGCTTTGGAGGAGAGCCTGGAGGGGCATTCTCCAGAGGAATATGATGACAATAGTTTTGTGCTTAAAAGTTCATCGGACCAAGAGGAAGAGGGTACAACCAACGAATCTACTGGCGAGGTAGAACTTAGCTCTGGGGAACAAGTAGACTGTCTTGCTCCTGAAAGCGAGTGCATCCAAGATAAAGTGACTTTAAACAACAGTTATTCCTCCCTGGTGACCCGTGGAAAAGCATTTAGAGATAATGGATGTGTGAAGGAGGCTTTGGACTGTTTCTTGAAAGCCCTCGACCTACAACCAGGAGACCCTGAGATTATGATGATGACGCTAAATTTATACAGACAGTTGTCCTAGTTGTAGGTAAGGATTATCAGCCGACCTTAGCACAGTCTTGTTGCAAAACAATTGCTAGTTATCTGGCTGACTGACAAAGCAACCTGTTCAGATGACCCACTTTATGGGGGGGCACTTTACCGTCGGCTTAAAGATTTGTTACTGCTAAATGTTTTCAGTAGAGATAAAGGTTTACCATTCACAGAAAGTGCCCCCCATGTGCAGAAAAAAATAACTTTTACATTTGACGAGATTTTCAACATTTGTGTTATTACTGTGCATTTAAATATTCTATTCTTGTATTATTTCCACACACAAAAAACCCCATTAAAGTTGGTAATAAATAATTTGAAAATATATATATTTTTACATTGCTTTAACCTGTACAAAATATCCAAATTAGTTTTTGCATGGAACTTTCTCTATAACATTCTGTCAAGTGCACCTAATCCCTGTTGTAGTGCGGTGTTCAGGATCTGCGGCATTATATCGCTATGTAATTCACAAGATCTGGACCATCGCTGCTAAGCTGCAACTGGAAAGAGCAAGGCAGGTGGGGTGTCCTGAATGCTCCATGTGAGACAGTGGCACCACACTATATCACCATCCATGTTATATAACGCATAGCATTTAACTGCAGATAGAAAAGGTGTAGTTCTTGCTTTACATCTAAGATGATGTCATATAGATGAAAGCAGTGTCCCTACGCCATCATCACAAGCTGTCCATCAGCACTTACCCCTACTTCACTCATTAAAGCAGTCTAAGCATTACAGTTACGATTACAGAAAAATGATTGTGATCTGTGTGAGTGCATCAATATGAGCTACTGCATTAAAGGAACACTGACTTTAACATACATGAAAATAAACTAACTAGAGTTAGTGGAGGAATGGACGGACGTATACACAGCTTCTGGGCCTTGTCTATTTGCAGAGTGTCGCTCATTAGGTGTCTGCGCAGCCGGGCAAACTAAACTTACATGTGGTTACAAACTGACAGCAAAATAACACTTATTGAGGTGCGTCCATTATATTCCTTGTGGGCCCTATATACATTGAAAGTGCCATGCATGCCAGAACAGGACATGATCTATTAAAAGTGAGTGGCATATCCTTACTTTATTTGATTTTGTGACACACTACATAAATATACTACACTTGATTTTTGCTTCTCTTTTCCATAAGATTGATATCATCTAAGTATTCCATATATATATATATATTTATGTCACATTCTTTATCGTTGAAGTGGAAACACACTGCACGTATTACTGTTTTTTGTGTTATTTTTTTGGGGAGGACTTGGGAGAGTCCCCCTGGATGGGAGCAGCTTCACATTTGTTTAAGCTGCTCATGTGCTATTGTTTTTTGTCATTCATTTTTTTAAAATGCCTTATGACATGTTAAAGTGTACAGTGTTAGATAATACAAGCTTTCATATAAATCCGTACATATAAAGGAAGAAATTAGGCTAGTAAGGAGTGTCTGGGATTTCAAGGCTTTGTGCTTATTAGAAGATTACTCAAAAACCCAACATGGTTTTCTAATAGGAAAAGTGTAATTTTGTATAATTATGAAAGTGACTGTCCCCTAAACATTGAATTAAAAAATGCCATTACCTTGTGTCATGATCTTCCTATGGGAAATATGTTTGTGTTACTAGGCGATACCACAACAAACAGCACAGAAACTGGACTAAGCAAAGGACAATGTATTTTCTGCAGTGCATAGTACCACCACTAGGTGGCACCTTTCCCAGCAGCACCAACAGGGAGCATTATTAGTTAATAACATTACGGAGGGGATTGTTATATGAATTCATAAAACTCTTTAAATTGATGTTTTAATTTTGGGATCGGAGAGGCTTTTAAAAATAATTAGTTTCAAGGGCACGCTGCTTACTTGGGGAAGATACCGGTCACATGACTAATGACTTTTGCCCAAATTAAGGTCTTCTAAAGTGATAACTTGTCCTGGGAAGACACGTGAGAAGGAAACTCACAAAATTCTATCTTATCACCACCATAAACCAGAGTGAATAGCACTGACATGAGTGCAGTGCTTATCTGAGTTTTATAACTGGAGTAAATCTCCAGACTACTTGTGATCTGTAAGAGTACATCAATATGAGCTACTGCATTGAAGGACCACTCTGACTTTAACATACAAATGTCTTGGTGGCGTACACACAGTTTCTGGGCCTTGTCTATTTGCAGAGTGTTGCTCATTAGGTGGCTGCGCAGCCAGGCAAACTAAACTTACATGTGGTTACACACTGCCAGCAAAATAACACTTATTCCCTATATACATTGAAAGTGCCATGCATGACAGAACAGGACATGCTCTATTAGAAGTGAGGGGCATATTCTCACTTCATTTCACTTTGTGATACACTACACTTTATTTTGTATTTTTGCTTCTCTTTTCCATAAGATTTGTCTTCTGTATAAGTATTTCATATATATATTTCCCACATGTAATACCACATTCTTTATCGTTGAATTATGAACACACCGCACGTATTACTGTTTGTGTTTTATTTATTTGGCTTGGGAGAGTTCCCCTGTATGGGTGCAGTAGTTCCCTCCTTCATATTTGTTTTAGCTGATCAAGCGCTATAGTTTTTTTTATGTTTCACTAAATTTTTGAATGTCATGTTAAAGTGTACAGTGTTAGATCACACAAGCCTTCAATGTAAAATAAGACCAACCAATACAATGTTACCACCTCCATTTTATTAGAGGTTCAGATCAAGGAACTTCAAGAAAACGCAGTTAGCGATACAGTAAAATCCCCAAAAACTAGTTCTTAAACAAAAGTTTAATTTCCTTCCTTCCACCATGATGATGTGGTACCCAAATTTAGTCTTCACAGGAGGGTCCGTGTACACCGGTTTGTCCATTGTGCTCACAGCCAGAGCAAAGGCTGCTTCTTGGAAAGGACCCACCATTGATCCTCTGGTCATCCAGCCAAGGTCTCCCTATTGGAATTTACAAAAAAAAAAAAAAAAAAAAGTCTCTTTAATATTATTATTATTATTTATAAAGCGCCAACATATACCACAGCGCTGTACAATGGAGTAAATATACCATACAAATGGTACATAACATAACAAGTCTCTTTAATATTATTATTATTTATAAAGCGCCAACATATACCACAGCACTGTACAATGGAGAAAATAAACCATACAAATGGAAAATAACATAACAAGTCTCTTTAATATTATTATTATTATTATTTATAAAGCGCCAACATATTCCACAGCGCTGTACATTGGAGTAAATAAACCATACAAATGGGAAATAACATAACAAGTCTCTATAATATTATTATTATTATTATTAATAAAGCGCCAACATATACCACAGAGCTGTACAATGGAGTAAATAAACCATACAAATGGAAAATAACATAACAAGTCTCTTTAATATTATTATTATTATTTATAAAGCGCCAACATATTCCACAGCGCTGTACATTGGAGTAAATAAACCATACAAATGGTACATAACTTAACAAGTCTCTTTAATATTATTTTTATTTATAAAGCGCCAACATATTCCACAGCGCTGTACAATGGAGTAAATAAACCATACAAATGGGAAATAACATAACAAGTCTCTATAATATTATTATTATTTATAAAACACCAACATATTCCAAAGCGCTGTACAATGGAGTAAATAAACCATACAAATGGGAAATAACATAACAAGTCTCTTTAATATTATTATTATTATTTATAAAGCGCCAACATATTCCACAGCGCTGTACAATGGTGTAAATAAACCATACAAATGGGAAATAACATAACAAGTCTCTTTAATATTATTATTATTATTTATAAAGCGCCAACATATTCCACAGCGCTGTACAATGGAGAAAATAAACCATACAAATGTTAAATAATATAACAAGTCTCTATAATATTATTATTATTCATAAAGCGCCAACATATACCACAGGGCTGTACAATGGAGTAAATAAACCATACAAATGGGAAATATCATAACAAGTCTCTTTAATATTATTATTATTTATAAAACGCCAACATATACCACAGCGCTGTACAATGGAGTAAATAAACCATAAAAATGGGAAATAACATAACAAGTCTCTTTAATATTATTATTATTATTTATAAAGCGCCAACATATTCCACAGCGCTGTACAATGGAGTAAATAAACCATACAAATGTTAAATAATATAACAAGTCTCTATAATATTATTATTATTCATAAAGCGCCAACATATACCACAGGGCTGTACAATGGAGTAAATAAACCATACAAATGGGAAATATCATAACAAGTCTCTTTAATATTATTATTATTTATAAAACGCCAACATATACCACAGCGCTGTACAATGGAGTAAATAAACCATAAAAATGGGAAATAACATAACAAGTCTCTTTAATATTATTATTCTTATTTATAAAGCGCCAACATATACCACAGCGCTGTACAATGGTGTAAATAAATCATACAAATTGGAAATAACATAACAAGTCTCTTTAATATTATTATTATTATTTATAAAGAGTCAACATATTCCACAGCGCTGTACATTGGAGTAAATAAACCATACAAATGGTACATAACTTAACAAGTCTCTTTAATATTATTGTTATTTATAAAGCGCCAACATATACCACAGCGCTGTACAATGAAGTAAATAAACCATACAAATGGTACATAACATAACAAGTCTCTTTAATATTATTATTATTATTTATAAAGCGCCAACGTATTCCACAGCGCTGTACAATGGAGTAAATAAACCATACAAATGGTACATAACATAACAAGTCTCTTTAACATTATTATTATTATTTATAAAGCGCCAACATATTCCACAGCGCTGTACAATGGAGTAAATAAACCATACAAATGGTAAATAATATAACAAGTCTCTTTAATATTATTATTATTATTTATAAAGCGCCAACATATTCCACAGCGCTGTACAATGGAGAAAATAAACCATTCAAATGGTACATAACATAACAAGTCTCTATAATATTATTATTATTTATAAAACACCAACATATTCCACAGCGCTGTACAATGGAGTAAATAAACCATACAAATGGCAAATAACATAACAAGTCTCTTTAATATTATTATTATTATTTATAAAGCACCAACATATTCCACAGCTCTGTACAATGGAGTAAATAAACCATACAAATGGGAAATAACATAACAAGTCTCTTTAATATTATTATTATTATTTATAAAGCACCAACATGTCCCACAGCGCTGTACAATGGAGTAAATAAACCATACAAATGGGAAATAACATAAAAAGTCTCTTTAATATTATTATTATTTATAAAGCGCCAACATATTCCTCAGCGCTGTACAATGGAGGAAATAAACCATACAAATGGTAAATAACATAACAAGTCTCATTTATATTATAATTATTATTATTTATGGAGACAAAAACCAAAGTTTGGGATCCCTCTCAGCAAGAACATGCAAAGGCTGAAATTGCCGGCCCTATAGGTTGTAACCTACTTGGGATAGGAATCACCAGTTTTTGCTCGCTTGCACCATTACAGAGGAAACCTCTCCAATAGCACATTAGACTGGTCCCACCCATAAGGGCAGTCCAGATCCAAATAGCCTGGCAGGTCTCCTCTGCATGAAGAACACAGCAACCACATTCTATGTTTCTATGTTTCTATAACATTGCCTGAGAAAAAAAAAAAAAAAATAACCCTTTTATTGCTGATCACAGTTTGTGACTGTGATCAGTTTCCTTCCACTTTAGGGCCCTCATTTAGTTTTTTTTTTTTTGCAATTTATGAAGTTTTTGAATAAATAAATGTTATTGTACTATATTTATTTAATAAAATGTAACCCCTGCATGCCTGTTGCATGATTTTTATGGATCTGACATCACTCTTCAGAGTTCTTTTTCCATCTTTTATATCTAGGGTATCAAAAGAAAGCTCTAACTTTCCATTAAAAGACAACATATAACTTGTATAGGTACAAAAAACAAAAGTTTGGGATCCTCTCAGCGAGAACCGGTAAAGGCTGAAATAGCCGGCTCTATAGGTTGTAACCTACTCGGGAGAGGAATCAATTTTTTTTGCTCACTTGCTCCTTACAGAGGAAACCTCTCCCATAGCACATTAGACTGGTCCCACCCACAAGGGTAGTGCAGATCCAAATAGCCTGGCTGTTCCCCTCTGCACAAAGAACACAGCAAACACAGACAAACGTTTCAGCCTACAATGGTCTTGTCAGTATGGTACGGCTGATATTGCTCTAGGTGCAGCGAGCTAATGACCCACGTCTGGGCATACCCGGCTTACTCATGGAGACAAAAAACAAAGGTTTAGGATCCCTCTCAGCGAGAACGGGTAAAGGCTGAAATAGCGGGCGCTATAGGTTGTAACCTACTCGGGAGAGGAATCACAGTTTTTTGCTCGCTTGCACCATTACAGAGGAAACCTCTCCCATAGCACATTAGACTGGTCCCACCCATAAGGGCAGTCCAGATCCAAACAGCCTGGCAGGTCTCCTCTGCACGAAGAACACAGCAACCACAGACTTAATGTACTCGTCAGTATGGTATGGCTGATATCACTATAGGGGCAGCGAGCTAGGGACACACGTCTGGGCATACCCTGATTACTCATGGAGACAAAAAACAAAGGTTTGGGATCCCTCTCAGCGAGAACGGGCAAAGGCTGAAATAGCCAGAGCTATAGGTTGTAACCTACTCGGGAGAGAAATCAATTTTTTTTGCTCACTTGCTCCTTACAGAGGAAACCTCTCCCATAGCACATTAGACTGGTCCCACCCACAAGGGTAGTGCAGATCCAAATAGCCTGGCTGTTCTCCTCTGCACAAAGAACACAGCAACCACAGACATACTTTTCAGCCTACAATGGTCTTTTCAGTATGGTACGGCTGATATCGCTCTAGGTGCGTCTGGGCATAACCTTCTTACTCATGGAGACAAAAAACAAAGGTTTGGCATCCTCTCAGCGAGAACATGCAAAGGCTGAAATAGCGGGCCCTATAGGTTGTAACCTACTCGGGAGAGGAATCACTGTTTTTTGCTCGCTTGCTCCATTAAGGAGGAAACCTCTCCCATAGCACATTAGACTGGTCCCACCCATAAGGGCAGTCCAGATCCAAATAGCCTGGCAGTTTCCTCTGCGCGAAGAACACAGCAACCACATTCTATGTTTCTATGTTTCTATAACATTGCCTGAGAAAAAAAAATAACCTTTTTATTGCTGATCACAGTTTGTGACCGTGATCAGTTTCCTTCCACTTTAGGGCCGTCATTTAGTTTTTTTTTTTTTAACATTTTATTTTATTTTTGCAATTTATGAAGTTTTTGAATAAATAAATGTTATTGTACTATATTTATTTAATAAAATGTAACCCCTGCATGCCTGTTGCATGATTTTTATGGATCTGACATCGGAGTTTTTTTTCTGTCTTTTATATCTAGCGTATCAAAAGAAAGCTCTAACTTTCCATTAAAAAACAACATATAACTTGTATGGGTACAAAAAACAAAGGTTTGGGATCCTCTCAGCGAGAACGGGCAAAGGCTGAAATAGCGGGCCCTATAGGTTGTAACCTACTCGGGAGAGGAATCACTGTTTTTTGCTCGCTTGCACCATTACAGAGGAAACCTCTCCCATAGCACATTAGACTGGTCCCACCCATAAGGGCAGTCCAGATCCAAACAGCCTGGCAGGTCTCCTCTGCATGAAGAACACAGCAACCACATTCTATGTTTCTATGTTTCTATAACATTGCCTGAGAAAAAAAAAATAACCCTTTTATTGCTGATCACAGTTTGTGACTGTGATCAGTTTCCTTCCACTTTAGGGCCCTCATTTAGTTTTTTTTTTTTTTTGCAATTTATGAAGTTTTTGAATAAATAAATGTTATTGTACTATATTTATTTAAAAAAATGTAACCCCTGCATGCCTGTTGCATGATTTTTATGGATCTGACATCACTCTTCAGAGTTCTTTTTCCATCTTTTATATCTAGGGTATCAAAAGAAAGCTCTAACTTTCCATTAAAAAACAACATATAACTTGTATAGGTACAAAAAACAAAAGTTTGGGATCCTCTCAGCGAGAACCGGTAAAGGCTGAAATAGCCGGCTCTATAGGTTGTAACCTACTCGGGAGAGGAATCAATTTTTTTTGCTCACTTGCTCCTTACAGAGGAAACCTCTCCCATAGCACATTAGACTGGTCCCACCCACAAGGGTAGTGCAGATCCAAATAGCCTGGCTGTTCTCCTCTACACGAAGAACACAGCAACCACAGACATACTTTTCAGCCTACAATGGTCTTTTCAGTATGGTACGGCTGATATCGCTCTAGGTGCGTCTGGGCATAACCTTCTTACTCATGGAGACAAAAAACAAAGGTTTGGCATCCTCTCAGCGAGAACATGCAAAGGCTGAAATAGCGGGCCCTATAGGTTGTAACCTACTCGGGAGAGGAATCACTGTTTTTTGCTCGCTTGCTCCATTAAGGAGGAAACCTCTCCCATAGCACATTAGACTGGTCCCACCCATAAGGGCAGTCCAGATCCAAATAGCCTGGCAGGTCTCCTCTGCACGAAGAACACAGCAACCACATTCTATGTTTCTATGTTTCTATAACATTGCCTGAGAAAAAAAAATAACCTTTTTATTGCTGATCACAGTTTGTGACCGTGATCAGTTTCCTTCCACTTTAGGGCTGTCATTTAGTTTTTTTTTTTTAACATTTTATTTTTGCAATTTATGAAGTTTTTGAATAAATAAATGTTATTGTACTATATTTATTTAATAAAATGTAACCCCTGCATGCCTGTTGCATGATTTTTATGGATCTGACATCGCACTCTTCAGAGTTTTTTTTCTGTCTTTTATATCTAGCGTATCAAAAGAAAGCTCTAACTTTCCATTAAAAAACAACATATAACTTGTATGGGTACAAAAAACAAAGGTTTGGGATCCTCTCAGCGAGAACGGGCAAAGGCTGAAATAGCCGGCCCTATAGGTTGTAACCTACTCAGGAGAGGAATCACTGTTTTTTGCTCGCTTGCTCCTTACAGAGGAAACCTCTCCAATAGCACATTAGACTGGTCCCACCCATAAGGGCAGTCCAGATCCAAATAGCCTGGCAGGTCTCCTCTGCACAAAGAACACAGCAACCACAGACTTAATGGCCTCGTCAGTATGGTACGGCTGATATCACTATAGGTGCAGCGAGCTAGGGACCCACGTCTGGGCATACCCTGCTTACTCATGGAGACAAAAAACAAAGGTTTGGGATCCCACTCAGCGAGAACGGGCAAAGGCTGAAATAGCCGGCCCTATAAGTTGTAACCTACTCGGGAGAGGAATCACCGTTTTTTGCTCGCTTGCACCATTACAGTGGAAACCTCTCCCATAGCACATTAGACTGGTCCCACCCATAAGGGCAGTCCAGATCCAAATAGCCTGGCAGGTCTCCTTTGCACAAAGAATACAGCAACCACAGACATACGTTTCAGCCTTCAATGGCCTCGTCAGTATGGTACAGCTGATATCACTCTAAGTGCAGCGAGCTAGGGACCCACGTCTGGGCATACCCTGATTACTCATGGAGACAAAAACAAAGGTTTGTGGTGCAGTGTGTTACTGTGTGGGGACAATGTATAAAGTGCTATGGGGGCAATGAGATACTGTGGAATGTGCTGTGGGTTATTGTGACATATGTGTTTTTTGTTGGCTATTGACCTCATCCCTGCTCTGTCCATGATGACAATTTCACTCTCCCTCTTATATTATATAGTCTCTAATCTATTCATGTGCCATGGCTTCATCCTCCTTTTTATGGTATGTATTCCTTGCTCTGCATGATCTGTCAGTATTCCATTGCTCTATCAATGTCTCATGGCTCAATCCTCCGTGTTACACTTCCCTTGTATGTACGCAGAGGGGATAGAGTGCCCGATTCCTGAAAACCACCCACTAACAAACCACATGCCTCCCCCCAACCCCCCAGTACCCCAATAACTGGACACAAGACGGGTTGATGGTATAAATAGGCCACAGCAAATTTTATTAAAACAGTAATTGGGCTGTATCCGCCAACCACCATCTTTCCTTTATATAAAATAACTTATACAGCCTAACAACTCTGCACTAATGTCATCATTTACAGACCCCCCGTGGGGGTATGACAGGTGTTGGATAAGCCGGAACTTGCCTGGCTCTTTTTTGGGAACCACCCCCAATGGCGACACCCGAAGGGACGCCAAAGGGGGCGATTCAAAAGGACCTGCTACCGGACCGAGCTCTATTTCCTTAGCCAACTTTACCCGAACAACCTCAGGGTGTTCATCAACCGAACGTAAATTCTTACAACACGCCCGATCCTGAAACGGGATCCAAAACCCTTCCTCAAACCCTCAGAGCAAGAGCTCCGCCGCCCTGCGATTGCTATACTTATTTAGCATGGGGCGCATTGCCCCGACAGCTACCGGAGTCTTCCCCCTTACCACCCAGGTCCCCTTTATCACTGCCTTTTTGGCGCTTAAAGCAGCGGGAGGCGGGATGGTTGCCCCCGCACCCCGAGCATTCGTGTTTAAAACGACAGCCCGTGCCGAATTTGCACTGGCCGTCGTTAAACTGCCAGCAGCCACCTGGGCGTCGTTGTGTGGCCGAAGGAGCGGGCGGGCCCATTCCTCCGGCCCCCCCGAGAAAGGAAGTAAGCCCCCCTTGGTGGGAAGCTGGCCGAGTCATGATGGCCAGCCACAATCCCACGTCTATTTGGTCCCAACCCGTGGTGGGACGGATGGTGGGTGAAACCTCCGTGCTGCCTGTTCGGCTCCCCGTGCAGTGTGCCAACACGGAAGTGCCGACAGTCACGTGACGGGTGCGCTGACGTCATACGCGCGCCCGGTCACATGACCTGTCGACACAATCGCCGGGAAGCCGAACAGGCAGCATGGAGCGACCATGCTGCCTGCCACTAGCCACCAAGGAAAGGTAAATGCTGATGGGAGACTGTGTGTGTGACTGAGTGTGATGGGAGTCAGAGTGTGTGTGATGGAAGACAGTGTGTGTGACTGAGTGTGATGCGAGTCAGAGTGTGTGTGATGAGAGACAGTGTTTGTGACTGAGTGTGATGGGAGTCAGAATGTGTGTGATGGGAGACAGTGTGTGTGACTGAGTGTGATGGGAGTCAGAGTGTGTGTGACGGGAGACAGTGTGTGTGACTGAGTGTGATGGGAGTCAGAGTGTGTGTGATGGGAGACAGTGTGTGTGACTGAGTGTGATGGGAGTCAGAGTGTGTGTGATGGGAGACAGTGTGTGTGACTGAGTGTGATGGGAGTCAGAATGTGTGTGATGGGAGACAGTGTGTGTGATGGGAGTAGGAGTGTGTGACTGAGTGTGATGGGAGTGTGAGCTTGATGTGAGTCTGAATGATGGGGCATGTCTTAGGTGTGTAACGTGGGTGTGCAGCTTGGGTAGGGGCAGCACAAAATCAAGATACACCACTGCCCATAACCACACACTCCTCCTAGTGTTGCAACATTTTCTACAAAAAAATATCGCTCTTGCTGGTGTTCCCCGTAGACTTAACATTAGCATTAATCCAATTTTTATACCGTTCTGCAGGTAAAACACTGGCTGGGTGGCATCCCTACCTCCGCCATAGCTCCAAAAACAAAACTGTCCTATCTTTGTCCTCATGAAATGTTGGGAGTTATGGATTTTCTCTCTCCAAATTGTATTTCCAGTAAATCATATACTGCAGGCCATTGAAGGGGTTCAATGGGTGTTATGTATGAAACTATGACTGTGATGTACCCAGTGATGTCATAAACACACTCCTTTGAACTTAATGTTCTATGCCCAGTCTGTGCCATATTTGGATACAACTTTGTGCTGAGAGAGAAGCTTGTATGATTTCCATTTTACCTCAACCTATGGGTCACTTAGTATAAACTGAAAGAGAATACCCTGCACTCCAACCCTCTCTCGAATGGATAATTCTGTTGATCCTCCTGGCAGCCATGCTTTAGATTCAGATTTATATTCTTCCAATGCTAAAATCAAAGATTCCATGTAGGGCTATTTTATGGCCCAGCTGTATTTGTAATTTGTATCTATTTTATGTTATTTTAAGTTATTTCCCAAGCCACATTTGCTTACAGGGCACTTGTCCTACCCTTGCCCACATTTTACTTCATTTTGCAGCCCTCTAGCCATTTCCAGGACTTTTTTAGAGGCATTTTAGTGGCCAAAAGTTCGTGTCCCCATTGACTTCAATGGGGTTCGAGTTCGGGGACAAGTTCTAGCACGGACCCGGACATTTTTTCGAAGTTCGGCCAGACCTGCCGAACCCGAACATCCAGGTGTCGCTCAACTCTAGTAACCATATAAGGCTACTTTCTATATAACCATGTAAAGCTACTTTCTGTATATCCATATACAGCTACTTTCTAGTCATGAAATAATCACCAGGGCACACAATAATTTCATCCCACCTAGCTCTGCTTGTTTCCCGGGGGACTCATCATCTGTATCAATACCAATTTATTACACCGTCACCTCTAAATATGTATCGCCTCCACCTGACTGTACACATCATCTGTATCAGCACCAATTTATTACACCGTCACCTCTAAATATGTATCGCCTCCACCTGACTGTACACATCATCTGTATCAGCACCATTTTATTACACCGTCACCTCTTAATATGTATCGCCTCCACCTGACTGTACACATCATCTGTATCAGCACCAATTTATTACACCGTCACCTCTAAATATGTATCGCCTCCACCTGACTGTACACATCATCTGTATCAGCACCATTTTATTACACCGTCACCTCTTAATATGTATCGCCTCCATCTGACTGTACACATCATCTGTATCAGCACCATTTTATTACACCGTCACCTCTAAATATATATCGCCTCCACCTGACTGTACACATCATCTGTATCAGCACCAATTTATTACACTGTCACCTCTAAATATGTATCGCCTCCATCTGACTGTACATATCATCTGTATCAGCACCATTTTATTACACCGTCACCTCTTAATATATATCGCCTCCACCTGACTGTACACATCATCTGTATCAGCACCATTTTATTACACCGTCACCTCTAAATATGTATCGCCTCCACCTGACTGTACATATCATCTGTATCAATACCATTTTATTACACCGTCACCTCTAAATATATATCGCCTCAACCTGACTGTACACATCATCTGTATCAATACCATTTTATTACACCGTCACCTCTAAATATATAAATCGCCTCCATCTGACTGTACACATCATCTGTATCAATACCAATTTATTACACTGTCACCTCTAAATATATATCGCCTCCATCTGACTGTACACATCATCTGTATCAGCACCATTTTATTACACCGTCACCTCTAAATATGTATCGCCTCCACCTGACTGTACACATCATCTGTATCAGCACCATTTTATTACACCGTCACCTCTAAATATGTATCGCCTCCACCTGACTGTACACATCATCTGTATCAGCACCATTTTATTACACCGTCACCTCTAAATATATATCGCCTCCATCTGACTGTACACATCATCTGTATCAGCATCATTTTATTACACCGTCACCTCTAAATATGTATCGCCTCCACCTGACTGTACACATCATCTGTATCAGCACCATTTTATTACACCGTCACCTCTAAATATGTATCGCCTCCATCTGACTGTACACATCATCAGAACCCTGGTAGCTAGGCGAAGCTGTAGCTTTAAGGGCATGTATGTGTGTGGGGTAGAAATATGATGGACAGCAGTTGGGGGCGGGGGTTGGGTAGAAAGTTTATAAATAGTTTGTAGTGAAATTCTCTTCAGCCATTTTCCCCAAAAATCTTGGTGAGTCACTTAGATAAAATTCCTGTTTTTATCTGAAGTGTTACCTGTTTGACGGCCTGGAGCATGGATGTGGAGGGGATCCTCGCAGCTCTCAGGGCTGAGGCTTTGGTGGATGGTGGCAGGCAGCTTCAGATGCAGTTCTCACGGCTGCAGGCTGCCCCTGCGGTGGACCAGGACGGGGGAAGCTCCAGACGCAGCGCCAGGCGGCGCGCCCACTCCCCTGAGAGGTTTAGCCCAGGCCGGGGCACCTCTCCAGGCGGCCAGAGCGGGGCTTCTGCGGCCCAGGCCCCGGGGGTAAGTGCTGCAGTGAGGCCCGTGCCCGCGGCGGGCGGGCCTCACCCCCCCACCACCCGCAGTCGGGCCCGGAGCGCTCCGCTAGGGGCTCCGGGGCCCGTTAGGTCCCGTGCGAGGCCCTCTCCTGCGGTGGAGGGGCCTCGTGTGTCAGTGGGCCTATCCCCGTCGCATGGTGCAGCTCGTGCGGAGAGAGCTGCTACCACGCGATATCAGCCTGTAGCTGATTCGTCCAGGGCTGCCACGAGGTCTAGGGCAGCCCGGATGACCCCCCTTCCTCCACACGCGACGCAGCGTGCAGCCAGGAGGAGTGGATCCCGTCGGGCACCGCAACATGTAAGTAGGCCGCAGGCCTCAAAACGGAGGGCCCTGGGTTTACCTCCAGGCGATGGGGGGCGGGTTGTGGATAGCTGCCAGCGCAGCTATCACTCTGCTGAGGAGGACAGTGCTTCCTCTACCTCCCCAGCTCCCCCTAGTCACCCCCCTGGGCCTAGCAACATGGTTCCTGCGGTTGGGCCTCATCCACTAAGGGGTGGGTGGTCAGGTTTAACAATGCCTTCTTATTTTCAGGATTTCTCTACCACTTTGCACCCTGGCTCCATCCCTCCATCACAGGGGACAGGAGAGGCGGGGGCTACTACCGCTATACAGCCCTCTGTGGGTCCTGCAGCTTCTATGACTGGTGAGTCTGCAATTCCCTTTTCTTGGGGGGTTGCGCAAGGGAGCGAAGGGGTGCAGGGCCCACAGAGTCAGGCTTGGGCGGGTTTTATGCAAGGTTTGCGTGGTTTGCTGGAACAGGCTCAGGGACCCCCATTGCAGACGCAGGCAGTCAACATTGATTCGCAGGTCGGCGCGGTTTGGGGTTCTCGTGCGGTTGACGGGGGGACGTTACGCCGACCGCGTCGGGTACTGTTTCGGTGCCCCTTACCCCAGTGGTTGTTTCGCAGACCTCGGCGGCTAGCGTTGAAACGGACCCACTGGGGGGGACTTCAATGGTGGTCGCCGGGGCCCCCGCAACGGGGTTTGACCCTATGGCAACGGTGGCCCCGATGGCACATGGGGCTACGTACATGTGCTGGTCCGGGCCATTGGGGTTACACGTAAAGCAGGAAGTGCGTGAAAAGATTTGGCGCAGGGAATTTATAGAGATTTACTCGCTCCTTCCACTGGAGGATGTTCCTCCTCCGGAGAAGGAGTTAAAGGAAGCAGAGAAGGAGAAAGAAAGGTACAAGTACCGTAAGATCCCCAAAACATTTGGGAATTGGGTTCGGGCTTTTTCAATTCTAGCCAGCATTATAGGGGAGAAACCACCCAATAGGTGCTCTGCCCTGTTCTGCTATCAGGACATGATATGGCATGCCTGCAGGGTTTATGGAGGGCTAGGGTGGTCGCGGTACTACGAGCAGTTCCGCCAACGCCTAGCATTACGTCCCACTTTGGATTGGGATCAAATGGACATAGGGCTATGGCTGGCCATCATGACTAGACCCGCTTCTCACCAAGGGGGTTTGTAGTCCTTTCTCGGGGGGGCCGGTGGGATGGGATCACCCACACCACCGGCCTCTACCCGGCGTAGCGGCAGTTGTTGGAAATTCAACGACGGCCAATGCAAATGGGGGGCGGGGTGCCGTTTTAAACATGAATGCTCTGGGTGCGGGGGTGCTCACCCCGCTACCAGATGTTTTAAAAAAGGGAAGTCGGGTGACAGGACAGATTTGGGGGAGAAAGGGGAGGACGCCGGTGCGATGGGTCCATGGCTAAATAGATACCCTAACCGCAGAGCTGCTGACACGCTCCTCAAGGGTTTTACAGATGGGTTCTGGATCCCTTTTCAGGAGAGGGAGGTTCAGCTCTGTTTACGGAACCTGCGTTCGGTAAAAGACTATCCGGAGGTGGTCAGGGAAAAGCTGGGGAAGGAAGTTGCCGCCGGGCATATGGCGGGTCCTTTCGACCACCTTCCGTTGGCTAATCTGAGGGTCTCCCCGTTGGGCGTGGTACCAAAAAAGGAGAAGGGAAAATTCAGGCTGATACAACACTTATCGTACCCCAACCCCAAGTATGTAGGGTGTCATACGCTTCGTTCGATTCCGCAGTGCGTATGGTAAGGGCAGCGGGCCCGGGGGCATTGATGGCAAAAACGGATATTGAATCAGCATTCCGGCTGCTGCCGGTTCATCCGGCTTGCCATCACCTATTGGGTTGTCACTTCCAGGGTCAATTTTATGTGGACCTAAGTCTTCCGATGGGATGCTCCATTTCATGCTCATACTTTGAATGTTTTAGCACGTTCTTGGAGTGGGTGATAAAAATGGAGGCGGGATGTGAGTCTATTCTGCACTACCTGGATGACTTCCTTCTGGTGGGCCCCACGGATTCTTACGTATGTGCTCATTTACTGTGGGTGGTGGAGGCGGTTACCCGCGGCTTTGGGGTACCACTGGCTCGTGAAAAAACGGAGGGCCCGGTGACCTGTCTTTGTTTTTTGGGCATTGAGCTGGACTCAGTAGCAGGAGAATGTAGGCTCCCCATGGATAAGCTGATAGGGTTGCGCGCCGACATCTCGGCGGCCATGGGTCTGAGAAAAATCCGTTTGCAGCAGCTACAGTCGCTCTTGGGCAAGCTTAATTTTGCGTGCAAAATTATGCCTATGGGGCGGGTTTTCAATAGGCGTTTAGCGGCGGCCACGGCGGGCGTGAGCCATCCGACGCATTTTATTAGATTGACCCGCCCTCTTATTGCGGACTTAACAGTTTGGCAACTGTTTTTGGCAGACTACAATGGTAGGTCGTTGTGGCAGGCCCAAGAGGTGTCAAACAGTGATCTTCACCTGTTCATGGACGCGGCGGGCTCGGTGGGTTTTGGGGCCATACTGGGTAGTCGCTGGTGTTCGGCTCAGTGGCCGGAAGAGTGGCACTCGGCTGGGCTAACCAGGAACTTGGCGTTCTTGGAGCTTTTTCCCATTCTGGTGGCGGTAGTGCTCTGGGGTTCTGTGCTTCGGGACAAGAAAGTGGTCTTTCATTGCGATAACATGGGGGTAGTCATGGCAATTAACAACCTTACGGCGTCATCCCCTCCAGTGATCCGCCTGCTGCGCAAGCTGGTGCTGCTTTGCCTTAAGTATAACATATCTTGTAGGGCGGAACATATTCCGGGTGTTGTTAATGTAATGGCAGACGCACTTTCTCGTTTGCAGTGGGACGTGTTTCGGGCGGTGGCCCCTGGGGCAGATGCGGAGGGGTTTCGTTGCCCGCAGGAGCTATGGAGCCTTGGGCTGGAAGAGTAGCCCAATGGATCAGCCAATCGGTTTCGGCGTCCACATGGTCCCGGTATGGTAAGACCTGGAGTGATTGGATCGGGCTCAAACAGTCGAGGGGTGGTTTCCGTGATGACGCGGACCGCCTGCACGGGTTGCTCTGGCTGTTGTGGTCTTGGGAAGCGTCAGGTGCCTCCCCTAATGTTGTGTCGGCTAGATTAGCGGGTATTAGTTTTTGGTTCAAGTTGTCGGGTCTACGGGACGTGACCAAGGACTTCATAGTTCGCCAATCGCTGAAGGGATTCAGGATGGGGTGCCCCAGGACTCGGGATTCACGGGCGCCGGTATCGGGGGCTCTGCTATTAGGTATTTGCCAGACTCTGCCTTCGGTATGCGTGTCAGGGTTCGAATCGACGCTCTTCCGTTTAGCATTCACCTTCGCCTTCTTTGGGCCGCTACGGGTGGGGGAGCTGGTCTGCCCATCAAAGAATGTTATAGGGGGGGTCATGTTTGAAGATGTGATTCGGGAACCGGGTAGCGTTCGGTTCAAAATCAGGCAGTCAAAAACCGACGTCATGGCTAAGGGGTCCTGGGTCACTCTTAGAGAGGTCGCGGGATCTGCGGTGTGCCCGGTGGCTTGTTTTGATCTGTATTCCCTTTCCCGTCCGTCATCTGCATTACCTTTGCTGGTGCATCAGGATGGGGTTCCTCTTTCCCGATTCCAGTTCATTAGGGTGTTCAAGTTGACATTGGAGGCCTTGGGTTTAAACAGCGACGGTTTCGGGGGTCATTCATTCCGGATCGGGGCGGCATCAGAGGCAGATAGGATTGGGTTCACTGAAAGGGCTATTCAGCGCATTGGTAGATGGGAATCCCGGCGCTTTCTTTCGTATGTTCGCCCGGATGGCCTAACTGCAGTGTCTTCTGCTTTGTCTTCTCAGGTACAACATGCAGGAAGGTCTGGCTCATAGGCCATTCCTATATCTTTTGGGCGAGGAGGAGGGCTGCTGTCCGTCCGGGGGGGGGGAACGTCTGGGATTCCTCTCTTCCTCAGCTGAAGTGCGCTGGATAGGTATCACGGGTATGCGGTGGGTCAGGTTATTGCCTGAGCTAGTCCAGTTAGCTAGGGTATTGGGTCCACCTGACATTCTCCTAATTCATCTTGGTGGCAATGACCTGGGCTCCATCCCCGTGCTTGGTTTGTGCGAGTTGATAAAGCAAGACCTCGCCAGACTGTTAGTGATATTCCCCGAGGTTCGGCTAGTATGGTCTGAATTAGTCCCACGGAACTATTGGCGCTGCGCCACCAACCAAAAGGCGATGGAGCGCTGTAGGATAAAAGTAAATAGGCAGGTATCTAAGTTTATCCTAAGAGTGGGGGGGGGGGGGGGGGGTGCCCATTCGTCATCGCATATTTGAAAGGGATGCGGCTGTGTTTTTTAGGAGCGATGGGGTACACCTAACTGAGGTTGGCTTGGATCTCTTTAACTTAGCTCTCCAGGAAGGTTTGGAAAAGGCCATGGCACTGGTGGGGGGTAGCTCCCGCTGATTTTAGGGGGTAAAACAGCGGGGCTGGTGGCAGGGGGAACCTGTCCTTGCCAGTCAGGGTTGTTAAAAAGGTGGTCGTGCAGATGGTGGAAGTTTGGGCTCAGCCCTCCCCTTACCTCAAAGGTTATACATCGCCAATATAGGACGTGCCCACTGAGCTATGGTTCGGCTAGTGGTGAGCATAGAGGAGAGTAAAAAGGTATGGTGGGGTAAGAGACCCCTGGACGAGGGGGGAGGGGAGTACCACAAGTTAGTACCACAAGTGAGTTATTGATGCCGGTTGCATCAATTAGTTTTTTATTGGATTAATCTTGGGGATTGGCAAGGGGGTTCATAGACATTTTGTTAGGCTGTATATATGTTAATAAAGAATTAAAATGGTGGCGTGGCTTTTATACAGTCTAAAATATATTTTGTGTATAATAAAAGTGCTGTGGCCTATTTACACCAAGCTAAGGTCTCGTGTCTTTATTAGGGGGGAGGAGGTACAAGGTATGGTTTTGGGAACTGTAATGATATGCACTATCCCCTCTACAACATACATGTATCAATACCATTTTATTACAACGTCACCTCTAAATATGTATCGCCTCCACCTGACTGTACACATCATCTGTATCAATACCATTTTATTACACTGTCACCTCTAAATATATATCGCCTCCATCTGACTGTACACATCATCTGTATCAGCACCATTTTATTACACTGTCACCTCTAAATATATATCGCCTCCACCTGACTGTACACATCATCTGTATCAATACCATTTTATTACACCGTCACCTCTAAATATGTATCGCCTCCACCTGACTGTACACATCATCTGTATCAATACCATTTTATTACAACGTCACCTCTAAATATGTATCGCCTCCACCTGACTGTACACATCATCTGTATCAGCACCATTTTATTACACCGTCACCTCTAAATATATATCGCCTCCACCTGACTGTACACATCATCTGTATCAGCACCATTTTATTACACCGTCACCTCTAAATATGTATCGCCTCCACCTGACTGTACACATCATCTGTATCAATACCATTTTATTACACCGTCACCTCTAAATATGTATCGCCTCCACCTGACTGTACACATCATCTGTATCAATACCAATTTATTACACCGTCACCTCTAAATATATATCGCCTCCACCTGACTGTACACATCATCTGTATCAGCACCATTTTATTACACCGTCACCTCTAAATATGTATCGCCTCCATCTGACTGTACACATCATCTGTATCAGCACCAATTTATTACACTGTCACCTCTAAATATATATCGCCTCCATCTGACTGTACACATCATATGTGTCAATACCAATTTATTACACAGTCACCTCTAAATATATATCGCCTCCATCTGACTGTACACATCATCTGTATCAATACCAATTTATTACACTGTCACCTCTAAATATATATCGCCTCCACCTGACTGTACACATCATGTGTATCAATACCAATTTATTACACTGTCACCTCTAAATATATATCGCCTCCATCTGACTGTACACATCATCTGTATCAATACCAATTTATTACACTGTCAGCTCTAAATATATATCGCCTCCATCTGACTGTACACATCATCTCTATCAGCACCATTTTATTACACCGTCACCTCTAAATATATATCGCCTCCATCTGACTGTACACATCATCTGTATCAATACCATTTTATTACACTGTCACCTCTAAATATGTATCGCCTCCATCTGACTGTACACATCATGTGTATCAATACCATTTTATTACACCGTCACCTCTAAATATAATGCACTGGTTTGGTCTGTTTATCATTGGTAATGCACTGGTTTGGTCTGTTTATCATTGGTAATGTGCTGGTTTGGTCTGTTTATCATTGGTAATGCGCTGGTTTGGTCTGTTTAACATTGGTAATGCGCTGGTTTGGTCTGTGTATCATTGGTAATGCGCTGGTTTGGTCTGTCTGTTTATCATTGGTAATGCACTGGTTTGGTCTGTCTGTTTATCATTGGTAATGCGCTGGTTTGGTCTGTTTATCATTGGTAATGCACTGGTTTGGTCTGTCTGTTTATCATTGGTAATGCGCTGGTTTGGTCTGTTTATCATTGGTAATGCGCTGGTTTGGTCTGTTTATCATTGGTAATGCACTGGTTTGGTCTGTTTATCATTGGTAATGCGCTGGTTTGGTCTGTTTATCATTGGTAATGCACTGGTTTGGTCTGTTTATCATTAGTAATGCGCTGGTTTGGTCTGTTTATCATTAGTAATGCGCTGGTTTGGTCTGTTTATCATTGGTAATGCACTGGTTTGGTCTGTTTATCATTGGTAATGCGCTGGTTTGGTCTGTTTATCATTGGTAATGCACTGGTTTGGTCTGTCTGTTTATCATTGGTAATGCACTGGTTTGGTCTGTTTATCATTGGTAATGCGCTGTTTGGTCTGTTTATCATTGGTAATGCGCTAGTTTGGTCTGTTTATCATTGGTAATGCACTGGTTTGGTCTGTCTGTTTATCATTGGTAATGTGCTGGTTTGGTCTGTTTATCATTGGTAATGCGCTGGTTTGGTCTGTTTATCATTGGTAATGGGCTGGTTTGGTCTGTTTATCATTGGTAATGCGCTGGTTTGGTCTGTTTATCATTGGTAATGCGCTGGTTTGGTCTGTTTATCATTGGTAATGCGCTGGTTTGGTCTGTCTGTTTATCATTGGTAATGCGCTGGTTTGGTCTGTTTATCATTGGTAATGTGCTGGTTTGGTCTGTTTATCATTGGTAATGCGCTGGTTTGGTCTGTTTATCATTGGTAATGGGCTGGTTTGGTCTGTTTATCATTGGTAATGCGCTGGTTCGGTCTGTTTATCATTGGTAATGCGCTGGTTTGGTCTGTTTATCATTGGTAATGCGCTGGTTTGGTCTGTCTGTTTATCATTGGTAATGCGCTGGTTTGGTCTGTCTGTTTATCATTGGTAATGCGCTGGTTTGGTCTGTCTGTTTATCATTGGTAATGCGCTGGTTTGGTCTGTTTATCATTGGTAATGCACTGGTTTGGTCTGTTTCTCATTGGTAATGCGCTGGTTTGGTCTGTTTCTCATTGGTAATGCGCTGGTTTGGTCTGTCTGTTTATCATTGGTAATGCGCTGGTTTGGTCTGTTTATTATTGGTAATGCGCTGGTTTGGTCTGTCTGTTTATCATTGGTAATGCACTGGTTTGGTCTGTCTGTTTATCATTGGTAATGCGCTGGTTTGGTCTGTCTGTTTATCATTGGTAATGCGCTGGTTTGGTCTGTTTATCATTGGTAATGCACTGGTTTGGTCTGTTTATCATTGGTAATGTGCTGGTTTGGTCTGTTTATTATTGGTAATGCGCTGGTTTGGTCTGTCTGTTTCTCATTGGTAATGCACTGGTTTGGTCTGTCTGTTTATCATTGGTAATCCGCTGGTTTGGTCTGTTTATCATTGGTAATGCGCTGGTTTGGTCTGTTTATTATTGGTAATGCACTGGTTTGGTCTGTTTATCATTGGTAATGCGCTGGTTTGGTCTGTCTGTTTATCATTGGTAATGCGCTGGTTTGGTCTGTTTATCATTGGTAATGCGCTGGTTTGGTCTGTCTGTTTATCATTGGTAATGCGCTGGTTTGGTCTGTTTATCATTGGTAATGCACTGGTTTGGTCTGTTTATCATTGGTAATGCGCTGGTTTGGTCTGTTTATCATTGGTAATGCGCTGGTTTGGTCTGTCTGTTTATCATTGGTAATGCGCTGGTTTGGTCTGTTTATCATTGGTAATGCGCTGGTTTGGTCTGTTTATCATTGGTAATGCGCTGGTTTGGTCTGTTTATCATTGGTAATGCGCTGGTTTGGTCTGTCTGTTTATCATTAGTAATGCACTGGTTTGGTCTGTCTGTTTATCATTGGTAATGCACTGGTTTGGTCTGTTTATCATTGGTAATGCGCTGGTTTGGTCTGTCTGTTTATCATTGGTAATGCACTCGTTTGGTCTGTTTATCATTGGTAATGCGCTGGTTTGGTCTGTTTATCATTGGTAATGCGCTGGTTTGGTCTGTCTGTTTATCATTGGTAATGCACTGGTTTGGTCTGTTTATCATTGGTAATGCGCTGGTTTGGTCTGTTTATCATTGGTAATGCGCTGGTTTGGTCTGTCTGTTTATCATTAATAATGCACTGGTTTGGTCTGTCTGTTTATCATTGGTAATGCACTGGTTTGGTCTGTTTATCATTGGTAATGCACTGGTTTGGTCTGTTTATCATTGGTAATGTGCTGGTTTGGTCTGTTTATCATTGGTAATGTGCTGGTTTGGTCTGTTTATCATTGGTAATGTGCTGGTTTGGTCTGTTTATCATTGGTAATGTGCTGGTTTGGTCTGTTTATCATTGGTAATGCACTGGTTTGGTCTGTCTGTTTATCATTGGTAATGCACTGGTTTGGTCTGTCTGTTTATCATTGGTAATGCGCTGGTTTGGTCTGTTTATCATTGGTAATGCGCTTGTTTGGTCTGTTTATCATTGGTAATGCACTGGTTTGGTCTGTCTGTTTATCATTGGTAATGTGCTGGTTTGGTCTGTCTGTTTATCATTAATAATGCACTGGTTTGGTCTGTCTGTTTATCATTGGTAATGCACTGGTTTGGTCTGTTTATCATTGGTAATGCACTGGTTTGGTCTGTTTATCATTGGTAATGTGCTGGTTTGGTCTGTTTATCATTGGTAATGCACTGGTTTGGTCTGTCTGTTTATCATTGGTAATGTGCTGGTTTGGTCTCTTTATCATTGGTAATGCACTGGTTTGGTCTGTCTGTTTCATTGATAATGCGCTGGTTTGGTCTGTTTATCATTGGTAATGCGCTGGTTTGGTCTGTTTATCATCGGTAATGCGCTGGTTTGGTCTGTTTGTTTATCATCGGTAATGCGCTGGTTTGGTCTGTTTGTTTATCATTGGTAATGCGCTGGTTTGGTCTGTTTATCATCGGTAATGCGCTGGTTTGGTCTGTTTGTTTATCATTGGTAATGCGCTGGTTTGGTCTGTCTGTTTATCATTGGTAATGTGCTGGTTTGGACTGTCTGTTTATCATTGGTAATGCGCTGGTTTGGTCTGTTTATCATTGGTAATGCACTGGTTTGGTCTGTTTATCATTAGTAATGCACTGGTTTGGTCTGTTTATCATTGGTAATGCGCTGGTTTGGTCTGTTTATCATTGGTAATGCGCTGGTTTGGTCTGTTTATCATTGGTAATGCGCTGGTTTGGTCTGTTTATCATTGGTAATGCGCTGGTTTGGTCTGTCTGTTTATCATTGGTAATGCGCTGGTTTGGTCTGTTTATCATTGGTAATGTGCTGGTTTGGTCTGTCTGTTTATCATTGGTAATGCGCTGGTTTGGTCTGTCTGTTTATCATTGGTAATGTGCTGGTTTGGTCTGTTTATCATTGGTAATGCACTGGTTTGGTCTGTCTGTTTATCATTGGTAATGCACTGGTTTGGTCTGTTTATCATTGGGAATGCGCTGGTTTGGTCTGTCTGTTTATCATTAGTAATGCGCTGGTTTGGTCTGTCTGTTTATCATTGGTAATGCGCTGGTTTGGTCTGTTTATCATTGGTAATGCGCTGGTTTGGTCTGTCTGTTTATCATTGGTAATGCGCTGGTTTGGTCTGTCTGTTTATCATTAGTAATGCGCTGGTTTGGTCTGTTTATCATTGGTGATGCGCTGGTTTGGTCTGTTTATCATTGGTAATGCGCTGGTTTGGTCTGTTTATCATTGGTAATGCGCTGGTTTGGTCTGTGTATCATTGGTAATGCACTGGTTTGGTCTGTCTGTTTATCATTGGTAATGCGCTGGTTTGGTCTGTCTGTTTATCATTGGTAATGCACTGGTTTGGTCTGTTTCTCATTGGTAATGCGCTGGTTTGGTCTGTTTATCATTGGTGATGCGCTGGTTTGGTCTGTTTATCATTGGTAATGCGCTGGTTTGGTCTGTTTATCATTGGTAATGCGCTGGTTTGGTCTGTGTATCATTGGTAATGCACTGGTTTGGTCTGTCTGTTTATCATTGGTAATGCGCTGGTTTGGTCTGTCTGTTTATCATTGGTAATGCACTGGTTTGGTCTGTTTATCATTGGTAATGCGCTGGTTTTGTCTGTTTATCATTGGTAATGCGCTGGTTTGGTCTGTTTATCATTGGTAATGCGCTGGTTTGGTCTGTCTGTTTATCATTAGTAATGCGCTGGTTTGGTCTGTTTATCATTGGTAATGCGCTTGTTTGGTCTGTTTATCATTGGTAATGCGCTGGTTTGGTCTGTCTGTTTATCATTGGTAATGCACTGGTTTGGTCTGTCTGTTTATCATTGGTAATGCACTGGTTTGGTCTGTCTGTTTATCATTGGTAATGCGCTGGTTTGGTCTGTTTATCATTGGTAATGCACTGGTTTGGTCTGTTTATCATTGGTAATGCGCTGGTTTGGTCTGTTTATCATTGGTAATGCACTGGTTTGGTCTGTTTATCATTGGTAATGCGCTGGTTTGGTCTGTTTATCATTGGTAATGCACTGGTTTGGTCTGTCTGTTTATCATTGGTAATGCACTGGTTTGGTCTGTTTATCATTGGTAATGCACTGGTTTGGTCTGTCTGTTTCATTGGTAATGCACTGGTTTGGTCTGTTTATCATTGGTAATGCACTGGTTTGGTCTGTTTATCATTGGTAATGCACTGGTTTGGTCTGTCTGTTTATCATTGGTAATGCACTGGTTTGGTCTGTTTATCATTGGTAATGTGCTGGTTTGGTCTGTCTGTTTATCATTAGTAATGCGCTGGTTTGGTCTGTCTGTTTATCATTGGTAATGCACTGGTTTGGTCTTTTTATCATTGGTAATGTGCTGGTTTGGTCTGTTTATCATTGGTAATCCGCTGGTTTGGTCTGTTTATCATTAGTAATGCGCTGGTTTGGTCTGTTTATCATTGATAATGTGCTGGTTTGGTCTGTTTCTCATTGGTAATGCGCTGGTTTTGTCTGTTTATCATTGGTAATGTGCTGGTTTGGTCTGTTTATCATTGATAATGTGCTGGTTTGGTCTGTTTATCATTGGTAATGCACTGGTTTGGTCTGTTTATCATTAGTAATTCGCTGGTTTGGTCTGTTTATCTTGGTAATGCGCTTGTTTGGTCTGTTTATCATTGGTAATGCACTGGTTTGGTCTGTTTATCATTGGTAATTCGCTGGTTTGGTCTGTTTATCATTGGTAATGCGCTGGTTTGGTCTGTTTATCAATGGTAATGCGCTGGTTTGGTCTGTTTATCATTGGTAATGCGCTGGTTTGGTCTGTCTGTTTATCATTGGTAATGCACTGGTTTGGTCTGTCTGTTTATCATTGGTAATGCACTGGTTTGGTCTGTTTATCATTGGTAATGCGCTGGTTTGGTCTGTCTGTTTCTCATTGGTAATGTACTGGTTTGGTCTGTTTATCATTGGTAATGCACTGGTTTGGTCTGTCTGTTTCTCATTGTTAATGCGCTGGTTTGGTCTGTTTATCATTGGTAATTCGCTGGTTTGGTCTGTCTGTTTCTCATTGGTAATGTACTGGTTTGGTCTGTTTATCATTGGTAATGCACTGGTTTGGTCTGTTTATCATTGGTAATGTGCTGGTTTGGTCTGTTTATCATTGGTAATGCGCTGGTTTGGTCTGTTTATCATTGGTAATGCACTGGTTTGGTCTGTTTATCATTGGTAATGCACTGGTTTGGTCTGTTTATCATTGGTAATGCACTGGTTTGGTCTGTTTCTCATTGGTAATGCACTGGTTTGGTCTGTTTCTCATTGGTAATGCGCTGGTTTGGTCTGTTTATCATTGGTAATTCGCTGGTTTGGTCTGTCTGTTTATCATTGGTAATGCGCTGGTTTGGTCTGTTTATCATTATTAATGCGCTGGTTTGGTCTGTCTGTTTATCATTGGTAATGTGCTGGTTTGGTCTGTTTATCATTGGTAATGTGCTGGTTTGGTCTGTCTGTTTATCATTGGTAATGCGCTGGTTTGGTCTGTTTATCATTGGTAATGCACTGGTTTGGTCTGTCTGTTTCTCATTGGTAATGCGCTGGTTTGGTCTGTTTATCATTGGTAATGCGCTGGTTTGGTCTGTCTGTTTCTCATTGGTAATGCGCTGCTTTGGTCTGTTTATCATTGGTAATGCGCTGGTTTGGTCTGTCTGTTTATCATTGGTAATGTGCTGGTTTGGTCTGTTTATCATTGATAATGTGCTGGTTTGGTCTGTCTGTTTATCATTGGTAATGCACTGGTTTGGTCTGTTTATCATTGATAATGCACTGGTTTGGTCTGTTTATCATTGGTAATGTGCTGGTTTGGTCTGTTTATCATTGGTAATGCGCTGGTTAGGTCTGTTTATCATTGGTAATGCGCTGGTTTGGTCTGTCTGTTTATCATTGGTAATGCGCTGGTTTGGTCTGTTTATCATTGGTAATGCGCTGGTTTGGTCTGTTTCTCATTGGTAATGCGCTGGTTTGGTCTGTCTGTTTATCATTGGTAATGCACTGGTTTGGTCTGTTTATCATTGGTAATGCACTGGTTTGGTCTGTCTGTTTATCATTGGTAATGCGCTGGTTTGGTCTGTTTATCATTGGTAATGCACTGGTTTGGTCTGTCTGTTTATCATTGGTAATGCGCTGGTTTGGTCTGTTTATCATTGGTAATGCGCTGGTTTGGTCTGTCTGTTTATCATTGATAATGCGCTGGTTTGGTCTGTCTGTTTATCATTGGTAATGCGCTGGTTTGGTCTGTCTGTTTATCATTGGTAATGCGCTGGTTTGGTCTGTCTGTTTATCTTTTGTAATGCGCTGATTTGGTCTGTTTATCATTGGTAATGCGCTGGTTTGGTCTGTCTGTTTATCATTGGTAATGCGCTGGTTTGGTCTGTTTATCATTGGTAATGCACTGGTTTGGTCTGTTTCTCCTTAGTAATGCGCTGGTTTGGTCTGTTTATCATTGGTATTGCGCTGGTTTGGTCTGTTTATCATTGGTAATGCACTGGTTTGGTCTGTCTGTTTATCATTGGTAATGCGCTGGTTTGGTCTGTTTATCATTAGTAATGCGCTGGTTTGGTCTGTTTATCATTGGTAATGCACTGGTTTGGTCTGTTTATCATTAGTAATGCGCTGGTTTGGTCTGTTTATCATTGGTAATGCGCTGGTTTGGTCTGTTTATCATTGGTAATGCGCAGGTTTGGTCTGTTTATCATTGGTAATGCGCTGGTTTGGTCTGTCTGTTTATCATTGGTAATGCACTGGTTTGGTCTGTTTATCATTGGTAATGCACTGGTTTGGTCTGTTTATCATTAGTAATGCACTGGTTTGGTCTGTTTATCATTAGTAATGCACTGGTTTGGTCTGTTTATCATTAGTAATGCGCTGGTTTGGTCTGTTTATCATTGGTAATGCGTTGGTTTGGTCTGTTTATCATTAGTAATGCGCTGGTTTGGTCTGTCTGTTTATCATTGGTAATGCGCTGGTTTGGTCTGTTTATCATTGGTAATGCGCTGGTTTGGTCTGTCTGTTTATCATTGGTATTGCGCTGGTTTGGTCTGTTTATCATTGGTAATGCGCTGGTTTGGTCTGTCTGTTTATCATTGGTAATGCGCTGGTTTAGTCTGTCTGTTTATCATTGGTAATGCGCTGGTTTGGTCTGTTTATCATTTGTAATGCGCTGGTTTGGTCTGTTTATCATTGGTAATGCACTGGTTTGGTCTGTTTATCATTGGTAATGCACTGGTTTGGTCTGTCTGTTTATCATTGGTAATGCGCTGGTTTGGTCTGTTTATCATTGGTAATGCGCTGGTTTGGTCTGTTTATCATTATTAATGCGCTGGTTTGGTCTGTCTGTTTATCATTTGTAATGCGCTGGTTTGGTCTGTTTATCATTGGTAATGCACTAGTTTGGTCTGTTTATCATTGGTAATGCGCTGGTTTGGTCTGTTTATCATTGGTATTGCGCTGGTTTGGTCTGTTTATCATTAGTAATGCGCTGGTTTGGTCTGTTTATCATTGGTAATGCACTGGTTTGGTCTGTTTATCATTAGTAATGCGCTGGTTTGGTCTGTTTATCATTGGTAATGCACTGGTTTGGTCTGTTTATCATTAGTAATGCGCTGGTTTGGTCTGTCTGTTTATCATTGGTAATTCGCAGGTTTGGTCTGTTTATCATTGGTAATGCGCTGGTTTGGTCTGTCTGTTTATCATTGGTAATGCACTGGTTTGGTCTGTTTATCATTGGTAATGCACTGGTTTGGTCTGTTTATCATTAGTAATGCACTGGTTTGGTCTGTTTATCATTAGTAATGCGCTGGTTTGGTCTGTTTATCATTGGTAATGCGTTGGTTTGGTCTGTTTATCATTAGTAATGCGCTGGTTTGGTCTGTTTATCATTGGTAATGCGCTGGTTTGGTCTGTTTATCATTGGTAATGCGCTGGTTTGGTCTGTCTGTTTATCATTGGCAATGCGCTGGTTTGGTCTGTTTATCATTGGTAATGCACTGGTTTGGTCTGTCTGTTTATCATTGGTAATGCGCTAGTTTGGTCTGTTTATCATTAGTAATCCGCTGGTTTGGTCTGTTTATCATTGGTAATGCGCTGGTTTAGTCTGTCTGTTTATCATTGGTAATGCGCTGGTTTGGTCTGTTTATCATTGGTAATGCGCTGGTTTGGTCTGTTTATCATTGGTAATGCGCTGGTTTGGTCTGTTTATCATTGGTAATGTGCTGGTTTGGTCTGTTTATCATTGATAATGTGCTGGTTTGGTCTGTCTGTTTATCATTGGTAATGCACTGGTTTGGTCTGTTTATCATTGATAATGCACTGGTTTGGTCTGTTTATCATTGGTAATGTGCTGGTTTGGTCTGTTTATCATTGGTAATGCGCTGGTTTGGTCTGTTTATCATTGGTAATGCGCTGGTTTGGTCTGTCTGTTTATCATTGGTAATGCGCTGGTTTGGTCTGTTTATCATTGGTAATGCGCTGGTTTGGTCTGTTTCTCATTGGTAATGCGCTGGTTTGGTCTGTCTGTTTATCATTGGTAATGCACTGGTTTGGTCTGTTTATCATTGGTAATGCACTGGTTTGGTCTGTCTGTTTATCATTGGTAATGCGCTGGTTTGGTCTGTTTATCATTGGTAATGCACTGGTTTGGTCTGTCTGTTTATCATTGGTAATGCGCTGGTTTGGTCTGTTTATCATTGGTAATGCGCTGGTTTGGTCTGTCTGTTTATCATTGATAATGCGCTGGTTTGGTCTGTCTGTTTATCATTGGTAATGCGCTGGTTTGGTCTGTCTGTTTATCATTGGTAATGCGCTGGTTTGGTCTGTCTGTTTATCATTGGTAATGCACTGGTTTGGTCTGTTTATCATTGGTAATGTGCTGGTTTGGTCTGTCTGTTTATCATTGGTAATGCGCTGGTTTGGTCTGTTTATCATTGGTAATGCGCTGGTTTGGTCTGTCTGTTTATCATTGGTAATGCGCTGGTTTGGTCTGTTTATCATTGGTAATGCACTGGTTTGGTCTGTTTCTCCTTAGTAATGCGCTGGTTTGGTCTGTTTATCATTGGTATTGCGCTGGTTTGGTCTGTTTATCATTGGTAATGCACTGGTTTGGTCTGTCTGTTTATCATTGGTAATGCGCTGGTTTGGTCTGTTTATCATTAGTAATGCGCTGGTTTGGTCTGTTTATCATTGGTAATGCACTGGTTTGGTCTGTTTATCATTAGTAATGCGCTGGTTTGGTCTGTTTATCATTGGTAATGCGCTGGTTTGGTCTGTTTATCATTGGTAATGCGCAGGTTTGGTCTGTTTATCATTGGTAATGCGCTGGTTTGGTCTGTCTGTTTATCATTGGTAATGCACTGGTTTGGTCTGTTTATCATTGGTAATGCACTGGTTTGGTCTGTTTATCATTAGTAATGCACTGGTTTGGTCTGTTTATCATTAGTAATGCACTGGTTTGGTCTGTTTATCATTAGTAATGCGCTGGTTTGGTCTGTTTATCATTGGTAATGCGTTGGTTTGGTCTGTTTATCATTAGTAATGCGCTGGTTTGGTCTGTCTGTTTATCATTGGTAATGCGCTGGTTTGGTCTGTTTATCATTGGTAATGCGCTGGTTTGGTCTGTCTGTTTATCATTGGTATTGCGCTGGTTTGGTCTGTTTATCATTGGTAATGCGCTGGTTTGGTCTGTCTGTTTATCATTGGTAATGCGCTGGTTTAGTCTGTCTGTTTATCATTGGTAATGCGCTGGTTTGGTCTGTTTATCATTTGTAATGCGCTGGTTTGGTCTGTTTATCATTGGTAATGCGCTGGTTTGGTCTGTTTATCATTATTAATGCGCTGGTTTGGTCTGTCTGTTTATCATTTGTAATGCGCTGGTTTGGTCTGTTTATCATTGGTAATGCACTAGTTTGGTCTGTTTATCATTGGTAATGCGCTGGTTTGGTCTGTTTATCATTAGTAATCCGCTGGTTTGGTCTGTTTATCATTGGTAATGCGCTGGTTTAGTCTGTCTGTTTATCATTGGTAATGCGCTGGTTTGGTCTGTTTATCATTGGTAATGCGCTGGTTTGGTCTGTTTATCATTGGTATTGCGCTGGTTTGGTCTGTTTATCATTAGTAATGCGCTGGTTTGGTCTGTTTATCATTGGTAATGCACTGGTTTGGTCTGTTTATCATTAGTAATGCGCTGGTTTGGTCTGTTTATCATTGGTAATGCACTGGTTTGGTCTGTTTATCATTAGTAATGCGCTGGTTTGGTCTGTCTGTTTATCATTGGTAATTCGCAGGTTTGGTCTGTTTATCATTGGTAATGCGCTGGTTTGGTCTGTCTGTTTATCATTGGTAATGCACTGGTTTGGTCTGTTTATCATTGGTAATGCACTGGTTTGGTCTGTTTATCATTAGTAATGCACTGGTTTGGTCTGTTTATCATTAGTAATGCGCTGGTTTGGTCTGTTTATCATTGGTAATGCGTTGGTTTGGTCTGTTTATCATTAGTAATGCGCTGGTTTGGTCTGTTTATCATTGGTAATGCGCTGGTTTGGTCTGTTTATCATTGGTAATGCGCTGGTTTGGTCTGTCTGTTTATCATTGGCAATGCGCTGGTTTGGTCTGTTTATCATTGGTAATGCACTGGTTTGGTCTGTCTGTTTATCATTGGTAATGCGCTAGTTTGGTCTGTTTATCATTAGTAATCCGCTGGTTTGGTCTGTTTATCATTGGTAATGCGCTGGTTTAGTCTGTCTGTTTATCATTGGTAATGCGCTGGTTTGGTCTGTTTATCATTGGTAATGCGCTGGTTTGGTCTGTTTATCATTGGTAATGCACTGGTTTGTTCTGTTTATCATTGGTAATGCGCTGGTTTGGTCTGTTTATCATTATTAATGCGCTGGTTTGGTCTGACTGTTTATCATTGGTAATGCGCTGGTTTGGTCTGTTTATAATTCGTAATGCGCTGGTTTGGTCTGTCTGTTTATCATTGGTAATGCACTGGTTTGGTCTGTTTATCATTGGTAATGCACTGGTTTGGTCTGTCTGTTTATCATTGGTAATGCACTGGTTTGGTCTGTCTGTTTATCATTGGTAATGCGCTGGTTTGGTGTGTTTATCATTGGTAATGCGCTGGTTTGGTCTGTTTATCATTGGTAATGCACTGGTTTGTTCTGTTTATCATTGGTAATGCGCTGGTTTGGTCTGTCTGTTTATCATTGGTAATGCACTGGTTTGGTCTGTTTATCATTGGTAATGCGCTGGTTTGGTCTGTCTGTTTATCATTGGTAATGCGCTGGTTTGGTCTGTTTATCATTAGTAATCCGCTGGTTTGGTCTGTTTATCATTGGTAATGCGCTGGTTTAGTCTGTCTGTTTATCATTGGTAATGCGCTGGTTTGGTCTGTTTATCATTGGTAATGCGCTGGTTTGGTCTGTTTATCATTATTAATGCGCTGGTTTGGTCTGACTGTTTATCATTGGTAATGCACTGGTTTGGTCTGTTTATCATTTGTAATGCGCTGGTTTGGTCTGTTTATCATTGGTAATGCACTGGTTTGGTCTGTTTATCTTTGGTAATGCGCTGGTTTGGTCTGTTTATAATTCGTAATGCGCTGGTTTGGTCTGTTTATCATTGGTAATGCGCTGGTTTGGTCTGTTTATCATTGGTAATGCGCTGGTTTGGTCTGTTTATCATTGGTAATGCACTGGTTTGGTCTGTTTATCATTGGTAATGCACTGGTTTGGTATGTCTGTTTATCATTGGTAATGCACTGGTTTGGTCTGTTTATCATTGGTAATGCGCTGGTTTGGTCTGTTTATAATTCGTAATGCGCTGGTTTGGTCTGTCTGTTTATCATTGGTAATGCGCTGGTTTGTTCTGTTTCTCATTATTAATGCGCTGGTTTGGTCTGTTTCTCATTGGTAATGCGCTGGTTTGGTCTGTTTCACATTGGTAATGCGCTGGTTTTTTCTGTCTGTTTATCATTGGTAATGCGCTGGTTTGTTCTGTTTCTCATTATTAATGCACTGGTTTGGTCTGTTTCTCATTGGTAATGCACTCGTTTGGTCTGTTTATCATTGGCAATGCGCTGGTTTGGCCTGGTTATCATTAGTAATGCGCTGGTTTGGTCTGTTTCTCATTGGTAATGCGCTGGTTTGGTCTGTCTGTTTATCATTGGTAATGCGCTGGTTTGGTCTGTCTGTTTATCTTTTGTAATGCGCTGGTTTGGTCTGTTTATCATTGGTAATGCGCTGGTTTGGTCTGTTTATCATTGGTAATGCACTGGTTTGGTCTGTTTATCATTGGTAATGCGCTGGTTTGGTCTGTTTATCATTGGTAATTCGTTGGTTTGGTCTGTTTATCACTGGTAATGCGCTGGTTTGGTCTGTTTATCATTGATAATGCACTGGTTTGGTCTGTTTATCATTGGTAATGTGCTGGTTTGGTCTGTTTATCATTGGTAATGCGCTGGATTGGTCTGTTTATCATTGGTAATGCGCTGGTTTGGTCTGTTTATCATTGGTAATGCACTGGTTTGGTGTGTTTATCATTGGTAATGCACTGGTTTGGTCTGTCTGTTTATCATTGGTAATGCGCTGGTTTGGTCTGTTTATCATTGGTAATGCACTGGTTTGGTCTGTCTGTTTATCATTGGTAATGCGCTGGTTTGGTCTGTCTGTTTATCATTGGTAATGCGCTGGTTTGGTCTGTCTGTTTATCTTTTGTAATGCGCTGGTTTGGTCTGTCTGTTTATCATTGGTAATGTGCTGGTTTGGTCTGTTTATCATTAGTAATCCGCTGGTTTGGTCTGTTTATCATTGGTAATGCGCTGGTTTAGTCTGTCTGTTTATCATTAGTAATGCGCTGGTTTGGTCTGTTTCTCCTTAGTAATGCGCTGGTTTAGTCTGTCTGTTTATCATTGGTAATGCACTGGTTTGGTCTGTTTATCATTAGAAATGCGCTGGTTTGGTCTGTTTATCATTGGTAATGCACTGGTTTGGTCTGTTTATCATTAGTAATGCGCTGGTTTGGTCTGTCTGTTTATCATTGGTAATGCACTGGTTTGGTCTGTTTATCATTGGTAATGCACTGGTTTGGTCTGTTTATCATTAGTAATGCACTGGTTTGGTCTGTTTATCATTGGTAATGCGCTGGTTTAGTCTGTCTGTTTATCATTGGTAATGCGCTGGTTTGGTCTGTTTATCATTGGTAATGCGCTGGTTTGGTCTGTTTATCATTGGTAATGCACTGGTTTGGTCTGTCTGTTTATCATTGGTAATGCACTGGTTTGGTCTGTTTATCATTGGTAATGCGCTGGTTTGGTCTGTCTGTTTATCATTGGCAATGCGCTGGTTTGGTCTGTTTATCATTGGTAATGCACTGGTTTGGTCTGTTTATCATTGGTAATGCGCTGGTTTGGTCTGTCTGTTTATCATTGGTAATGCACTGGTTTGGTCTGTTTATCATTGTTAATGCACTGGTTTGGTCTGTTTATCATTGGTAATGCGCTGGTTTGGTCTGTTTATCATTGGTAATGCGCTGGTTTGGTCTGTTTATCATTGGTAATGCACTGGTTTGGTCTGTTTATCATTGGTAATGCGCTGGTTTGGTCGTTTTATCATTGGTAATGCGCTGGTTTGGTCTGTTTATCATTGGTAATGCGCTGGTTTGGTTTGGTCTGTTTATCATTGGTAATGTGCTGGTTTGGTCTGTTTATCATTGGTAATGCACTTGTTTGGTCTGTTTATCATTGGTAATGCGCTGGTTTGCTCTGTTTATAATTCGTAATGCGCTGGTTTGGTCTGTCTGTTTATCATTGGTAATGCGCTGGTTTGGTCTGTCTGTTTATCTTTTGTAATGCGCTGGTTTGGTCTGTCTGTTTATCATTGGTAATGCGCTGGTTTGTTCTGTTTCTCATTATTAATGCACTGGTTTGGTCTGTTTCTCATTGGTAATGCACTCGTTTGGTCTGTTTCTCATTGGTAATGCGCTGGTTTGGTCTGTTTCTCATTGGTAATGCGCTGGTTTGGTCTGTCTGTTTATCATTGGTAATGCGCTGGTTTGGTCTGTCTGTTTATCATTGGTAATGCGCTCGTTTGGTTTGTTCTGTTTCTCATTATTAATGCACTGGTTTGGTCTGTTTATCATTGGTAATGCGCTGGTTTGGTCTGTTTGTTTATCATTGGTAATGCGCTCGTTTGGTTTGGTCTGTTTATCATTGGTAATGCACTGGTTTGGTCTGTTTATCATTGGTAATGCGCTAGTTTGGTCTGTTTCTCATTGGTAATGCACTCGTTTGGTCTGTTTATCATTGGTAATGCGCTGGTTTGGTCTGTTTATCATTGGTAATGCACTGGTTTGGTCTGTTTATCATTGGTAATCCGCTGGTTTGGTCTGTTTATCATTGGTAATGCACTGGTTTGGTCTGTCTGTTTATCATTGGTAATGCGCTGGTTTGGTCTGTTTATCATTGGTAATTCGTTGGTTTGGTCTGTTTATCATTGATAATGCACTGGTTTGGTCTGTTTATCATTGGTAATGTGCTGGTTTGGTCTGTTTATCATTGGTAATGCGCTGGATTGGTCTGTTTATCATTGGTAATGCGCTGGTTTGGTCTGTTTATCATTGGAAATGCGCTGGTTTGGTCTGTTTATCATTGGTAATGCACTGGTTTGGTCTGTTTATCATTGGTAATGCGCTGGTTTGGTCTATCTGTTTATCATTGGTAATGCGCTGGTTTGGTCTGTTTATCATTGGTAATGCGCTGTTTTGGTCTGTTTATCATTGGTAATGCGCTGGTTTGGTCTGTTTATCATTGGTAATGCGCTGGTTTGGTCTGTTTATCATTGGTAATGCACTGGTTTGGTGTGTTTATCATTGGTAATGCACTGGTTTGGTCTGTCTGTTTATCATTGGTAATGCGCTGGTTTGGTCTGTTTATCATTGGTGATGCGCTGGTTTGGTCTGTTTCTCATTGGTAATGCGCTGGTTTGGTCTGTCTGTTTATCATTGGTAATGCACTGGTTTGGTCTGTCTGTTTATCATTGGTAATGCGCTGGTTTGGTCTGTTTATCATTGGTGATGCACTGGTTTGGTCTGTTTATCATTGTTAATGCACTGGTTTGGTCTGTCTGTTTATCATTGGTAATGCACTGGTTTGGTCTGTCTGTTTATCATTGGTAATGCGCTGGTTTGGTCTGTTTATCATTGGTAATGCGCTGGTTTGGTCTGTCTGTTTATCATTGGTAATGCGCTGGTTTGGTCTGTCTGTTTATCATTGGTAATGTGCTGGTTTGGTCTGTTTATCATTAGTAATCCGCTGGTTTGGTCTGTTTATCATTGGTAATGCGCTGGTTTAGTCTGTCTGTTTATCATTGGTAATGCGCTGGTTTGGTCTGTTTATCATTGGTAATGCGCTGGTTTAGTCTGTCTGTTTATCATTAGTAATGCGCTGGTTTGGTCTGTTTCTCCTTAGTAATGCGCTGGTTTAGTCTGTCTGTTTATCATTAGAAATGCGCTGGTTTGGTCTGTTTATCATTGGTAATGCGCTGGTTTGGTCTGTCTGTTTATCATTGGTAATGCACTGGTTTGGTCTGTTTATCATTGGTAATGCGCTGGTTTGGTCTGTTTATCATTGGTAATGCGCAGGTTTGGTCTGTTTATCATTGGTAATGCGCTGGTTTGGTCTGTCTGTTTATCATTAGTAATGCACTGGTTTGGTCTGTTTATCATTAGTAATGCGCAGGTTTGGTCTGTTTATCATTGGTAATGCGCTGGTTTAGTCTGTCTGTTTATCATTGGTAATGCGCTGGTTTGGTCTGTTTATCATTTGTAATGCGCTGGTTTGGTCTGTTTATCATTGGTAATGCACTGGTTTGGTCTGTTTATCATTGGTAATGCACTGGTTTGGTCTGTCTGTTTATCATTGGTAATGCACTGGTTTGGTCTGTTTATAATTCGTAATGCGCTGGTTTGGTCTGTCTGTTTATAATTCGTAATGCGCTGGTTTGGTCTGTTTATCATTGGTAATGCGCTGGTTTGGTCTTTTTATCATTGGTAATGCACTGGTTTGGTCTGTTTATCATTGGTAATGTGCTGGTTTGGTCTGTCTGTTTATCATTGGTAATGTGCTGGTTTGGTCTGTTTATCATTGGTAATGCGCTGGTTTGGTCTGTTTATCATTGGTAATGCGCTGGTTTGGTCTGTTTATCAATGGTAATGCGCTGGTTTGGTCTGTTTATCATTGGTAATGCACTGGTTTGGTCTGTTTATCATTGGTAATGCGCTGGTTTGGTCTGTCTGTTTATCATTGGTAATGCGCTGGTTTGGTCTGTTTATCATTGGTAATGCGCTGGTTTGGTCTGTCTGTTTATCATTGGTAATGCGCTGGATTGGTCTGTCTGTTTATATTTTGTAATGCGCTGGTTTGGTCTGTTTATCATTAGTAATGCGCTGGTTTGGTCTGTCTGTTTCTCATTGGTAATGCACTGGTTTGGTCTGTCTGTTTATCATTGGTAATGCACTGGTTTGGTCTGTCTATCATTGGTAATGCGCTGGTTTGGTCTGTTTATCATTGGTAATGCGCTGGTTTGGTCTGTTTATCAATGGTAATGCACTGGTTTGGTCTGTCTGTTTATCATTGGTAATGCGCTGGTTTGGTCTGTCTGTTTATCATTGGTAATGCGCTGGTTTGGTCTGTTTATCATTGGTAATGTGCTGGTTTGGTCTGTCTGTTTATCATTGGTAATGCACTGGTTTGGTCTGTCTGTTTATCATTGGTAATGCACTTGTATGTATGCAGAGGGGATAGATGCCCGATTCCTGAGACATACCATAACCCCAAAATCCCCCATAACCATACCAGCCCATGTTCCCCCCAATAATGGACACGAGACTTGTGATGGTACAACAAGGCCACAGCACTTCTTTATTAAACACATGTCAGGCTGTATAAACCACCACCATCCTTTAATACTTTTATGTATAAAACAGAATACAGCCTGACAAATTGACTAAGCCCTTGCCAGTAAAACCATTTTCCACTTCCACCCATATATTTATATATGGCCACCTTTTTTCCAACCAAATCCAGAATCCATAAGCTCGCCTCCCCTCCTCGTCCCTTGAGATGCCATAACTCCATCTGGCCCATCTCTCCCACAATGCTTACCACTAGCCGACTCACTTAGCTCAGTGGGCACGTCAACTACAAACAACTTCCATGTTGCTTTTAAGGTTAAGGGGAGGACCCGAGCACCATTCTCCTTGTAATAACTCCAACTCCATTTTCCAAAACATATCCCCTACTGGCAAGGACAGCCAACCCCCGCCTGCTGCGACAAAAGAAAGTTAATACATAGAAAACACATAAACATAGGGAGGGAGGGTGGGAAAATTGCTACCAGGTGCGTTTACAGATTAAAATGGCTGCTGGGGAGAGAGGCTCCAGGGCTTTTATCAACTCCCCCTTGAAGCCCCTCCCCCAGCCCCCGTCAGTCATCTCTTGCCTCCCCCTCGCCCATACATGTCCTGTACAATTAATTTGCATAATTTCCCAGGGTTCTGGTTTGGTCTGTGTATCATTGGTAATGTGCTGGTTTGGTCTGTTTATCATTGGTAATGCGCTGGTTTGGTCTGTTTATCATTGGTAATGCGCTGGTTTGGTCTGTTTATCATTGGTAATGCGCTATTTTGGTCTGTTTCTCATTGGTAATGTGCTGGTTTGGTCTGTTTATCATTGGTAATGCGCTGGTTTGGTCTGTTTATCATTGGTAATGCGCTGGTTTGGTCTGTTTATCATTGGTAATGCGCTAGTTTGGTCTGTCTGTTTATCATTGGTAATGCGCTAGTTTGGTCTGTTTCTCATTATTAATGCACTGGTTTGGTCTGTTTCTCATTGGTAATGCACTCGTTTGGTCTGTTTATCATTGGTAATGCGCTGGTTTGGCCTGGTTATCATTAGTAATGCGCTGGTTTGGTCTGTTTCTCATTGGTAATGCGCTGGTTTGGTCTGTTTCTCATTGGTAATGCGCTGTTTGGTCTGTCTGTTTATCATTGGTAATGCGCTGGTTTGGTCTGTCTGTTTATCATTGGTAATGTGCTGGTTTGGTCTGTTTCTCATTGGTAATGCACTCGTTTGGTCTGTTTATCATTGGTAATGCGCTGGTTTGGTCTGTTTATCATTGGTAATGCACTGGTTTGGTCTGTTTATCATTGGTAATGCGCTGGTTTGATCTGTTTATCATTGGTAATGCACTGGTTTGGTCTGTCTGTTTCTCATTGGTAATGCACTGGTTTGGTCTGTCTGTTTATCATTGGTAATGCACTGGTTTGGTCTGTTTATCATTGGTAATGCACTGGTTTGGTCTGTCTGTTTATCATTGGTAATGCGCTGGTTTCGTCTGTTTATCATTGGTAATGCGCTGGTTTGGTCTGTTTATCATTGGTAATTCGTTGGTTTGGTCTGTTTATCACTGGTAATGCGCTGGTTTGGTCTGTTTATCATTGATAATGCACTGGTTTGGTCTGTTTATCATTGGTAATGTGCTGGTTTGGTCTGTTTATCAGGGGCGTTGCTAGGTCTTCGGATGATCTGGGGCTAGAGCCCAGATGAGCTCGGTCACACACAGGGGCGTACCTAGAGCATTTGGCACCCGGGGCGGACCCCCCCCCCCCCCCCCACCCCCATAATAAAAATGTAAGAAAACACCCACAAATTTTTCAGTGTTTGAAAATTGTACAATTATAGATACCAGGAATATTGTGCCACTCAGAACCCAGTAATATTGTGCCAGTCAGATACCAGTAATATTGTGCCTTTCAGATACCAGTAATATTGTGCCAGTCAGATACCAGGAATAGTGTGCCATTCAGAGCCCAGTAATATTGTGCCAGTAAGATACCAGTAATATTGTGCCACTCAGAGCCCAGTAATATTGTGCCAGTCAGATACCAGGAATATTGTGTCATTCAGAGCCCAGTAATAGTGTGCCAGTCAGATGCCTGTAATATTTTGCCAGTCAGAGCCCAGTAATAGTGTGCCAGTCAGAACCCAGTAATATTGTGCCACTCAGAACCCAGTAATATTGTGCCACTCAGAGCCCAGGAATATTGTGCCACTCAGAGCCCAGGAATATTGTGCCAATCAGATGCCCAGTAATATTGTGCCAATCAGATGCCCAGTAATATTGTGCCAATCATAGCCCAGTAATATTGTGCCACTCAGAACCCAGTAATATTGTGCCACTCAGAGCCCAGGAATATTGTGCCACTCAGAGCCCAGGAATATTGTGCCAGTCAGAGCCCAGGAATATTGTGCCAATCATAGCCCAGTAATATTGTGCCACTCAGAACCCAGTAATATTGTACCATTCAGAGCCCAGTAATATTGTGCCACTCAGAACCCAGTAATATTGTACCATTCAGAGCCCAGTAATATTGTGCCACTCAGAACCCAGTAATATTGTGGCAATCATAGCCCAAGAATATTGTGCCACTCAGAACCCAGTAATATTGTGCCACTCAGAGCCCAGGAATATTGTGGCAATCATAGCCCAGTAATATTGTGCCACTCAGAACCCAGTAATATTGTGCCACTCAGAACCCAGTAATATTGTGGCAATCATAGCCCAGTAATATAGTGCCAATCAGAACCCAGTAATATTGTACCATTCAGAGGCCAGTAATATTGTGCCACTCAGAACCCAGTAATATTGTGGCAATCATAGCCCAGTAATATTGTGCCACTCAGAACCCAGTAATATTGTGCCAATCATAGCCCAGTAATATTGTGCCACTCAGAGCCCAGGAATATTGTGCCACTCAGAACCCAGTAATATTGTGGCAATCATAGCCCAGTAATATAGTGCCAATCAGAACCCAGTAATATTGTACCATTCAGAGCCCAGTAATATTGTGCCACTCAGAACCCAGTAATATTGTGCCAATCATAGCCCAAGAATATTGTGCCACTCAGAGCCCAGGAATATTGTGGCAATCAGAACCCAGTAATATTGTACCATTCAGACCCCAGGAATATTGTGCCAGTCAGAGCCCAGGAATATTGTGCCACTCAGAACCCAGTAATATTGTACCATTCAGAGCCCAGTAATATTGTGCCACTCAGAACCCAGTAATATTGTGGCAATCATAGCCCAGTAATATTGTGCCACTCAGAACCCAGTAATATTGTGCCACTCAGAACCCAGTAATATTGTGCCACTCAGAGCCCAGGAATATTGTGCCACTCAGAGCCCAGGAATATTGTGCCAGTCAGAGCCCAGGAATATTGTGCCACTCAGAACCCAGTAATATTGTGCCAATCATAGCCCAAGAATATTGTGCCACTCAGAACCCAGTAATATTGTGGCAATCATAGCCCAGTAATATAGTGCCACTCAGAACCCAGTAATATTGTACCATTCAGAGCCCAGTAATATTGTGCCACTCAGAACCCAGTAATATTGTGGCAATCATAGCCCAGTAATATTGTGCCACTCAGAGCCCAGGAATATTGTGCCAATCATAGCCCAAGAATATTGTGCCACTCAGAACCCAGTAATACCCACACACACCTAGACACCCTGACACACACACACACACACCTAGACACCCTGACACACACACACACACACCTAGACACCCATACACAGTCACACTTTTTTTTTTTTACTTACCTTACACTTGGTCCGTCATCCAGGACCTTCTGCCGGATGTCCGTCCACCTGACATCCGGCAAGCAGCTGACACAGCGCGACGGGGGCGGAGCTTGCACCCGTCGCGCTGTGATCTCTATGGCCAGGAGGAGAGGCTAGGGAGCGAGTTCCCTATAGCAGCCTCTCCTCCCGATCGGCCCTCACCCCCGCGTGAGGTTAATCCTCCGATTCTGGGACTATGTCCCAGACGGAGGAAAGCTCACCGGGGGATTTTTTTATTTTTTTTTATATTTATAGCCCTGGAGTCTCGGGGCTAAAGAATACTTTAGCCCCAGAGTCTCCATTCGGGGCTATGAAGGGGGGACTGGTTTGGTCTGTTTATCAATGGTAATGCGCTGGTTTGGTCTGTTTATCATTGGTAATGCACTGGTTTGGTCTGTTTATCATTGGTAATGCGCTGGTTTGGTCTGTCTGTTTATCATTGGTAATGCGCTGGTTTGGTCTGTTTATCATTGGTAATGCGCTGGTTTGGTCTGTCTGTTTATCATTGGTAATGCGCTGGATTGGTCTGTCTGTTTATATTTTGTAATGCGCTGGTTTGGTCTGTTTATCATTAGTAATGCGCTGGTTTGGTCTGTCTGTTTCTCATTGGTAATGCACTGGTTTGGTCTGTCTGTTTATCATTGGTAATGCACTGGTTTGGTCTGTCTATCATTGGTAATGCGCTGGTTTGGTCTGTTTATCATTGGTAATGCGCTGGTTTGGTCTGTTTATCAATGGTAATGCACTGGTTTGGTCTGTCTGTTTATCATTGGTAATGCGCTGGTTTGGTCTGTCTGTTTATCATTGGTAATGCGCTGGTTTGGTCTGTTTATCATTGGTAATGTGCTGGTTTGGTCTGTCTGTTTATCATTGGTAATGCACTGGTTTGGTCTGTCTGTTTATCATTGGTAATGCACTTGTATGTATGCAGAGGGGATAGATGCCCGATTCCTGAGACATACCATAACCCCAAAATCCCCCATAACCATACCAGCCCATGTTCCCCCCAATAATGGACACGAGACTTGTGATGGTACAACAAGGCCACAGCACTTCTTTATTAAACACATGTCAGGCTGTATAAACCACCACCATCCTTTAATACTTTTATGTATAAAACAGAATACAGCCTGACAAATTGACTAAGCCCTTGCCAGTAAAACCATTTTCCACTTCCACCCATATATTTATATATGGCCACCTTTTTTCCAACCAAATCCAGAATCCATAAGCTCGCCTCCCCTCCTCGTCCCTTGAGATGCCATAACTCCATCTGGCCCATCTCTCCCACAATGCTTACCACTAGCCGACTCACTTAGCTCAGTGGGCACGTCAACTACAAACAACTTCCATGTTGCTTTTAAGGTTAAGGGGAGGACCCGAGCACCATTCTCCTTGTAATAACTCCAACTCCATTTTCCAAAACATATCCCCTACTGGCAAGGACAGCCAACCCCCGCCTGCTGCGACAAAAGAAAGTTAATACATAGAAAACACATAAACATAGGGAGGGAGGGTGGGAAAATTGCTACCAGGTGCGTTTACAGATTAAAATGGCTGCTGGGGAGAGAGGCTCCAGGGCTTTTATCAACTCCCCCTTGAAGCCCCTCCCCCAGCCCCCGTCAGTCATCTCTTGCCTCCCCCTCGCCCATACATGTCCTGTACAATTAATTTGCATAATTTCCCAGGGTTCTGGTTTGGTCTGTGTATCATTGGTAATGTGCTGGTTTGGTCTGTTTATCATTGGTAATGCGCTGGTTTGGTCTGTTTATCATTGGTAATGCGCTGGTTTGGTCTGTTTATCATTGGTAATGCGCTATTTTGGTCTGTTTCTCATTGGTAATGTGCTGGTTTGGTCTGTTTATCATTGGTAATGCGCTGGTTTGGTCTGTTTATCATTGGTAATGCGCTGGTTTGGTCTGTTTATCATTGGTAATGCGCTAGTTTGGTCTGTCTGTTTATCATTGGTAATGCGCTGGTTTGGTCTGTTTCTCATTATTAATGCACTGGTTTGGTCTGTTTCTCATTGGTAATGCACTCGTTTGGTCTGTTTATCATTGGTAATGCGCTGGTTTGGCCTGGTTATCATTAGTAATGCGCTGGTTTGGTCTGTTTCTCATTGGTAATGCGCTGGTTTGGTCTGTTTCTCATTGGTAATGCGCTGTTTGGTCTGTCTGTTTATCATTGGTAATGCGCTGGTTTGGTCTGTCTGTTTATCATTGGTAATGTGCTGGTTTGGTCTGTTTCTCATTGGTAATGCACTCGTTTGGTCTGTTTATCATTGGTAATGCGCTGGTTTGGTCTGTTTATCATTGGTAATGCACTGGTTTGGTCTGTTTATCATTGGTAATGCGCTGGTTTGATCTGTTTATCATTGGTAATGCACTGGTTTGGTCTGTCTGTTTCTCATTGGTAATGCACTGGTTTGGTCTGTCTGTTTATCATTGGTAATGCACTGGTTTGGTCTGTTTATCATTGGTAATGCACTGGTTTGGTCTGTCTGTTTATCATTGGTAATGCGCTGGTTTCGTCTGTTTATCATTGGTAATGCGCTGGTTTGGTCTGTTTATCATTGGTAATTCGTTGGTTTGGTCTGTTTATCACTGGTAATGCGCTGGTTTGGTCTGTTTATCATTGATAATGCACTGGTTTGGTCTGTTTATCATTGGTAATGTGCTGGTTTGGTCTGTTTATCAGGGGCGTTGCTAGGTCTTCGGATGATCTGGGGCTAGAGCCCAGATGAGCTCGGTCACACACAGGGGCGTACCTAGAGCATTTGGCACCCGGGGCGGACCCCCCCCCCCCCCCCACCCCCATAATAAAAATGTAAGAAAACACCCACAAATTTTTCAGTGTTTGAAAATTGTACAATTATAGATACCAGGAATATTGTGCCACTCAGAACCCAGTAATATTGTGCCAGTCAGATACCAGTAATATTGTGCCTTTCAGATACCAGTAATATTGTGCCAGTCAGATACCAGGAATAGTGTGCCATTCAGAGCCCAGTAATATTGTGCCAGTAAGATACCAGTAATATTGTGCCACTCAGAGCCCAGTAATATTGTGCCAGTCAGATACCAGGAATATTGTGTCATTCAGAGCCCAGTAATAGTGTGCCAGTCAGATGCCTGTAATATTTTGCCAGTCAGAGCCCAGTAATAGTGTGCCAGTCAGAACCCAGTAATATTGTGCCACTCAGAACCCAGTAATATTGTGCCACTCAGAGCCCAGGAATATTGTGCCACTCAGAGCCCAGGAATATTGTGCCAATCAGATGCCCAGTAATATTGTGCCAATCAGATGCCCAGTAATATTGTGCCAATCATAGCCCAGTAATATTGTGCCACTCAGAACCCAGTAATATTGTGCCACTCAGAGCCCAGGAATATTGTGCCACTCAGAGCCCAGGAATATTGTGCCAGTCAGAGCCCAGGAATATTGTGCCAATCATAGCCCAGTAATATTGTGCCACTCAGAACCCAGTAATATTGTACCATTCAGAGCCCAGTAATATTGTGCCACTCAGAACCCAGTAATATTGTACCATTCAGAGCCCAGTAATATTGTGCCACTCAGAACCCAGTAATATTGTGGCAATCATAGCCCAAGAATATTGTGCCACTCAGAACCCAGTAATATTGTGCCACTCAGAGCCCAGGAATATTGTGGCAATCATAGCCCAGTAATATTGTGCCACTCAGAACCCAGTAATATTGTGCCACTCAGAACCCAGTAATATTGTGGCAATCATAGCCCAGTAATATAGTGCCAATCAGAACCCAGTAATATTGTACCATTCAGAGGCCAGTAATATTGTGCCACTCAGAACCCAGTAATATTGTGGCAATCATAGCCCAGTAATATTGTGCCACTCAGAACCCAGTAATATTGTGCCAATCATAGCCCAGTAATATTGTGCCACTCAGAGCCCAGGAATATTGTGCCACTCAGAACCCAGTAATATTGTGGCAATCATAGCCCAGTAATATAGTGCCAATCAGAACCCAGTAATATTGTACCATTCAGAGCCCAGTAATATTGTGCCACTCAGAACCCAGTAATATTGTGCCAATCATAGCCCAAGAATATTGTGCCACTCAGAGCCCAGGAATATTGTGGCAATCATAGCCCAGTAATATTGTGCCACTCAGAACCCAGTAATATTGTACCATTCAGACCCCAGGAATATTGTGCCAGTCAGAGCCCAGGAATATTGTGCCACTCAGAACCCAGTAATATTGTACCATTCAGAGCCCAGTAATATTGTGCCACTCAGAACCCAGTAATATTGTGGCAATCATAGCCCAGTAATATTGTGCCACTCAGAACCCAGTAATATTGTGCCACTCAGAACCCAGTAATATTGTGCCACTCAGAGCCCAGGAATATTGTGCCACTCAGAGCCCAGGAATATTGTGCCAGTCAGAGCCCAGGAATATTGTGCCACTCAGAACCCAGTAATATTGTGCCAATCATAGCCCAAGAATATTGTGCCACTCAGAACCCAGTAATATTGTGGCAATCATAGCCCAGTAATATAGTGCCACTCAGAACCCAGTAATATTGTACCATTCAGAGCCCAGTAATATTGTGCCACTCAGAACCCAGTAATATTGTGGCAATCATAGCCCAGTAATATTGTGCCACTCAGAGCCCAGGAATATTGTGCCAATCATAGCCCAAGAATATTGTGCCACTCAGAACCCAGTAATACCCACACACACCTAGACACCCTGACACACACACACACACACCTAGACACCCTGACACACACACACACACACCTAGACACCCATACACAGTCACACTTTTTTTTTTTTACTTACCTTACACTTGGTCCGTCATCCAGGACCTTCTGCCGGATGTCCGTCCACCTGACATCCGGCAAGCAGCTGACACAGCGCGACGGGGGCGGAGCTTGCACCCGTCGCGCTGTGATCTCTATGGCCAGGAGGAGAGGCTAGGGAGCGAGTTCCCTATAGCAGCCTCTCCTCCCGATCGGCCCTCACCCCCGCGTGAGGTTAATCCTCCGATTCTGGGACTATGTCCCAGACGGAGGAAAGCTCACCGGGGGATTTTTTTATTTTTTTTTATATTTATAGCCCTGGAGTCTCGGGGCTAAAGAATACTTTAGCCCCAGAGTCTCCATTCGGGGCTATGAAGGGGGGACTCGGGGCTATAGCCCCAGTAGCCCACCCCTAGCGACGCCTCTGCTGTTTATCATTGGTAATGCGCTGGTTTGGTCTGTTTATCATTGGTAATGCGCTGGTTTGGTCTGTTTATCATTGGTAATGCGCTGGTTTGGTCTGTTTATCATTGGTAATGCGATGGTTTGGTCTGTCTGTTTATCATTAGTAATCCGCTGGTTTGGTCTGTTTATCATTGTTAATGCACTGGTTTGGTCTGTTTATCATTGGTAATGCGCTGGTTTGGTCTGTTTATCATTGGTAATGCACTGGTTTGGTCTGTTTATCATTGGTAATGCGCTGGTTTGATCTGTTTATCATTGGTAATGCGCTGGTTTGGTCTGTTTATCATTGGTAATGCGCTGGTTTGGTCTGTTTATCATTGGTAATGCACTGTTTTGGTCTGTCTGTTTATCATTGGTAATGCGCTGGTTTGTTCTGTTTATCATTGGTAATGCGCTGGTTTGTTCTGTTTATCATTGGTAATGCGCTGGTTTGGTCTGTTTATCATTATTAATGCGCTGGTTTGGTCTGACTGTTTATCATTGGTAATGCGCTGGTTTGGTCTGTTTATAATTCGTAATGCACTGGTTTGGTCTGTTTATCATTGGTAATGCACTGGTTTGGTCTGTCTGTTTATCATTGGTAATGCGCTGGTTTGGTCTGTCTGTTTATCTTTTGTAATGCGCTGGTTTGGTCTGTTTCTCATTGGTAATGCGCTGGTTTGGTCTGTTTCTCATTGGTAATGCGCTGGTTTGGTCTGTCTGTTTATCTTTTGTAATGCGCTGGTTTGGTCTGTTTATCATTGGTAATGCGCTGGTTTGGTCTGTTTATCATTGGTAATGCACTGGTTTGGTCTGTTTATCATTGGTAATGCACTAGTTTGGTCTGTTTCTCATTGGTAATGCACTCGTTTGGTCTGTTTATCATTGGTAATGCGCTGGTTTGGTCTGTTTATCATTGGTAATGCACTGGTTTGGTCTGTTTATCATTGGTAATGCACTGGTTTGGTCTGTTTATCATTGGTAATGCGCTGGTTTGGTCTGTCTGTTTATCATTGGTAATGTGCTGGTTTGGTCTGTTTATCATTGGTAATGCGCTGGTTTGGTCTGTTTATCATTGGTAATGCACTGGTTTGGTCTGTTTATCATTGGTAATGCGCTGGTTTGGTCTGTTTATCATTGGTAATGCGCTGGTTTGGTCTGTTTATCATTGGTAATGCGCTGGTTTGGTCTGTTTATCATTGGTAATGCGCTGGTTTGGTCTGTCTGTTTATCATTGGTAATGCGCTGGTTTGGTCTGTTTCTCATTGGTAATGCGCTGGTTTGGTCTGTTTCTCATTGGTAATGCGCTGGTTTGGTCTGTCTGTTTATCATTGGTAATGCACTGGTTTGGTCTGTTTATCATTGGTAATGCACTGGTTTGGTCTGTCTGTTTATCATTGGTAATGCGCTGGTTTGGTCTGTTTATCATTGGTAATGCGCTGGTTTGGTCTGTCTGTTTATCTTTTGTAATGCGCTGGTTTGGTCTGTTTCTCCTTAGTAATGCGCTGGTTTGGTCTGTTTATCATTGGTATTGCGCTGGTTTGGTCTGTTTATCATTGGTAATGCACTGGTTTGGTCTGTCTGTTTATCATTGGTAATGCGCTGGTTTGGTCTGTTTATCATTAGTAATGCGCTGGTTTGGTCTGTTTATCATTGGTAATGCGTTGGTTTGGTCTGTTTATCATTAGTAATGCGCTGGTTTGGTCTGTCTGTTTATCATTAGTAATGCGCTGGTTTGGTCTGTCTGTTTATCATTGGTAATGCGCTGGTTTGGTCTGTTTATCATTGGTAATGCGCTGCTTTGGTCTTTTTATCATTGGTAATGCGCTGGTTTGGTCTGTCTGTTTATCATTGGTAATGCGCTGGTTTGGTCTGTTTATAATTCGTAATGCGCTGGTTTGGTCTGTCTGTTTATCATTGGTAATGCGCTGGTTTGGTCTGTTTATCATTGGTAATGCACTGGTTTGGTCTGTTTATCATTGGTAATGCGCTGGTTTGGTCTGTTTATCATTGGTAATGCACTGGTTTGGTCTGTTTATCATTGGTAATGCGCTGGTTTGATCTGTTTATCATTGGTAATGCGCTGGTTTGGTCTGTCTGTTTATCATTGGTAATGCGCTGGTTTGTTCTGTTTCTCATTATTAATGCACTGGTTTGGTCTGTTTCTCATTGGTAATGCACTCGTTTGGTCTGTTTATCATTGGTAATGCGCTGGTTTGGCCTGGTTATCATTAGTAATGCGCTGGTTTGGTCTGTTTCTCATTGGTAATGCGCTGGTTTGGTCTGTTTCTCATTGGTAATGCGCTGGTTTGGTCTGTTTCTCATTAGTAATGCGCTGGTTTGGTCTGTTTCTCATTAGTAATGCGCTGGTTTGGTCTGTTTCTCATTGGTAATGTGCTGGTTTGGTCTGTTTCTCATTGGTAATGTGCTGGTTTGGTCTGTTTATCATTATTAATGCGCTGGTTTGGTCTGTCTGTTTATCATTGGTAATTCGCTGGTTTGGTCTGTTTATCATTGGTAATGCACTGGTTTGGTCTGTTTCTCATTGGTAATGCGCTGGTTTGGTCTGTTTCTCATTGGTAATGCGCTGGTTTGGTCTGTCTGTTTATCATTGGTAATTCGCTGCTTTGGTCTGTTTATCTTGGTAATGCGCTTGTTTGATCTGTTTATCATTGGTAATGTGCTGGTTTGGTCTGTTTATCATTGGTTATGCACTGGTTTGGTCTGTCTGTTTATCATTGGTAATGCGCTGGTTTGGTCTGTTTATCATTGGTAATGCGCTGGTTTGGTCTGTTTATCATTGGTAATGCGCTGGTTTGGTCTGTTTCTCATTGGTAATGCGCTGGTTTGGTCTGTTTATCATTGGTAATGCACTAGTTTGGTCTGTTTATCATTAGTAATGCGCTGGTTTGGTCTGTCTGTTTATCATTGGTAATGCACTGGTTTGGTCTGTCTGTTTATCATTGGTAATGCACTGGTTTGGTCTGTTTATCATTGGTAATGCGCTGGTTTGGTCTGTCTGTTTATCATTGGTAATGCGCTGGTTTGGTCTGTTTATCATTGGTAATGCACTGGTTTGGTCTGTCTGTTTCTCATTGTTAATGCGCTGGTTTGGTCTGTTTATCATTGGTAATCCACTGGTTTGGTCTGTCTGTTTATCATTGGTAATGCGCTGGTTTGGTCTGTTTATCATTATTAATGCGCTGGTTTGGTCTGTCTGTTTATCATTGGTAATGCGCTGGTTTGGTCTGTTTATCATTAGTAATGCGCTGGTTTGGTCTGTTTCTCATTGGTAATGCGCTGGTTTGGTCTGTTTATCATTGGTAATGCGCTGGTTTGGTCTGTTTATCATTAGTAATGCGCTGGTTTGGTCTGTCTGTTTATCATTGGTAATGCGCTGGTTTGGTCTGTTTATCATTGGTAATGCACTGGTTTGGTCTGTTTATCATTGGTAATGCGCTGGTTTGGTCTGTCTGTTTATCATTGGTAATGCACTGGTTTGGTCTGTTTCTCATTGGTAATGCGCTGGTTTGGTCTGTCTGTTTCTCATTGGTAATGCGCTGGTTTGGTCTGTCTGTTTATCATTGGTAATGCACTGGTTTGGTCTGTTTATCATTGGTAATGCGCTGGTTTGGTCTGTTTATCAGTAATGCACTGGTTTGGTCTGTTTGTTTATCATTGGTAATGCGCTGGTTTGGTCTGTTTCTCATTGGTAATGCGCTGGTTTGGTCTGTTTGTTTATCATTGGTAATGCGCTGGTTTGGTCTGTTTATGATTGGTAATGCGCTGGTTTGGTCTGTTTATCATTGGTAATGCGCTGGTTTGGTCTGTTTATCATTGGTAATGCGCTGGTTTGGTCTGTTTATCATTGGTAATGCGCTGGTTTGGTCTGTCTGTTTATCATTGGTAATGCACTGGTTTGGTCTGTTTATCATTGGTAATGCACTGGTTTGGTCTGTTTATCATTAGTAATGCGCTGGTTTGGTCTGTCTGTTTATCATTGGTAATGGGCTGGTTTGGTCTGTTTATCATTGGTAATGCGCTGGTTTGGTCTGTCTGTTTATCATTGGTAATGCGCTGGTTTGGTCTGTTTATCAATGGTAATGCGCAGGTTTGGTCTGTTTATCATTGGTAATGCGCTGGTTTGGTCTGTTTATCATTGGTAATGCGCTGGTTTGGTCTGTCTGTTTATCATTGGTAATGCGCTGGTTTGGTCTGTTTATCATTGGTAATGCGCTGGTTTAGTCTGTCTGTTTATCATTGGTAATGCGCTGGTTTGGTCTGACTGTTTATCATTGGTAATGCACTGGTTTGGTCTGCTTATCATTTGTAATGCGCTGGTTTGGTCTGTCTGTTTATCATTGGTAATGCGCTGGTTTGGTCTGGTTATAATGCGTAATGCGCTGGTTTGGTCTGTTTATCATTGGTAATGCACTTGTTTGCTCTGTTTATCATTGGTAATGTGCTGGTTTGGTCTGTTTATCATTGGTAATGCGCTGGTTTGGTCTGTTTATCATTGGTAATGCACTGGTTTGGTCTGTCTGTTTATCATTGGTAATGCGCTGGTTTGGTCTGTTTATCATTGGTAATTCGCTGGTTTGGTCTGTCTGTTTATCATTGGTAATGCGCTGGTTTGGTCTGTTTATCATTATTAATGCGCTGGTTTGGTCTGTTTATCATTATTAATGTGCTGGTTTGGTCTGTTTATCATTGGTAATGCGCTGGTTTGGTCTGTTTATCATTGGTAATGTGCTGGTTTGGTCTGTTTATCATTGGTAATGTGCTGGTTTGGTCTGTTTCTCATTGGTAATGCGCTGGTTTGGTCTGTCTGTTTATCATTGTTAATGCGCTGGTTTGGTCTGTCTGTTTATCATTAGTAATGCGCTGGTTTTCAATGTTTATCATTGGTAATGCGCTGGTTTGGTCTGTTTATCATTGGTAATGCGCTGGTTTGGTCTGTCTGTTTATCATTGTTAATGCGCTGGTTTGGTCTGTCTGTTTATCATTGGTAATGCGCTGGTTTGGTCTGTTTATCATTAGTAATGCGCTGGTTTGGTCTGTCTGTTTATCATTGGTAATGCGCTGGTTTGGTCTGTTTATCATTGGTAATGCGCTGGTTTGGTCTGTTTATCATTGGTAATGCACTGGTTTGGTCTGTTTATCATTGGTAATGCGCTGGTTTGATCTGTTTATCATTGGTAATGCGCTGGTTTGGTCTGTCTGTTTATCATTGGTAATGCGCTGGTTTGGTCTGTCTGTTTATCATTGGTAATGCGCTGGTTTGATCTGTTTATCATTGGTAATGTGCTGGTTTGGTCTGTTTATCATTGGTAATGCACTGGTTTGGTCTGTTTATCATTGGTAATGCGCTGGTTTGGTCTGTCTGTTTATCATTGGTAATGCGCTGGTTTGGTCTGTCTGTTTATCAATGGTAATGCGCTGGTTTGGTCTGTTTATCATTGGTAATGCACTGGTTTGGTCTGTTTATCATTGGTAATGCGCTGGTTTGGTCTGTTTATAATTCGTAATGCGCTGGTTTGGTCTGTCTGTTTATCATTGGTAATGCGCTGGTTTGGTCTGTCTGTTTATCATTGGTAATGCGCTGGTTTGGCCTGGTTATCATTAGTAATGCACTGGTTTGGTCTGTTTCTCATTGGTAATGCACTCGTTTGGTCTGTTTCTCATTGGTAATGCGCTGGTTTGGTCTGTTTCTCATTAGTAATGCGCTGGTTTGGTCTGTTTCTCATTGGTAATGTGCTGGTTTGGTCTGTTTATCATTGGTAATGTGCTGGTTTGGTCTGTTTATCATTGGTAATGCGCTGGTTTGGTCTGTTTCTCATTAGTAATGCGCTGGTTTGGTCTGTTTATCATTGGTAATGCGCTGGTTTGGTCTGTTTATCATTATTAATGCGCTGGTTTGGTCTGTCTGTTTATCATTGGTAATGTGCTGGTTTGGTCTGTTTCTCATTGGTAATGCGCTGGTTTGGTCTGTTTCTCATTGGTAATGCGCTGGTTTGGTCTGTCTGTTTATCATTGGTAATTCGCTGCTTTGGTCTGTTTATCTTGGTAATGCGCTTGTTTGATCTGTTTATCATTGGTAATGTGCTGGTTTGGTCTGTTTATCATTGGTAATGCACTGGTTTGATCTGTTTATCATTGGTAATGCACTGGTTTGGTCTGTTTATCATTGGTAATGCGCTGGTTTGGTCTGTTTATCATTGGTAATGCGCTGGTTTGGTCTGTTTATCATTGGTAATGCGCTGGTTTGGTCTGTTTCTCATTGGTAATGCGCTGGTTTGGTCTGTTTCTCATTGGTAATGCGCTGGTTTGGTCTGTTTATCATTGGTAATGCACTAGTTTGGTCTGTTTATCATTGGTAATGCGCTGGTTTGGTCTGTCTGTTTATCATTGGTAATGCGCTGGTTTGGTCTGTCTGTTTATCATTGGTAATGCACTGGTTTGGTCTGTTTATCATTGGTAATGCACTGGTTTGGTCTGTCTGTTTCTCATTGTTAATGCGCTGGTTTGGTCTGTTTATCATTGGTAATCCACTGGTTTGGTCTGTCTGTTTATCATTGTTAATGCGCTGGTTTGGTCTGTCTGTTTCTCATTGGTAATGCGCTGGTTTGGTCTGTTTATCATTGGTAATGCGCTGGATTGGTCTGTCTGTTTATCATTGGTAATGCACTGGTTTGGTCTGTTTCTCATTGGTAATGCGCTGGTTTGGTCTGTTTCTCATTGGTAATGCGCTGGTTTGGTCTGTTTATCATTGGTAATGCGCTGGTTTGGTCTGTCTGTTTATCATTGGTAATGGGCTGGTTTGGTCTGTTTATCATTGGTAATGCGCTGGTTTGGTCTGTTTATCATTGGTAATGCGCTGGTTTGGTCTGTCTGTTTATCATTGGTAATGCGCTGGTTTGGTCTGTCTGTTTATCATTGGTAATGCGCTGGTTTGGTCTGTTTATCATTATTAATGCGCTGGTTTGGTCTGACTGTTTATCATTGGTAATGCGCTGGTTTGGTCTGTTTATCATTGGTAATGCGCTGGTTTGGTCTGTCTGTTTATCATTGGTAATGCGCTGGTTTGGTCTGTTTATCATTATTAATGCGCTGGTTTGGTCTGTTTATCATTGGTAATGTGCTGGTTTGGTCTGTTTATCATTGGTAATGCACTGGTTTGGTCTGTTTATCATTGGTAATTCGCTGGTTTGGTCTGTCTGTTTATCATTGGTAATGCGCTGGTTTGGTCTGTTTATCATTGGTAATGTGCTGGTTTGGTCTGTTTATCATTGGTAATGTGCTGGTTTGGTCTGTTTATCATTGGTAATGCGATGGTTTGGTCTGACTGTTTATCATTGGTAATGCACTGGTTTGGTCTGTTTATCATTGGTAATGCGCTGGTTTGGTCTGTCTGTTTATCATTGGTAATGCGCTGGTTTGGTCTGTTTATCATTGGTAATGCACTGTTTTGGTCTGTCTGTTTATCATTGGTAATGCGCTGGTTTGTTCTGTTTATCATTGGTAATGCGCTGGTTTGGTCTGTTTATCATTATTAATGCGCTGGTTTGGTCTGACTGTTTATCATTGGTAATGCGCTGGTTTGGTCTGTTTATAATTCGTAATGCACTGGTTTGGTCTGTTTATCATTGGTAATGCACTGGTTTGGTCTGTCTGTTTATCATTGGTAATGCGCTGGTTTGGTCTGTCTGTTTATCTTTTGTAATGCGCTGGTTTGGTCTGTTTCTCATTGGTAATGCGCTGGTTTGGTCTGTTTCTCATTGGTAATGCGCTGGTTTGGTCTGTCTGTTTATCTTTTGTAATGCGCTGGTTTGGTCTGTTTATCATTGGTAATGCGCTGGTTTGGTCTGTTTATCATTGGTAATGCGCTGGTTTGGTCTGTTTATCATTGGTAATGCACTGGTTTGGTCTGTTTATCATTGGTAATGCGCTGGTTTGGTCTGTTTATCATTGGTAATGCACTAGTTTGGTCTGTTTCTCATTGGTAATGCACTCGTTTGGTCTGTTTATCATTGGTAATGCGCTGGTTTGGTCTGTTTATCATTGGTAATGCACTGGTTTGGTCTGTTTATCATTGGTAATGCGCTGGTTTGGTCTGTCTGTTTATCATTGGTAATGTGCTGGTTTGGTCTGTTTATCATTGGTAATGCGCTGGTTTGGTCTGTCTGTTTATCATTGGTAATGCGCTGGTTTGGTCTGTTTCTCATTGGTAATGCGCTGGTTTGGTCTGTTTATCATTGGTAATGCACTGGTTTGGTCTGTTTATCATTGGTAATGCGCTGGTTTGGTCTGTTTATCATTGGTAATGCACTGGTTTGGTCTGTCTGTTTATCATTGGTAATGCGCTGGTTTGGTCTGTTTATCATTGGTAATGCGCTGGTTTGGTCTGTTTATCATTGGTAATGCGCTGGTTTGGTCTGTCTGTTTCTCATTGGTAATGCGCTGGTTTGGTCTGTTTCTCATTGGTAATGCGCTGGTTTGGTCTGTTTATCATTGGTAATGCACTGGTTTGGTCTGTCTGTTTATCATTGGTAATGCGCTGGTTTGGTCTGTCTGTTTATCATTGGTAATGCGCTGGTTTGGTCTGTCTGTTTATCTTTTGTAATGCGCTGGTTTGGTCTGTTTCTCCTTAGTAATGCGCTGGTTTGGTCTGTTTATCATTGGTATTGCGCTGGTTTGGTCTGCTTATCATTGGTAATGCACTGGTTTGGTCTGTCTGTTTATCATTGGTAATGCGCTGGTTTGGTCTGTTTATCATTAGTAATGCGCTGGTTTGGTCTGTTTATCATTGGTAATGCGTTGGTTTGGTCTGTTTATCATTAGTAATGCGCTGGTTTGGTCTGTCTGTTTATCATTAGTAATGCGCTGGTTTGGTCTGTCTGTTTATCATTGGTAATGCGCTGGTTTGGTCTGTTTATCATTGGTAATGCACTAGTTTGGTCTATTTGTCATTGGTAATGCGCTGCTTTGGTCTTTTTATCATTGGTAATGCACTGGTTTGGTCTGTCTGTTTATCATTGGTAATGCGCTGGTTTGGTCTGTTTATCATTGGTAATGCGCTGGTTTGGTCTGTCTGTTTATCATTAGTAATGCGCTGGTTTGGTCTGTTTCTCATTGGTAATGCGCTGGTTTGGTCTGTTTATCATTGGTAATGCGCTGGTTTGGTCTGTTTATCATTAGTAATGCGCTGGTTTGGTCTGTCTGTTTATCATTGGTAATGCGCTGGTTTGGTCTGTTTATCATTGGTAATGCACTGGTTTGGTCTGTTTATCATTGGTAATGCACTCGTTTGGTCTGTTTATCATTGGTAATGTGCTGGTTTGGTCTGTTTATCATTGGTAATGCGCTGGTTTGGTCTGTTTATCATTGGTAATCCGCTGGTTTGGTCTGTTTATCATTGGTAATGCACTGGTTTGGTCTGTTTATCATTGGTAATGCGCTGGTTTGGTCTGTCTGTTTATCATTGGTAATGCACTGGTTTGGTCTGTCTGTTTATCATTAGTAATGCGCTGGTTTGGTCTGCCTGTTTATCATTGGTAATGCGCTGGTTTGGTCTGTTTCTCATTGGTAATGCGCTGGTTTGGTCTGTTTATCATTGGTAATCCGCTGGTTTGGTCTGTTTATCATTGGTAATGCGCTGGTTTGGTCTGTCTGTTTATCATTGGTAATGCACTGGTTTGGTCTGTCTGTTTATCATTAGTAATGCGCTGGTTTGGTCTGTCTGTTTATCATTGGTAATGCGCTGTTTGGTCTGTCTGTTTATCATTGGTAATGCGCTGGTTTGGTCTGTTTATCATTGGTAATGCACTGGTTTGGTCTGTCTGTTTCTCATTGGTAATGCACTGGTTTGGTCTGTTTCTCATTGGTAATGCGCTGGTTTGGTCTGTCTGTTTCTCATTGGTAATGCGCTGGTTTGGTCTGTTTCTCATTGGTAATGCGCTGGTTTGGTCTGTTTCTCATTGGTAATGCGCTTTAAAACAAACTGTGGTAGAATTTTTTTTTAAATGAGAGTATTTCTCAGAAATAGAGATAAAAAAGCAATACACTCACAACACTTTATAAGTAGGAGATGTATACAGAGCGAAATTCAACTTCTGCTGTTTGTTCTTCAATGTTGAAAGCTCAAAAGGATGATAACCACAAAAGTATCCAATTAGTGGGGTAAAACAGTAACATTTAATAAAAAACAAGCATCTGCTTACATGTAAGATTACTTTAACGAGCACAGTGGGCGCCACACGGCCGTCAGCAGTCTCTTTAACCCCTTAACGACAGATGACGTGCCAGGCACGTCACGGCAAATCGAGGACTTGCCGACAGCTGACGTGCCTGGCACGTCATGCACTAAACTGAGTAAAGAAAGCGACCAGCGGTCGCTTTCTTTACTCTAACGGTGTTGCTACAATGCCTCTAGGTAGAGGCATTGTGCAACACCCCCCAAAAGTGCAGGGGCGCGCTACGATCACTCCACGGAGTGATCGTAGCAGCCATTTAAAAATGGCTGCGCCCACTGCACACATGTGCTTAGAAAGCGAACGATCGTTCGCTTTCTAAGCATCTGCGGTGTTTCTAAAGTGCCTCGCTAGCGAGGCACTTAGTAACACCTTGATGCTCCCCAGAGCCGATGGTGGTCGCTCTCCTGAGCGACCCCATCGGCTCAGTAGAAGGGAACGCTGCCTATACAGGCAGCGCTTCCCTTCTAATGGCAAGAGCATCGGAAGTGAAAGTATTTCACTTCCGATGCTCTAGGGGGAGCCAATCGATGCCGGCACAACAGATCTATGTGATCTGTGTGCAGGCATGTATGATAAGTGCTCTGATGAGCACTTATCATACTGTCAAAGGCAATATTAGCAAATATTGCCTTTGACAAGTATTGATCTGCCTCCCTCACCTTACTAGTTATAGTAAGGGAGAGAGACAGATCAGATAAAGTAAAAAAATAAAATAAAATAATAAAACAAATATTTAATAAAATTTTAAACACCAAGGGCTTTTATAAAAGCCATTTAACCCCTTCCCTGCCATTGATCGCTGTGTACGCAGTGATCATACACAGCAGCACATTTTTTGCTGTCTGTGCATTTTTTAGGGGTTAATTTTTTTTACTGTAATTCATTACAGTATAAAAAAAAGCTCTTTTAAGAGAGATTAACCCCTTTCTTGCTGTAGATCACTGCCTAAGCAGAGATCTGACGCAAATGCAGCAATCTTGCTGCAGAAGCATTTTTAATTTTTTTAAAACTTTTTTATTACACCCGTCACGTGTTAATTATACCCGCTAGGGGACTACGTTTAACGTAATTTTTTTTTTAAATAAGAGCTATTAACCCCTTCCTTGCCGTATATCACTTCCTAAGCAGCACATATGGTCACTGCCTAAGCAGTGCATATGGTCACTGCCTAAGCAGCGCATATGGAGCAATCTAGTCGCAGAAGGATTTTTTTTTTGCTATCAGCATTTTTTTTGTCAGACTCGCTAGGGGTTAATTATACCCACTAGGGGATTACGTGTATTCCTTTTGAAGCTGTCTGAACACGTGTATAGCGATCAGTAACAGCCGATCAGTGGCAAAGGTGGTTTGGTGATTTCTCAGATGAGCATCACCATTCGTCTGGTTCGATCAATATTGGTAAATATTGTTCTGACCCATATGGATCTGCCTCCCTCTCCTCACTTGAGTTTTAGTGAGGGAAAGAGACAGATCTGTATAACATAATTTTTTAATTGTAATAAATTAAATAAAATGTTAAAAAAATTGTGAGTCCCAAGGGCTTTTATAAAAGCCATACCCTTTGTATAGTGTAGTGTATTAACCCCTTCCCTGCCACTGATCACTGCACAGCAGAAATTTTTTTCTTGTCTGTGCATTTTTAGGGGTTAATTTTTTTGTACAGTACTATAAAGGCTCTTATAAGAGCTATTAACCCCTTCCTTGCTCTACATGTTCAAATTCCAAGTTTGAAAATCAAAAAGCGCACCTCTCAAATGTAGCCTTTCAACACCCAACAAAGCTGACAAAGCTATGCATGGGTGGTATCCCTGTGCTCGGGAGATGTTGCTGAACATATATTGTGGTATTGTTTGTCAGTGACACATACCGAAATATGTGAATTTGTGTCTAAAGTACAATGTATGTGGGAAAAAATACACAATAAAATGACTACCACAAACTTTGACAAAGGCTGGTGGTAGAATTGGTGCATGGAAAGTGTTAAAATAACACCATTTAAAATAGCCTAGGGTGTCTACTTTTACAAAATATATACTTTTTGGGGTAAAATACACTGTCCTACTTTAAAAAAAAGTCCCAAATGAAAGATGGGCTCAGGCTGGCTACACGTCAATATTCCAAGTTGAAAATGCGCACCTTCACAATGTGGCCCTTTTAGCCCCCAAACAACCCAACAAACCTATGCATGGGTGGTATCCCTGTACTCAAGAGATGTTGCTGAACACTTATTGGGGTGTTATTTGGCAGTGACACATACCAAAATCTGTAAATTCATGTCTGAAGTACAAGGTTTGTGAAAAAAAAACACAAAAAAATGACTACCACAAACTTTGACAAAGGCTGGTGGTAGAATTAGTGCATGGAAAGTGTAAAAATACCACCATTTGAGATAGCCTAGGGTGTCTACTTTAAAAAAATATATGGGTTGATGTGGTAAAATACACTGGCTGGTTTCAAATATGTCCCAAATGGGACATGGGTGCAGGCTGTCTGCATGTCAAAATTTCAAATTGGAAAACCAAAAACTTCACCTCCCAAATTTGGCCTTTTACCCCCCAAACAATCCAACAAACCTATGCATGGGGGGTATCCCTGTACTCAAGAGATGTTTCTGAACACTTATTGGGGTGTTATTTGGCAGTGACACATACCAAAATCTGTAAATTTATGTCTGAAGTACAAGGTTTGTGAAAAAAAAACACAAAAAAATTACTACCACAAACTTTGACAAAGGCTGGTGGTAGAAATAGTGCATGGAAAGTGTTAAAATACCACCATTTGAGATAGCCTAGGGTGTCTACTTTTAAAAAATATATGGGTTGATGGGGTAAAATACACTGGCTGGTTTCAAATATGTCCCAAATGGGACATGGGTGCAGGCTGTCTGCATGTAAAAATTTCAAGTTGGAAAACAAAAAACTGCACCTCACAAATTTGGCATTTTAGCCCCCAAACAACCCAACAAACCTATGCATGGGTGGTATCCCTGTACTCAGGAGAAATAGTAGAATCTATTTAGCATGTTTTTTCGTTCGCTATTGTCGATGAGGAGAAGTTGTTTCAAATAAAAACAAAGAAATTTGTGTATTTTTTTTTTTTTTACCATATTTTATTATTTTTTTTTAATAATATGATAAGATATGATCAAAAATATGGCATCCATAGAAAGCCCTTTTTGTCCCGATAAAAACAATATATAATATGTGTGGGTACAGCAAATGACGAAGAAGAAAATTACTGCTAAACACAAACAGCACAGAAATGTTAAAATAGCCATTGTCCAGAAAGGACAAAAATGTTTCAAAGGCTCTGTCCTTAAGGGGTTAAAATGTATTTCCAAGTTTCCACAGGATACAGATGGTTAACAGGAATTTAATGACAAACAAAGAGAGGATGCAGGATGAGTCCAGAACGCTACGCGTTTCGCCTAATCAAATGGCTTCAACTTGGCGTCTGGACTCCCTGCATAAAAAACGCGCTTTTATTTTCAAAATACAGCTGGTTTCAATCAAAATCTCGCTTCTCGCGGGATTTTGACTTAGAGTGAAAAAGCGTTCACGCTTTCAAATATTGCAGGTCTCCTCAGGATTCGTATGATCAGTGTCATTTCGGTTTAACTTAAAAGTCGACATTTAATACGAATTGATGCTCGGTTTAACTTCTCTCTTTCCTAGAGTCGAAGAAAAATTAGAAACCTTCCATTCGGTTGTTGTAGTACGACTTATATAATACGAAAAGGAGTCCATTCGTGCTATCTTCTCCATTCACATTCCACTACATCCCAGGAGTGGAGGCAAATTTAAAAGTCCTTTATATGTAACTGAAAAATTTCTTAGCAAAAGGCATTAGATATAGCATATAAAAGCATTATCATATAATAAATAACAATATGGAGATGAAAACAAGGTTAAAATATTCCCTTTTGAGAGTACAAATATCTGTATATTGAAAAATAGAATAAGAAATAATAAATATTTATTAATATTATAGAAAAATGTAAAAATATAAAAGTATAAATGAAGGTAATATACTGAAAAACGAGATATTGTACAGTCAAAGTGTATACATAAAATCTATCCATAAAATCACATAAAATTGTATAGATCAAAATCAGCATTCATCCCTTGTGGTTTTAAAGTGGCCATGTTAAAAACCCATTTCATTTCGTGTTGTCCTATGTTTTTTATGTTATCGCCTCCTCTCCAATATTTATTTACCTGCATAATGCTTGTTTTTTCTGAAATTCCTCCTGAAGAAGCCGTGTGGTATCCGGCGAAACGCGTTGAGGTGCAGTCCAATCCTGATGCTATTCCAGCCATCATCTCTGCTCGATTTGTTCCTATCTCGTTTTATCCCTCCCACCGTTTTGTAAGTTCTCCTTGTATTAGGGGCCCATATATATTTATTGTATCTGGTCATACACATGTTTGTGTTTTATTGTGTTTTCTTACAGGAATCTTATTAAATGTGAAGGATTTTATTACTCTTCATCGGAATAATACTTATTTTATGTATTCACTACTGTTGCGCCATTCTGCTTCCGTTTTTGTGTATTGTTTGAGTAACTTGGAGATTACTTCAGAAGGCAGCATTATTGTGGTACAAGTTTTATTATATTAATTTATTTGCACGGGGCCATTAGGCACATTCACCCCTTTTTTTCACTCTACATAAATACAAGCTAATCTGGAACCCTTGGTCAATTTTTTACACCTCCTACGTCAGAGGCGAATAGTACTAAACTTGGAAACTTCCAAAATAAAATAAAATATTGTGCTCCTGTAAAACAAAAGAATCCCACATTTTTTCATAGGAAATCACACCAGCAGAGCCGACTATATCTATATCTACTTTATCTACCCTGGAATTCTCAGCGACCCCCCCTCCCCCCCTGTGTTAGTCTTCCCCACCATACCCTATCCCTTTCTTCTTTTTTTTTTTGACATCTGGTTATCAATGCATTTCTTAAATAGGGCCGACACAGCTATTATATGTAAATTTAGACATAGAAAATGGAATATATGTAAAACTTAACCATGTTTATTTGGTGTTTTCCCACCTGCACTGATACCAAAGGATAAGTTATATCACAATGGAACAAAGCACGAAATGATGTTAATATATATGCTGTGCCACCTTATATGTTTCTGAATTGTTTTTGTTGTAACTGAAAACAATAAAAAAACTTTGAAATCTAAAAAAAAAAAAAAAAAAATGCCATCCAAAACATAAATGTAAATTGTGTAGAGAATGCTTCTATGATAAGCCCCATGATTTAAGGCTTGGTGTATCCCAAAACGTGTCTAGCGGTTTTTCTTTCTTTAACCCAAGCCTCTGTTTTTATTTTCACTATGCAGCAATACTTTTTTGCCAATTTCCATGTCTCTGGATACTTTTCTTGGGACGATTGCATGTTAACCATGTAGAAACATTATGAAGGAATAAGGTTGCTGTTTAACTTGCGGTTGGCAGTTTGGGGGCTGGTATAAAGTGCACCATTTTCTTATAACGATCCACAACCACCATGATGGTGGTCAATTGTTTTGACGGTTAAAATTCTACAATGTAATCCATTGAAATATCTTTTCAACGACTTGAGGGAATAGACAATTGGTGAAGAAAACCTGAAGGTTTGATTCTGGGAGTCTTAGATCTGGCACATGTAGCACCGGATTGGACTTACCGTATTTGTCCGCAAATGCTCTGAAAAAGACCCCTCGTCTTATATTCAAGGTCGTCTTATAATCTGACCTAAAATCGAGGTCAGATTATAAAACAGGGATCCAGGTTCCCCGCAGAGCTGCAGGGGACCTGCATCCCCCTCGCTAACAGCCAGTGGATGTCTGCGCGATGCGCGCAGATATCACCTGCTACTACCGCCCGGCGCGACCGCCGGGACTTCTATGATGAAGCCGGCTTCATCATAAAAGTCCCAGCGGAAGTGCCAGACAGCAGCGGGGGATGTCTGCGCGCATCGTGCAGACATCCTCCGGCTGCCCCGCTAGCCACCAGGGAGATATGGGCAGCTGGGGGATGCCTGCACGATATGTGCAGACATCCTCCATGCTGCCCGACACGTCCGTCTATTATGACAGACAAGCTGTCCGTCATAATAGATGGAGGTGTCGGGCAGCATGGAGGATGTCTGCACGTATCGTGCAGACATTCCCCAGCTGCCCCCACTAGCCACCAGGGAGAGTGAGACAAGGTGAGGGGGAGGGGGGGGGAGACATAGACAAGGGGAGGCGGGGACAGAGAGACAAGGGGAGGGAGGGGGATGGAGAGAGACAAGGGGTGAGGGGATAGAGAGAGACAAGGGGTGGGGGGATAGAGAGAGACATAGGGGGATAAAGAGAGACAAGGGGAGGGGGGATAGAAAGAGACAAGGGGATAGAGAGGGGGGGAGAGAAATACAAGGGGAGAGGTGAAGAGACGAGGGGGAGGGAGAGAGAGAGAACGCTGTGGGGGAGAGAGACAGCTGGTGGAGGGGGAGAGAGGAAGCACTGGCACATAAAAGGAAATAAAAACAAGAAATACATTTGTTTAATATCAATTTTTTATTAACCCCTTAACGACAGATGACGTGCCAGGCACGTCACGGCAAATCGAGGACTTGCCGACAGCTGACGTGCCTGGCACGTCATGCACTAAACTGAGTAAAGAAAGCGACCAGCGGTCGCTTTCTTTACTCTAACGGTGTTTCTACAATGCCTCTAGGTAGAGGCATTGTGCAACACCCCCCAAATGTGCAGGGGCGCGCTACGATCACTCCACGGAGTGATCGTAGCAGCCATTTAAAAATGGCTGCGCCCACTGCACACATGTGCTTAGAAAGCGAACGATCGTTCGCTTTCTAAGCATCTGCGGTGTTGTTAAAGTGCCTCGCCAGCGAGGCACTTAACAACACCTCCAGGCTGCCCAAAGCCGATGGTGGTCGCTCTCCTGAGCGACCCCATCGGCTCAGTAGAAGGGAACGCTGCCTGTACAGGCAGCGTTTCCCTTCTAATGGCAAGAGCATCGGAAGTGAAAGTATTTCACTTCCGATCCTCTAGGGGGAGCCAATCGATGCCGGCACAACAGATCTATGTGATCTGTGTGCAGGCATGTATGGTAAGTGCTCTGATGAGCACTTACCATACAGTCAAAGGCAATATTAGCAAATATTGCCTTTGACAAGTATTGATCTGCCTCCCTCACCTTACTAGTTATAGTAAGGGAGAGAGACAGATCAGATAAAGTAAAAAAATTAAATAAAATAATAAAAAAAATATTTAATAAAATTTTAAACACCAAGGGCTTTTATAAAAGCCATTTAACCCCTTCCCTGCCATTGATCGCTGTGTACGCAGTGATCATACACAGCAGCACATTTTTTGCTGTCTGCATTTTTTAGGGGTTCATTTTTTTTTTACTGTAATTCATTACAGTATAAAAAAAGCTCTTTTAAGAGAGATTAACCCCTTTCTTGCTGTAGATCACTGCCTAAGCAGCGATCTGACGCAAATGCAGCAATCTTGCTGCAGAAGCATTTTTAAATTTTTTTTTACTTTTTTATTACACCCGTCAAGTGTTAATTATACCCGCTAGGGGACTACGTTTAACGTAAAAAAATTTTTTTTAGCTGTCTGACCGCATGTATAGCGATCAGTAACAGCTGATAAGTGACAAAGGCGGGTTGGCGTTTGCTTAGATGAGCATCACCATTCGTCTGGTTAGATCAATATTTGTAAATATTTGATCTGACCCGTGTAGATCTGCCTCCCTCTCACTTGAGTTTTAGTGAGGGAGGGAGACAGAGCTGTATAATGTAAGTTTTTAATTATAATATATTTAATAGAATTGAGACCCAAAGGCTTTTATAAAAGCCGTTTCCAGTATTTAACCCCTTCCCTGCAATTGATCGCTGTGTACGCAGTGATCTTACACAGCAGCACATTTTTTGCTGTCTGTGCATTTTTTTAGGGGTTATTTTTTTTTACTTTGATTTATTACAGTATATCAAAGGCTCTTTTAAGAGCTATTAACCCCTTCCTTGCCGTATATCACTTCCTAAGCAGCACATATGGTCACTGCCTAAGCAGTGCATATGGTCACTGCCTAAGCAGCGCATATGGAGCAATCTAGTCGCAGAAGGATTTTTTTTTGCTATCAGCATTTTTTTTGTCAGACTCGCTAGGGGTTAGTTATACCCACTAGGGGATTACGTGTATTCCTTTTGAAGCTGTCTGAACGCGTGTATAGCGATCAGTAACAGCCGATCAGTGGCAAAGGTGGTTTGGTGATTTCTCAGATGAGCATCACCATTCGTCTGGTTCGTAAATATTGTTCTGACCCATATGGATCTGCCTCCCTCTCCTCACTTGAGTTTTAGTGAGGGAAAGAGACAGATCTGTATAACATAATTTTTTAATTGTAATAAATTAAATAAAATGTAAAAAAATTGTGAGTCCCAAGGGCTTTTATAAAAGCCATACCCTTTGTATAGTGTAGTGTATTAACCCCTTCCCTGCCACTGATCACTGCACAGCAGAACCTTTTTTCTTGTCTGTGCATTTTTAGGGGTTAATTTTTTTGTACAGTACTACAAAGGCTCTTATAAGAGCTATTAACCCCTTCCTTGCTCTACATGTTCAAATTCCAAGTTTGAAAATCAAAAAGCGCACCTCTCAAATGTAGCCTTTCAACACCCAACAAAGCTGACAAAGCTATGCATGGGTGGTATCCCTGTGCTCGGGAGATGTTGCTGAACATATATTGTGGTATTGTTTGTCAGTGACACATACCGAAATATGTGAATTTGTGTCTAAAGTACAATGTATGTGGGAAAAAATACACAATAAAATGACTACCACAAACTTTGACAAAGGCTGGTGGTAGAATTGGTGCATGGAAAGTGTTAAAATACCACCATTTGAAATAGCGTAGGGTGTCTACTTTTAAAAAATATATGGGTTGATGGGGTAAAATACACTGGCTGGTTTCAAATATGTCCCAAATGGGACATGGGTGCAGGCGGTCTGCATGTAAAAATTTCAAGTTGGAAAACAAAAAACTGCACCTCACAAATTTGGCCTTTTACCCCCCAAACAACCCAACAAACCTATGCATGGGTGGTATCCCTGTACTCAAGAGATGTTGCTGAACACTTATTGGGGTGTTATTTGGCAGTGACACATACCAAAATCTGTAAATTCATGTCTGAAGTACAAGGTTTGTGAAAAAAAAACACAAAAAAATTACTACCACAAACTTTGACAAAGGCTGGTGGTAGAATTAGTGCATGGAATGTGTTAAAATACCACCATTTGAGATAGCCTAGGGTGTCTACTTTTAAAAAATATATGGGTTGATGGGGTAAAATACACTGGCTGGTTTCAAATATGTCCCAAATGGGAGATGGGTGCAGGCTGTCTGCATGTAAAAATTTCAAGTTGGAAAACAAAAAACTGCACCTCACAAATTTGGCATTTTAGCCCCCAAACAACCCAACAAACCTATGCATGGGTGGTATCCCTGTACTCAGGAGAAATAGTAGAATCTATTTAGCATGTTTTTTCGTTCGCTATTGTCGATGAGTAGAAGTTGTTTCAAATAAAAACAAAGAAATTTGTGTATTTTATTTTTTTTACCATATTTTAGTATTTTTTTTTAATAATATGATAAGATATGATCAAAAATATGGCATCGATAGAAAGCCCTTTTTGTCCCGATAAAAACAATATATAATATGTGTGGGTACAGCAAATGACGAAGAAGAAAATTACTGCTAAACACAAACAGCACAGAAATGTTAAAATAGCCATTGTCCAGAAAGGACAAAAATGTTTCAAAGGCTCTGTCCTTAAGGGGTTAAATATTAAAAAGCAATTTACATATATACAAGTTAAACTTTTTTTCCTCTATAGGGTAGTCTTATATTCAGGATTTTTGTTTTTTTTCCTAAAGGAATATACAAAGTTTGGGGGGTCGTCCTATAATCAGGGTCGTCTTATATTCGAGCAAATACGGTATTGCCCAATGTCTTTGTACATGGAGTGCCACCAAATTGTCCTTCTGAGAAGATCAACGTTCATTTTGCTTCCCCAGTGTCCCACAACGTGGAGTCATGGTGATCCATTATTATTTCTTGGCGCACAGATGAAAGTACATATATTTTGTCTTGGTATAATAAAAGAAATCTTGGGCTGTTAGGAAAATATACAAGGTCCATCACTAACTCTCTGTCTTGATTCTTAGTTTTTTCCCAGAGGGACGTAGTTAAAGGAATGAAACATTGTGGGAAAAATTACTGGTTTAAAGGTGAATACTTTGCTCGTGGTGTCTTCATATATTCTCCAAAGGGTGTCTGCTTTTCCATTACTCGATACTGGTCTGTAGGCAATGAATAGATTAAAATGGAAAATATGTCAAAACATTATTCAACTGAAAAAAGGCATGTTCATGTTAGAAAAACAAGTTGCTTCTGCTGTTGCAGGGAGACAAACACAAAACTCCTGACTTTTATGGTAACGGTCTTTACTGCTTTTACCTCACCTGCAGTCTTTTATGTAAGTGCTGTTGAGATCATTTCTATCACTGTAATATTTTTCTTTCTACACTGCATGCTGGTTTATTTTGTATAGAAGAAGATTATTTGTGACATCATCACCTACCTGTGTGATGTATTTATGTTCTACGATGCAGTCAGATCACATGGTCCCATCTCCCATGTTTTTCTCATCTCTGTGTAACAAACTGCTCTTCTGCAGTAAAGTTTGCTCCTTCTTCAACTCTGTGGATAATTGTGGCGAGTTTCAAATGTTCAGCCCTTACATCACGATGGGATGCAAATATGGCCTACACCGATTGTATGGTTGTTTGTTTGCACTGATTGATTGGTATGAATGAGGTTGAGAGTGGTGTTCTTTTGTATACAAATATAGTCTGCCTAAAGTCAACCTGAAGGGTGCAAGCCAGCACCTTCTATATAATTTCCTAGTAGATGATTGCATTGTACAAAGAGATTTCAGAAATCATTGACTTAAAGAATTGTTAAGTATTTTGTTTATGCTGTTAAAGTAACAAATTTAATTTCAGAATTTTTTTTGATCTTCAGCAATTCCTCTCCATTTGTTCAGTCTAGAAAATGGGAAAAATAGGTTACAAATCTGTTTGACTATAAAAAATATATTGTATTTTATGAAGTACTTAGCTTTTTTGTCTTTGCTGGGATTCTAACCTAATACCCTTTCAAAGTAACCGTCTAAGCCACATCTTTTGGCTTTATGTGCTGTAATGTTCAAGTTTTGACAAAAATATTTACACTTAATGATAGCGTGGCAGAACTGTCTAAGGCACTGGGTTAAGGCTTCATTCTCTTTGGGGACACATGTTTAAATGCCACTTCTGTCTACTCTTGCCCTCTGATTTTAATTTCTGTATCTGTATTTTGCATATACAGTGATAACATTTGCATCTTGTTTTCTAAGCTGCATGGTGGCTTATATTGTATAGAAGTAGTTTAATTGTGACATCATCACCTATGTTTGTGATGTATTTATGAGCTGTATAACAGTTTCATCTGCCAGGTGTTCCCTCTCCCAGTGTAAAAAACTCATCTTATGCAGTAAAGTCTGCTCCTTATTCAGCTCAGTGGATGAATAAGGTGAGTTTCAATGTATAACATACCGTAGCATTTTTGTTAACTCTGATTGTTTAGAATGAGGTAGAGGTGAAGTTCTTTTGTATACAAACATAGTCTGATTGAACCCAGCCCAGAGGATGTAGGCTAGCACCCTCAAAATGCAAAGTCCTTATTTACTTTTTATACACATGTTGCCAAAGTGCATGTTTGTAGACACTTCGTATCATTATATCTGTACACATTCAATTCCATTTCTTTTCTCCTTTATTTACTTTTTTCAGCAACCAGGAAGATTTTAAGAATAAGCTACTTCGTTCAACAAATTTTCTTTTGCATACATATACTGCCAGGAACGGGCTGTCTCTAAGGGGAAAGCACCAGAGCTTATACTACATGTTTTATTATTAAAAACAATCTTTTTCTTCTCTTCTTATTTTTAAGTAAGGTCTTCATTTACTAAGCTCCCTTTCCGGTTTTAAGACGACCACTTTGTATGTTCCCAGCGTATTTTGTATGAAAATTGTTTTTTAATTTATATATACTTATTCATTCTCTATAACACATGTATACATTTTCTTTGTATTTACCTACTTGTATTTTGTACATATGTTCACATTACTATTTTCGTAATGCTAAACAAACACAGATAAGCATCTATTATGTGATTTACTCACTGTTACAATATTTTTTATCCAGTGATGAGATGTTTTGCACAAAGTCAATATGTTTACAAATCTGGGGTTTCAGATATTTTAATTAGTTTAATCATTTTGACCTTTTCATGTATTGGTTGTAGCACTTTATTAAAGGAAATAGTATTCATTCATGCACTAGCCTATGATTAAGTGTCAGTAGGCACGAAACGCGTATGGAGAATTCCCCACTGTTTGTATTCCTGCACTAATTATTTTCGTGATATTGTCGGATCCCTTTGCAATAAATACACCATTTACTTCAACGGATTGGAGAGTGCAATCGTCTTTTGTTTTTTCTTGCCTAGACAAAGAAGGCAGTCAGATAAGTTGTTGAAGGACAGATATGTTGTTTGGGTAGACAATCCACTGTGAAGTTGTTTGGGATCAAAGATAGCACTGGAAAGATGTTTGGGGACAGAGATGTAACATGGCCAAGTCCTTGTGGGTGCAATATGGGAGCTGTTGTCTGTGTGTGTATCTAATCAGCATATCAATGTGTCTATATGTTCTAGTGCATCTGATACGATGTCTCCTTAATGTGAACACATATATATTTATCCACACTCATATGTTTACCAGATATACACACTATCACATACATACACACTTGTATGCTGATAATATACACCCAAGCACACTCATATGTGATCATATACACACATTAGCACACAAATAGTGTATGTGTGGTCAGAATATGACCAAGCACTTTTGTTTATAGATATTTGTAACGGACATAGTCACGGGTGAACATCACCACAAAGTAGCCGCATATGCGGATGACATGTTTTTCTTCGTGACACAACCAGAAACCACAGTACCTAGCCTAATGAAAGATTATGGCAATCTCTTGAATCTTAAGATCAATATACAGAAATCAGAAATACTACTAGTTCACACACACAAGTAGCCACACTTAGAGATTCATTTCCATGGTGTACTACCAAAGTAAGATACCTATGGATTTGGCTTACCAATGACACAATTGTACAATTACATTTGTGTCCCACTAGCAAAGATAAAATACCATGACCATTAATTATGGGTTGATGACACTCTATGCAGGTCATAGTAATGATACCATACCGAGAAGCGTTTTCCTCCCTGCCCGACAGTAGACCCCTTTCCTCTTGATCATTGTACTGTCCAACATTCTTCCAAAATGTTTCCGAGATTTATGCGTAGATTGCACCTAGTTTGAATCCAACAGATCAAATGCAGCAAGCATAGATACAGTGGTGTGTCTTGGTTTTGTGCTGCCCTAGGCAGACAAAATTCAGGCAAGCCCCCCCCCCCCCCCAGCCCCACTCACTTTGCACACCTATAACATGCTCAATCACCCAGGTTGCACACCAACGACATGCACAGTCACCCCTTTACATACACACTAAATGCCCCATAAACCCGATTACATGTCACCATCACCCTCATTACATACCCCCATCACATCCATTACATGCCCCCATCACCCTAAAGCTTGCTGTACAGTGGGTGTCAGACCCCAGTTCCATCCCATGCCTCCTGCAGGGATACCCTACCTGGTCCAGCAGACTCCAGGCACCGTGCACCCCGCCGGGGGGGGCACGCGATCGCGGTGTAGGCCGCATCCCCGGCCTGTAGTACAACCTGCCTCGTGTAACACAAGCACAGGTGTCATTCTGATGGCAGGGGGGCGTGGCCTGCGGCCCGGTGGTGTGCTCCCATTGGAGGATGCACGGGAGGTGTGGAGAGGGGGCAGGTCCTACTCCTGCCTTCACTATCTGGCTAAAGCCAGAGGGGGGCGGCGACCTGCAGGATGGTGGGCGGAGCAAAGGTCCTGGCACCCTATTTAAACAGCAAGCACTGTTCATTCAGTGCTTGCTCGTTTTCCAAGCTTGTAGTGTGGATACTCCCTCTACTGTGATTCCTACCCATACCTTTGTTCCTCGTTTCCCTGTGTTTATCGATCTCCCGGCTACCGAACCCTTGGACTGTTTATCGACTACGTTTACCTCTCCACTCCTGACCCCGGATTACCCATTACCTACCTCGAACACTGTTCTGCCTTACCCCTTGGTACTGCTGCCACTCCGGACTTCTCTAGTGTGCGCACCACCTAGTGCCAACACCCCTGCGCTACGCTCCCAGGTCCCAACCCTGACAGTGGGGGAGGGAGTGAAAATGTTTGAAGCACCAGAAGTGTGCTTTCACACCTGCTGGCAAAGTGCCGCCCTCTGGCAAAGTGCCACCCTAGGTGAGTGCCTTATTTGTCTTGTGGAAGCTACACTACTGCATAGATAGATATATTGTCCACATGTAACATAGTAACATAGTAACATAGTAATTTAGGTTGAAAAAAGACACAAGTCCATCAAGTTCAACCCTTCTACCTATCATTACAGCTTTTGATCCAAAAGAAGGCAAAAAACCCCTAAGGAAGCTATTTCGAATTTTGCCTCCTGGGGGAAAAAATTCCTTCTTGACTCCAAGAGGCAATCAGATTTCTCCTTGGATCAATAAGCTCTTTTATTAATGCTTATTCTATTATTAATAGCCCTGTATGTTCTGCTTTCCTAAAAAAACATCCAAACCATTTTTAAATGCATCTATTGTGGTTGCTAGCACTACCTCTCTTGGCAGGGAGTTCCATAACTTTATTGTCCTAACCGTAAAGAATCCCTTCCTTTGCTGTCTATGAAATCTTTGCTCTTCCAGTCTGAGGGGGTGACCTCTTGTTCTTTGTACCTTTCTGTTAATGAACAGGTCACTGGAGAGCTCTTTATATTGGCCCTGAAAATATTTATATAATGTTATCATATCCCCTCTGAGACGCCTTTTTTCTAACGTATATAAATTCAATTTTTTAAGTCTCTCTTCATAACTAAGATCCTCCAAACCCCTTATTAATTTTGTAGCTCTCCTTTGCACTTTTTCTAGTTCCTTAATATCCTTTTTAAGGACTGGTGCCCAGAACTGTACTGCATATTCAAGGTGAGGTCTTACCATTGATTTGTAAAGAGGCAAGATGATATCCTCCTCCCGTGAATCTATACCTCGTTTTATACATGCCAATATCTTATTGGCCCTTGCAGCTGCCGACTGGCATTGGGCACTGTTGCCAAGTTTGTTGTCTATAATTATTCCTAAATCCTTTTCATTAGTAGTTTTTCCCAGGGAAAAACCATTTAACGTATATGTTGCTTTGTTATTATTTTTCCCATAATGCATAACTTTACATTTGTCTATATTGAACCTCATTTGCCACTTTACTGCCCAGTCCCCCACTCTGTCCAAATCTTCCTGTAAAGAAAAAACATCAAGATTAGTCTTTATTGCCTTACCTAATTTAGTGTCGTCCGCAAACACGGAGACATGGCTCTCAGCACAATGTGGCAGATCATTAATAAACAAATTAAAAAGAAGAGGGCCCAAAACAGACCCCTGAGGTACTCCGCTTAATACCCTTGTCCAATTTGAGGATTTTCCATTTACAACAACCCTTTGTGTTCTATCTTTTAGCCAATTTTCAATCCACATACACACATTTGCCCCCAAACCTATTTCTCTCAATTTGTAGAGTAACCTTTTGTGTGGAACTGTATCAAATGCTTTCGCAAAATCCAAATAGATCACATCAACTGCCACACCTAGATCTATATTTTTACTGACTTCTTCATAGAATGTTATTAAGTTTGTTTGACAAGACCTGTCTTTCACAAAACCATGTTGACTTTTACTAATTATATTCTGGTTCAAGATGTATTCTTCAATCCTTCAAATAGTTTCCCCACTACAGATGTCAAGCTCACTGGCCTATAATTACCTGGCAGAGATTTTGATCCCTTTTTAAATATTGGAATGACATCCGCCTTTCGCCAGTCTGTTGGCACTGTACCTGAACTGAATGAATCCCTAAAGATCATGAATAGTGGTCTGGCCAGAATTATGCTTAACTCTCTAAGTACCCTTGGGTGTATACCATCTGGTCCTGGGGCCTTGTCTATCTTAACAGAGTGTAATTGCTTAAGCACTTTTTCCTGTGTCAGCCAATCCCATGTTTGCGGCGAATGTCCCATAACTTCCTGTAGCAGGGGCTCGTCCATCTGCTCTTCCTTAGTATAAACAGAAGAAAAAAAAGTATTTAAAATGTCTGCTTTCTCTCTGTCCTCACTTACCAAATTTCCCATTTGGGATAACAAGGGCCCAACATTTTCCCTCTTTAGCTTTTTTCCATTTATATATTTATAAAACATTTTGGGGTTAGTTTTACTCTCCTTGGCAACCCTTTTCTCGTTTTCCAATTTAGCCATTTTAATTGCCTTTTTGCAGGCTTTGTTGGCCTCTTTGTACTCTATAAATGATAATGCTGATCCCGTGTTTTTATAATGTTTGAATGCCATTTTCTTGTTTTGCATTTCCTGTTTCACGTTACCTGTAAGCCACATTGGTTTCGATTTTTGTCTTTTGCATTTGTTTCCCAAAGGTATATATTGGGATGTGTACTTTTGTAATGTGTGCTTAAAGGCATTCCACTTGTCTTCTATGTTTAGTCCAGAAAACAATCGTTCCCAGTCTAAATGTTCAATTGATGCCCTTAGTCCATCAAAGTTAGCCCTTCTAAAATTAAGTGTGTAATTAATAAGTGCACATACAGAGGTGTTACTGATGAGGTGGTCAGCGTTACTACTACATCATTGGCTACATTTTAAACTGAGCCTTATTGTGACTCGGCACTGTTATGATACATGCAAATATTTTGCATATGATGTATGATGTTTAATGTGCATAAAGGAAACAGTGGTAGATTTAAAAAAAGGTTTATGTAAATGTATAGGCTCCGATCCAGTGGGACCACACAAATGTAAACATAACATATACATTTTAATGCAGGGTGCCTCGAGATCTGACTTAATAATCGGGCTCTTCAATATGAAAAGTGGGGTTAGGTCTAGGACTACTCAAAAATTCCAACCAATAAGACCAAAGTTTGGAGTAACGAGTAGTCTGGTTGAAGGACTTGGCAGCTAGTTCTTCTAGTCTCCTCCTCTCTTCCACTTTGTTCATCCATTCCGGGCAAGGAGGTGGATTAGGGTCACCCCAGTGTAAGGGGATCAATGATTTTGCTTCTAGCAGGTTTTTAATGACCCATTTCATTAAGGACAAAATCGGTTGTATAGTATGTTGCAGGAGCATCAGGGCAGAGGAAAAAGGAAGCAGTATATCTGTGAATGTAGGGAGTATTTGATAAATTGCTGTTCAGTATGGGATAATTTTAGGACATTCCCACCACATGGGAGTATTGTGCCATGTATGTATGCAGAGGGGATAGATGCCCGATTCCTGAGACATACCATAACCCCACAATCCCCCATAACCATACCAGCCCATGTTCCCCCCAATAAATAGACACGAGACTTGTGATGGTACAACAAGGCCACAGCACTTCTTTATTAAACACATATCAGGCTGTATAAACCACCACCATCCTTTAATACTTATATGTATAAAACAGAATACAGCCTGACAAATTGACTAAGCCCTTGCCAGTAAAACCATTTTAAACTTCCACCCATATATTTACATATGGCCACTTTTTTCCAACCAAATCCAGAATCCAGAAGCTCGCCTCCCCTCCTCGTCCCTTGAGATGCCATAACTCCACCTGGCCCATCTCTCCCACAATGCTTACCACTAGCCGACTCACTTAGCTCAGTGGGCACGTCCACTACAAACAACTTCCATGTTGCTTTTAAGGTTAGGGGAGGACCCGAGCACCATTCTCCTTGTAATAACTCCAACTCCATTTTCCAAAACATATCCCCTACTGGCAAGGACAGCCAACCCCCGCCACAGACCCGCTCGTTTAACACCTTAAATCAGCGGGGACCACCCACCACCACCGCCATGGCCTGTTCCAAACCATCCTGCAACGCCAAGTTAAACAGATCAAGGCCCACCTCAGTTAAGTGAACACCATCACTCCTGAAATACCTTGCCGCATCGGACTCAAAAACCCTATGGCGTATAGTCACGCCCCCCACACTCAACACAAAACGAGACACCCGTTTATTCAATTTTACCCGGCTCCGTTCCAGCGCCCTCTGATTGAGCGCACACCTCCAATAATTACGTGGCACCACCTCTGACCACACCAGCGACACACCAGGAAAGAGCACCAGCAGCCTCGCCAGATCCCTTTTTATGGTATCCCCCAGGGTCCACACAGGGACCGAACCCAGATCATTGCCCCCCAGATGAATAAGTAAAATATCGGGGGGCCCCAACAGCCGAGACAGCTGAACCACCTCGGGTAACAAGCGTACCCACCGCATACCCCGGAACCCGAACCACCGAACGTCCGCCACGGCTCCCGGAAAGCCCAGGCACTCTCACCCAGGTCGCACGGCAGCCCGACTCCGTGCCCAGAATATGTACGAGTGGCCTATAAGCCACACCCTCCTAGGCGCAACATCTGTGAATTTAAAGCAGAGGAAACTGAGATCAGACCAGCCGGACGGACATAAGATAGAAACCTGCGGGATTCCCACCGCCCAATCTGCCTGATAGCCCGCTCAGCATAACCCAGCCTCGCGGCCTCAGACGCAGCGCCAATCCTGAACGAGTGACCCCCGAACTCCCGGCTTGGAAGGCCCAGGGCCTCAACTGCCATCCGGAAGACCCTGATAAACTGGAATCTAGACAAAGGAGTCGCATCAGCGTGCACCAGCAATGAATTGGAACCGGCCGGTCGGACCAAACCGTACCGGTCAAAACAAGCCACCGGGCATACCATAGAACCGGGGACTTCCCGCAGGGAGACCCATTTCCCAACCCCCAGTACATCCGTTTTGGAGCGCCTGATCAAAAACCTCACCAGACCAGGTTCCCGCACCATATCAGCCGCCAGTATACCCCCTGGCTTCGATTTTGCCTGGCTAACCAATTCCCCAATACGCAAAGCCCCAAAAAATGCCATGGAAAAAGCTAACCGAAACAGATCCACCTCAAAAGGCGAGTGGCAAACCACCGGCAGTATGTGGCACAGGCCCAGCAACAAAGCCCCGGACACCGGTTTACGGTAATCCACGGAATGAACACCCCTCCTCCAACCCTTCAACGCCTGACACACTAAAAACTCCTTAGTCACGTCCCGTAGCCCAGAAGCTCTGAACCAGAAACTGAGGCCTGACATCCGTGCCGTTACCGCCGCGGGCGACAAGCCAGCCGCGTCCCAATGCCACAACAACCACAGTAAACCTTCCAAGCGAGCCCCATCATCCCTGAAACCCCCACGAGCCGACTCCAGATCCAACCATTCCCCCCAAACTTTACCGTAACGCTTCCATGTGGATCCAGCGACAGACTGGCTAACCCACTGTGCTATTCGCCCAACCCAAGGTCCCACAGCGTCGACGGGCACGGGATACCCTCTGGGTCCGCCCATGGTGCTGCTGCCCGGAACTTCGCCCACTGCGAACGAGAAAGTGCATCCGCAATTACGTTATACACCCCAGGGATATGAACAGCACGAAAGGTCACATTAAAATCAAGGCAGTTAAGGACCAGAAGCCGCAACAGCCGAACTACCGGCGGGGAAGAAGCCGTCAGGTTATTCACCGCTAACACCACTCCCATGTTGTCACAGTGGAAGACCACCCTGCGATCACGTAACGTAGTTCCCCAAAGGACCACTGACACCAGAATAGGAAATAGCTCCAAAAAAGCTAAATTCTTTGTCAGGCCCCCCGAACCCCAGAACGGGGGCCAGGTCTCGGCAGACCACTGGGACCCCAAAATTGCCCCGTAGCCCACGGATCCTGAGGCATCCGTGTACAGATGGAGATCTGCGTTGGACACCTCCGGAGCCTGCCACAACGACCGTCCATTATACCTGCTCAAAAAATCATCCCACACCGCCAGATCATACCTTAGGGGCCGAGTGAGCCTGACATAATGGTGCGGCCGGCACACCCCCGCCGTAGCCCCTGCCAGACGTCTGCTAAATACCTTGCTCATTGGCATAATTTTACAGGCAAAGTTGAGCTTCCCCAATAAAGATTGCAACGCCCGGAGCTGAATTTTTCTCAAGCCGCAAGCCTTGGAAATGTCCGCCCTAAGGCCCAACAATTTATCCTGAGGAAGCCGGCATTCGCCGGCCAGGGAGTCAATCTCAATGCCCAGGAAGGAAATACAGGTAGTCGGGCCCTCCGTTTTGTCTGCCGCCAATGGGACCCCAAACGAAGCCAGAACCACCTGGGCCGTCCTCAACAAATGGCCACAGACTTGCAAACCCGAGGGACCCACCAGCAGGAAGTCATCCAGGTAATGCATCACTGAGCATCACCCGGACTCCTCCCTGATTACCCAATCCAAAAATGTGCTAAAGCACTCAAAATAAAAACAGGAAATAGAACAACCCATGGGAAGGCACAAGTCAACGTAAAACTTCCCTTCAAAATGGCACCCGAGGAGGTGATGACAGTCTGGATGAACCGGAAGAAGCCGGAAGGCCGACTCCACATCGGTTTTTGCCATCAAAGCACCAGCCCCTGCCGCCCTCACCATCCTAACCGCCGAATCAAAGGACGCATAAGACACCCGGCACAATTCTGCATCAATGTCATCGTTAACCGACTCCCCATAGGGGTAAGACAGATGCTGGATCAGCCGGAACTTTCCCGGTTCCTTTTTGGGAACCACCCCCAGGGGAGAAACCCGTAAAGCGGCCAACGGGGGCGAATCAAAAGGACCCGCCATACGGCCCAGAGCCACTTCCTTAGCCAACTTATCCCGCACCACCTCAGGGTGCTCAGCCACCGAACGCAAATTACGCAACCGCAAACAAACCTCCCGCTCCTGAAAGGGGATCCTGAAACCAAACTCAAACCCGTGCAACAAAATGTCCGCCGCCCTACGATTCCTATACCGGCTTAGCCATGGGCGCATTGCCCCGACGTCCACCGGCGTCATCCCCCTTTCCGCCCACGTCAGACTTGTCCCCACCTCTCTGACGCTTAAAGCACCGGGTGGCGGGGTGGCTACCCCCGCAACCGGAACACTCATGTTTGAAGCGACAACCGGCGCCAAACTTGCACTGACCCTCATTAAATTGCCAGCACCCTCCCGGTCGTCGTTGGGTCGTGGCCGAGGGAGAGGGCGAACCCAGTCCCCCGACCCCCCCAAGAAAGGACGTCAAACCCCCCTGATGCGAGGCTGGCCGGGTCATAATGGCCAGCCACAGCCCCACGTCCATTTGATCCCAACCCAAAGTAGGCCGTAAAGCAATCCGTTGCCGGAATTGCTCATCATAGCGCCACCAGCTGAGACCCCCATAAATCCTGCACGCATTCCAGATTTGATCCTGGGAACAAAACAAGGAGCAACATTTTTCAGGGGATTTCTCCCCAATGACGCTGGCCAAGATGGAGAAAGCCCGAATCCAATTCCCATAATTCTTTGGGATTTTGCGATAACGGTATTTCTCCTTTTCTTTCTCGGCATCCTTCAACTCCTTCTCAGGAGGAGGAACGTCCTCCATGGGAAGGAGCGAATAGATTTCCACATACTCGCCCTTCCAAATACGCTCCCTCACCTCCGGTTTAAGATGAAGGCCTAATGGGCCCGACCAACATAAATACGCGGCCCCATGCGCCATCGGCGCAACTGGGTGTGTCAAATCAGCCGCCCCAACCAGCGACGCCGACGTACTCGGTGCCGCCGATGTACTAGGCATTGACAAGGGAACCGCAGGGAGCGCCGCAGCAGTGGCCGCCGGCAGCAACAAAGGGGGCGGTAATAAGGGGGACTGTGGGACCCCCGCCGTGCCCGGCAAACCAGAAACCACCCCCGGTGAACCCCCCGTGGAACCCCACACGCCGCCCATCGTACTATCGATGCCCTGCAGGGCCGCACTACCAGAAGGCCCAGCCACCCGGCTCACTTGCTCGATCGCCCCCCGCAAGCAATGCAACAAATCCACCCATGGCTGACTAGCAGGAGTAACGGTAGACCCCACCCCACCCCCGAAAACCCCGCCAAAGGTTGCCCCGTGGACTCACCAGTGTCTCCCTGTACCGCACCCAGAGCCGGCGTGGAGGCCCGGGAGGCCGCTGAATCACCCGCAACCTGGGAAGCAGGATGGGGGACGTGGAGTGGCACAGCACTAGTAGCTGGAGCCTGTGAAGGAGAGACAGGTGAATACAACGCCAGATCAGGAGGGGAGAGAAGCCCAGCCAAGGGAACCTGGTAAGTAGTGACAGGGGTAGGAGTAGGGGACGGGGTAGGGGGCAGCAAGAGACCCAGGGCCGGATCCTCATCCCCAGAAGACCCACTGCAGCTGCCCACAGCCTCCCCGCTGCCCCCCGCCCGGGAGGGTAATCGAAGGGAGCCCCGTTTTAGGCCCTGAGGCCTACTCACCACCCTGGCCTGCCGATCCGTGCTCCTCCTCCTGCTAGGCCCCGCATCCGGACGTGGGGGGGAAGGTAGCAGGGCTGTACCGGACCTGGTCACAGCCCTGGATGTCCTCCGTCCGTCGCGCTCCAAACCCCGAGGGGAGGGGCGCGGCCTGCGATCCCCGCTCCCACCAGCCACTGGGGATGGTCGCGTGGCTGCACTAGCAGGCCCGCCGCCGGACGCAGCGGGCCGCGCGGCCGACGGGCGAAGGCCGCTTCTTCGCCCAGCTCCACTCCTGCTCCGGTGAGGCTGGATGGAGCCGGCATCCGGGCTCAGTCGAGCGGGCGGGCGGGACACCCGCCGCGCCCCGCCACGAGGACCCGCGGGAGGCGATGCCACCGCGGGTGTAGCAGCCTGCAGCGCTGCAAACTGCTGCCTCAACCGTCTGCCACCATCTGTAAGGGCCTCAGCCCTCAGGGCAGCGAGCATTGCCTCAATCTCCATGCCTGGGCCGTGAAATGAAACACCAGAGCTGCAAAAATTGCTACCAGGTGCGTTTACAGATTAAAATGGCTGCTGGGGAGAGAGGCTCCAGGGCTTTTATCAACTCCCCCCTGAAGCCCCTCCCCCCAGCCCCCGTCAGTCATCTCTTGCCTCCCCCTCGCCCATACATGTCCTGTACAATTAATTTGCATAATTTCCCAGGGTTCTGGAGCAGAGTTGCATCGCCAGCAGGTGTCTGGGCAGGCTGGGAGGATTTTATGTAGAGCGGTTGGTGTCCTATACCATCTGGACAAAAGCTTATAAGACATCTCTTGAGTGTTATAAGCCAACCAGCATTCAGGCTCATCCAAGCTGCATCCAGGCTTTTCAGTTTCCTTTCTGCCTTTGCGACTCTGTTCTGCTTATTTGTTATTTTTATTCCTAGGTTCTTTGTTATTCTGTTATCCATGTCTGTTCTGTACTTCCTAGTCCCGGCCACATGGTGGCATTTCCTAGTGTCGGACCCATAGTGGCATTTCCTGGTGCCGGACCCATAGGGGCATTTCCTAGTTCCAGCCATAGAAAGGAACCTGCCCTGCCCCCTGTCAAAAGACTAACCTGAGTCCTGGCGGGGAGGGTTGTGACCAGACAAACCCAAGTAACATGCTCTTAGAGAAAAAATCTGGGGACATTTTGACAGGGAGAGTCTGAAACAGATAAAGACGTTTTGGTAGGTAGTTCATCTTAAGTGTGTTAATGCGTTTGGTCCATGAGATGTGTTTGTGTGTCTAGTAATGTAAATTCTTTTGAAGTGTAGTTAGAAATGGGGGGACGTTTTGTAGATATTTCTGGCTGAGATCAGCAGTTAGCGAAATTCCCAGATAAATGTGCTTCACCACCTGAAGGTAAAGGATCTTGCAAGGGTGGTAATGGTGTCAGAGGGTAGATTGACATTCATAATTTCTGATATGTCATAATTCATTTTTAGGTTGGCTAGTGTGCCGTATGTGTGGAATTATTTAATAAAACTGGTAGGGAGATCTGGGGTTTGGTCAATGTGAAAAATAATTCATCAGCATACCTTAAGACCTGGTATGTTATTCCAGCCTCGAGACCCGTAATGTCTGGGTTATAGTAGATGCATTAAAGAAAGGGTTCCAGGGAAAGAACAAATAATAGGGAAGATAGTGGAAAGCCCTGTCTAGTACCGTTAGAAATTGTGAAGGGATCAGAGAGGGCACCATTTGGAGGGGTAAAGAAAGGAAAAGAGTAAGCGGTGCATGGCCAGTCCTTGTCACAAGGACATTTTTCACTGTCCACAAGAGGGGTAGGCGAGAGTATGAGGTGAACAAATAGTTCATTCTGGTATAAAGGTTGGGTGGGGTCAGGTAAAAGCTGTAGTCTCTGTCAAAAGCAAAATCGTATTTAAGAGACATAGGCCATCTACTAAATATATTACAAGAATTAGTTTGGGATACACACTATATTTAGGCCGCTATCAATGTTTTGTCCCTGTACACAGTTAACAACCATGACAAAGGAATAATGGCCATTAAAAAAATGTATGTTATCTCAAGATCAAGAGATCCCAGAGAACTTTCCTACTGAATTGTATAAGATTTGTATTGACACATAATTATTTTTCATTTGAAACTGAAAATTTTCTGCAGATTTGCTGCACAGCCATTGGGATCAAGTTCACTCCAAGCTACACAAAACATCTTTGTATCCAATTGGGAAGAGGAATACCTTGGGGGGACAAATGGGGAGAAAGCTTGGTCCTCTGGGGCTATAGTGATGATATAATTATTAAATGCTGAGGCACTGAGCCGGACCTGAGAGATTGTAGTTCATCATTAAATATAAATCAATATGGCCTAAATTTGACTCCACATGTTAGTGACACATTTGTTGTTTTTTTTGGACTTGACTCTTTACACTGAAATCACAACATATGCACAAAAACCTTTCATAAACTCACAGATGCAAATTGTTTTATTGAGTATAACAGCTGCCATCATCCCAGATAGCTACAAAACATTCCTAAAGATACATTGATGAGAGTCAAAAGAAATTGCTCCAGTAATGGAGCCTTTGAAGAACAGGCAAATACTCTGAACCATACGTTCAGAGAAAAAAAATTACCCAAGACTCCAGCTAAACAAAGACCTAGGGGAGTTAGCATAACGCCTAGGAACAATTGCCTAACAACAAAAAACAGAAAGGTCAAGAAACACAATGAAAGTACCCAAAAAATACAATTGTTCCTTTAAAGCCATGTTGAACTCCAGACACAGCCATATAAAAAAGCCCTTGAAAAATGTTTACCAATCTTTTTGAAACAAGTGCTACCCTCACGTTCTAATGTTATTTTTAGAAAATCATTGATTGCACCCAGTGCCCTACCCCAAATTAAAAAAGAAAAATTGATTCATTTTCTCAGCAGAAAGCCCAAAGGATTCCACAAATGTGGATTTTGCAAGATTTGTAAATCTCAACCTTGAAACACTACGCACTTTGAGAGCAATACAACTCAAAAAGAAGGATATCAAACATTGTATTAACTGTAATTTCACATATGTTGTATTGCTGTGCCCTTGTGGCATGCAATATGCAGGGGGAACAACTAGGGCACTCAAAGAAATAATTTTAGAACACATAGGTAGTATAACTACATCCGAATGCAGGGCTGGTGCTACCTTAAGGCTGACCTGACAAAACAGCTGCCTTAAGGCACCAGCAGTGGAGGGCAGAAAAATTAGAAGACTGCCCTGTGGTCGCTTTAAGCAATGCAGCGCGGCGCTTTAAGTAATTCGTTGTGGCCAGAGCAAGGGCTTCCTTCCGATCAGGGCCGTCTTTAATAGTGATTGGACCCTGGGCAAGCATTTGCTTGGGACCCCTGGACCCTGCCCCCTCCCCTGCATGCAATCCCGCCATCCATCGCAATGTTACCCCCCCCCCCCCCCCCACACACACACACACACACATATGCCATAATTGTTGTGCCATTCAGATGCCAGTAATATTGTAACTTTCGGATGCCAGTAATATTGTGCCAGTCAGAGCCCAGTAATATTGTGCCAGTCAGAGCCTAGTAATATTGTGCCAGTCAGATGCCTGCAATATTGTGCCAGTCAGATGCCTGCAATATTGTGCCAGTCAGAGCCCAGTAATAATGTGCCAGTCAAATACCAGTAATATTGTGCCAGTCAGATACCAATAATATTGTGCCAGTCAGATACCAGGAATATTGTGCCTGTCAGAGCCCAGGAATATTGTGCCTGTCAGAGCCCAGGAATATTGTGCCTGTCAGAGCCCAGGAATATTGTGCCTGTAAGAGCCCAGGAATATGGTGCCTGTCAGATGCCTGTAATATTATGCCAGTCAGATGCCTGTAATATTATGCCAGTCAGATGCCTGTAATATTGTGCCAGTCAGAGCCCAGTATTATTGTGCCAGTCAGAGCCCAGTAATATTGTGCCAATCAGATACCCAGTAATATTGTGCCAATCAGATACCCAGTAATATTGTGCCAATCAGATGCCCAGTAATATTGTGCCAATCAGATACCCAGTAATATTGTGCCAATCAGATACCCAGTAATATTGTGCCAGTCAGATGCCCAGTAATATTGTGCCAATCAGATACCCAGTAATATTGTGCCAATCAGATGCCCAGTAATATTGTGCCAATCAGATACCCAGTAATATTGTGCCAATCAGATGCCCAGTAATATTGTGCCAGTCAGATACCCAGTAATATTGTGCCAATCAGATGCCCAGTAATATTGTGCCAATCAGATACCCAGTAATATTGTGCCAATCAGATGCCCAGTAATATTGTGCCAATCAGATACCCAGTAATATTGTGCCAATCAGACGCCCAGTAATATTGTGCCAATCAGATACCCAGTAATATTGTGCCAATCAGATACCCAGTAATATTGTGCCAGTCAGATACCCAGTAATATTGTGCCAATCAGATGCCCAGTAATATTATGCCAATCAGATACCCAGTAATATAGTGCCAATCAGATGCCCAGTAATATAGTGCCAATCAGATACGCAGTAATATTGTGCCAATCAGATGCCCAGTAATATTGTGCCAATCAGATACCCAGTAATATAGCGCCAGTCAGATACCAGGAATATTGTGCCAGCCAGATGCCCAGTAATATAGTGCCAGCCAGATGCCTGTAATATAATGCCAGTCAGATGCCTGTAATATTATGCCAGTCAGATGCCTGTAATAGTGTGCAGTCAGAGGCCAGGAATATTGTGCCAGTCAGATGCCTGTAATATTGTGCCAGTCAGATGCCTGTAATATTGTGCCAGTCAGAGCCCAGTATTATTGTGCCAGTCAGAGCCCAGTAATATTGTGCCAATCAGATACCCAGTAATATAGTGCCAATCAGATGCCAAGTAATATAGTGCCAATCAGATACCCAGTAATATAGTGCCAATCAGATGCCCAGTAATATAGTGCCAATCAGATACCCAGTAATATAGTGCCAATCAGATGCCCAGTAATATAGTGCCAATCAGATGCCCAGTAATATTGTGCCAATCAGATACCCAGTAATATTGTGCCAATCAGATGCCCAGTAATATTGTGCCAATCAGATGGCCAGTAATATTGTGCCAATCAGATGCCCAGTAATATTGTGCCAATCAGATGGCCAGTAATATAGTGCCAGCCAGATACCCAGTAATATAGTGCCAGATACCCAGTAATATAGTGCCAATCAGATGCCCAGTAATATAGTGCCAGATACCCAGTAATATAGTGCCAATCAGATGCCAAGTAATATAGTGCCAATCAGATACCCAGTAATATAGTGCCAATCAGATGCCCAGTAATATAGTGCCAATCAGATACCCAGTAATATAGTGCCAATCAGATGCCCAGTAATATAGTGCCAATCAGATACCCAGTAATATTGTGCCAATCAGATGCCCAGTAATATTGTGCCAATCAGATACCCAGTAATATAGTGCCAATCAGATGCCCAGTAATATTGTGCCAGTCAGATACCCAGTAATCTTGTGCCAATCAGATACCCAGTAATATTGTGCCAATCAGATGCCCAGTAATATTGTGCCAGATACCCAGTAATATTGTGCCAATCAGATGCCCAGTAATATTGTGCCAATCAGATGGCCAGTAATATAGTGCCAGCCAGATACCCAGTAATATAGTGCCAGATACCCAGTAATATAGTGCCAATCAGATGCCCAGTAATATAGTGCCAGATACCCAGTAATATAGTGCCAATCAGATGCCAAGTAATATAGTGCCAATCAGATACCCAGTAATATAGTGCCAATCAGATGCCCAGTAATATAGTGCCAATCAGATACCCAGTAATATAGTGCCAATCAGATGCCCAGTAATATAGTGCCAATCAGATACCCAGTAATATTGTGCCAATCAGATGCCCAGTAATATTGTGCCAATCAGATGCCAAGTAATATAGTGCCAGTCAGATACCCAGTAATATTGTGCCAGTCAGATACCCAGTAATATAGTGCCAATCAGATACCCAGTAATATTGTGCCAGTCAGATACCCAGTAATATTGTGCCAATCAGATGCCCAGTAATATTGTGCCAGTCAGATACCCAGTAATATTGTGCCAATCAGATGCCCAGTAATATTGTGCCAGTCAGATACCCAGTAATATTGTGCCAGTCAGATACCCAGTAATATAGTGCCAGTCAGATACCCAGTAATATTGTGCCAGTCAGATACCCAGTAATATAGTGCCAATCAGATACCCAGTAATATTGTGCCAATCAGATGCCCAGTAATATTGTGCCAATCAGATACCCAGTAATATAGTGCCAGTCAGATACCAGGAATATTGTGCCAGTCAGATACCCAGTAATATAGTGCCAGTCAGATACCCAGTAATATTGTGCCAGTCAGATACCCAGTAATATAGTGCCAATCAGATACCCAGTAATATTGTGCCAATCAGATGCCCAGTAATATTGTGCCAATCAGATACCCAGTAATATTGTGCCAATCAGATACCCAGTAATATTGTGCCAATCAGATGCCCAGTAATATAGTGCCAGTCAGATACCCAGTAATATTGTGCCAGTCAGAACCCAGTAATATAGTGCCAATCAGATACCCAGTAATATAGTGCCAATCAGATACCCAGTAATATTGTGCCAATCAGATACCCAGTAATATTGTGCCAATCAGATGCCCAGTAATATAGTGCCAGTCAGATACCCAGTAATATTGTGCCAGTCAGAACCCAGTAATATAGTGCCAGTCAGAACCCAGTAATATAGTGCCAATCAGATGCCCAGTAATATAGTGCCAGTCAGATACCCAGTAATATTGTGCCAGTCAGATACCCAGTAATATTGTGCCAGTCAGAACCCAGTAATATAGTGCCAATCAGATACCCAGTAATATAGTGCCAATCAGATACCCAGTAATATTGTGCCAATCAGATACCCAGTAATATTGTGCCAATCAGATACCCAGTAATATTGTGCCAATCAGATGCCCAGTAATATAGTGCCAGTCAGATACCCAGTAATATTGTGCCAGTCAGAACCCAGTAATATAGTGCCAGTCAGAACCCAGTAATATAGTGCCAATCAGATACCCAGTAATATTGTGCCAGTCAGAACCCAGTAATATAGTGCCAGTCAGAACCCAGTAATATAGTGCCAGCCAGAGCCCAGTAATATAGTGCCAGTCAGATACCAGTAATATTGTGCCAGCCAGAGCCCAGTAATATTGTGCCAATCAGATACCCAGTATTATTGTGCCAGTCAGAGCCCAGTAATATTGTGCCAATCAGATACCCAGTAATATTGTGCCAATCAGATACCCAGTAATATTGTGCCAATCAGATACCCAGTAATATAGTGCCAATCAGATACCCAGTAATATTGTGCCAGTCAGAGCCCAGTAATATAGTGCCAATCAGATGCCCAGTAATATAGTGCCAGTCAGATACCAGTAATATTGTGCCAGCCCCCCCCCCCCGTACTTACATGAAGCTGCTCCGTGTCCCCCGCCGGATGTCTCCTCCGTGCAGTCTTCCCTTCCACGCGACGTCACATCCGGCGTCAGTTTTTTTTTTTTTTCGTCCGTCGTATCCATCGGATGCGGCTTGCCGGAAAAAAGCGCTCACAAGCGCAATGCGCTGTGAACGCGGCAGCAGGGGCTGGGGGCCCACGGGACAGCTGCCTTGGGGCCCCCCAGGAGTAAATGGGCCCAGGGCAGCTGCCCCGTTTGCCCCGCGTTAAAGACGGCCATGCTTCCGATATTGCTGTCATTGAGCATGCAACGTCAGTTTAGCGGTGTAAGTGTAAGTTAGGTGACCACAGTGTAAGGTCAGCTACTGCAGCAACTTCACGTGCCTCTGCAGCCTGTACTATACAAAAGGTGGAAATGAAAGGGGAAAGGGATAACAACGGTTGGGGGTGGAGGGAGGAGAAAATGCATACAATATAATTTAAACAGAAATGAGAGGGGACAGGGATGGGGGAGAAAATACAAGGGAAAGAGATGACAGGGGATGGGGGGAGAAAACCCATACAAGTGGAAAGAGATGACAGTGGTGGGGGAGAAATTAGGGTATTAGTGTGCATGTGCGGCAGTGTATAAGTGTGAGTTTGCGTGAGACAGAACATACGTGTCGGCAAAATATACGTGTGTTTGCGTGTGTTTACTTTAAACAAAAATGTGTCTCTGTCATGCTTCTACATGTTATATGCTCACATATTTATGACATATCTTAGGGATACCCATGGGTCATGACAACTGTGGCAGCAGCTCAGTTGTACAAGCAAGTGGTCAGTCCAGATAGTCCTATCAGGTCAACAGATTTTCATAGTGATTTGAATGGAACACTTTTGTTTTTTATTTTCATTCAAAAGCATACTATAACATATAGCTGGTGTCTCAACTGCAATCCTCCAGCTGTAATCTACATCTCCCATAGTCCCTTGCAAGTCACTTCCTACCTATAACAACTATAACAATACCTTGTATGTTTAACTACTAAAATAGAGGACAAATTAAAAGCATGGGAGTTAAATATTTCGATGTATTTGTTTTTCACTCTATACATTAGACTTTTTATATAAAATGTATGGAAGGTTGGTGGTGTGGGAGGCGTGGCGGGTCAGAGGAGTGGGGCCCCAAACTGCACCTTCACTTGTGTAGACCTGTCCAAATGCAATGCCCCAGTCCACTGCAAGGGATGTCCAAAATGTAATGTAAATGGCCTTTTATGTGTAGGAATTGATAGAGTAACTCCACATGGGCGAGGGGGAAACATTATACAAAAACACTCACAAAGGGAAACAAAATGGATTTATGAGCTAAAAACATCCAATGGTCCTAATGCGGACCTAGATATCATGTCATTTTAAGATATTTAGCAATGTTATATACATTTTTTCTTTAACTCTTTTGTGTCCATTTTGGTCAGAGTTTCGGAAGTGAAAAAAAATTCAGCAACATTGAAATAAAAAAAAGAAAGACTTCATTATCTTAAATCTAGGATTAGGGTTTGATTAGCTGTTAGGGTTAAAATTAAATTAGGGTTAGCATAAGGGATAGGATTAAAATTAAATAAAAATATATTAAGGGTTAGCGTTTGGGTTAAATTTAGGGTTTGGGTCAAAAGGTCAATATAGGAAAAAACTAAAAACACTGTTTGGTTTTTGCCCCATACCTTGCAAAAAACTGCAGAAAAAACATGGAAACATGCATATTTCTGAACTTGGGACAACATTTAGAACCCCTTTAGACAAGGTGTTTTTTAATGATTGTATTTGTGTAAATTATATTTTAGATCAAAGTTAGAAAAAGTTTTTTATTTATTGTTTCGTCATATTTTAGCATTTTTTTTAGTAAATTATAAAATATGATGAACATAATGGTATCTAACGAAAGTATTTCTTATGATGATAAAAACGACATATCATTTGTGTGTGTACAGTATGTGAGAGAAGAAAATTACAGCTAAGCACGAATACAAAAAAAATGCATAATTTTTGCTAAAGTAACAAATATTTATTTTAAAAATCCATAATGGTAAAAAACAATTCTATAACTGTAAATATTTAGCAATTCCCATATCAATGAACCAGTTTAAACAATGTTTTACTGTACTTTTGGGGCCAAAATTGACTTTAAAATGCACCGAATAGGGTTAAATTAACGGTGTGAATACGGCAAAAACATCTAAATGCAATCCAATTTCAGCCATATTAAATTACTGAATTGTGGAGAAATAAAATTGGGCCCAGATCTGGGCTACTTGAATAGACCCCTAATCAAAAATTGAAATTAATGTTAAAGAAAATGAAAACAAATGCTATTTAAAAGGGGATTAGCAAGTAGAACTGTTCATTGTTACATATTATATATATAATCATATAATACTAAAGGGTCTAATCAATAAAAAGAGACTTTTCCAACTTTGGCCTAACTTTTGAAATTCCCATCTGAATTCCCTGCAATTCTGTCTTTATTGAATAGACCACTTTGTCATATTGAATAGAAAGTATAAAGAAGATAGAAATCCTAGAAGATATTCTATACTAATGTTATACTGTAACTTTCACTAAGATTTCTACATTGCTGTTTAACATATTTGCTATGCTGATGCTATAACATGTGTAGCAGTCAGCAATTGTTAAATTCGCTTCAGAAAAGTAGATTGTTTGATATATTTGTGCTGTAAATGTGTATATATTTTGTCGTGGTTTTTTTTATTTTCCAAAAACATTGGATAATCAGTAGAGCAAACTAAACCCAAAATGTATTCATCGGCATCAATAGAAAGTTAATTGGAGTTAATCTCAGATATGTATTAAAAAAAATGTATATCCAGGTCCAAAAATAAAATGACACCAGATTATGATGTAAATAATAACATTTTAATAATGTTAATAAAATACATTATAGTTTTTATGTTCCATAAACACATTTCTAGATCATTCCCAAACATGACAGATATTGTTACACTAATACACCGTAAATCTGTGCCAGTGTTAAATCCATAGAACGATGTTTGTTAAGGAGACTTTACAATATGAACCTTAGATCAAACACAAAATAAGCCTTTCCTGTTCCTATTTCTTACATTTACTGTAGAAGATGATGTCATCCAAAGATTCCTGAAAGCAGATAAGTGCCGGAAGATTTCTGACAAGGTATTTCTTTTATTTTCACACATTAATAGAAGAGACAGATTAACTGACATACTTTGATTAACAAACCTAACATTCATCTACAGCTTCAGGTTGTACGTGTCATTTTACCCAGGACTGCATTGTGGCATTACAGCTGGTACCCCAGTAAGGAACCCAGCTGTCCTGGGAGGACCACAGCTGGAAGATGTTTGTGCACTGCATACAGACATTCTCCAATGCTGCCCGAAACTTCCGTCAGGTCCTCAGAGCCAAAACATTGGGGTCACTCGACTTCCTGGCATGCTGGCTCAGAAAACCCGCCAGAAGCATCAGGCAGCATTGGAGGATGTCTGTGCGCCTAGAACAGATGACAAACTTTGTGGGTGACACAGAACAGAATGATTGCAATGAGGCTTCAATCATAGCCATAGTTGCCAACAGAGCCAATGTATTTGTTAGGTCCTGTCCCATAAAATTCAGATCTGTCCTAGTAATAATACTGCCTGTAAAATTCTCATCTCCCTTTAGTATCTGCTCGCCATGGTCCTCGTATATTTTAGAAGATCGAGGATGCAGGTGGAAGAATATACAAGGAATCATTTTTTTGCTTTTCTGTGAGTCTATTTACCAGCGCTGACACACTTCCATAAGTCTTGCCATTTAAAATGTTTGTTTTTTAGTACAAAACCCTATATTTCTCTCCATTTAAACTGCCTGTGCTCTATTTCTATTTTTTATATTTAGTGTCTTTCCTCCGATTTCAGTTTCACATTTCCTTGTCAGTTCCTTATTTTACCCCCACTGTACTAGCGACTTTATTTCACCACAACAGCTGTTATTTTCACCCAATCTTGTGCTTTTATAATTGCACCATGATTGTGATTTGTAGGCCGATTCCTGATGCTTTAAAGGGCAACTGTTTATTTGAAAGATTGCATCAAGTGTAGGCATTTGAAATAGAAATGCTTTAATGAAAAATACAAATAAAGTAGCCAATTGAGTCCTCTGTGCTTGTATAGCTCTATCAAGGGGCTGACATTTTGTTCAGAATCATGGGTCTGTTGAAAGAAGATCTGACCCATGATGTCTTGCACCTGACAGAGCTATAAAATAACAGAAGGCCTTGTACGGTGCTTTATTTATATTTTTCATGAAATCATGTCGATTTAATATTCCTAGATTTGATTAAATCTTTCAGTTAAACACAACTTATTTTTTGCCGACAGTTAGCCTCCAATCTATACTCATGATGGATTATTTGTGTTATACAATATGTTCCAAAAGTCTGAGTCGCCCATCACCATCCAGCCTGAGTTTAGTCTTTCTTAAAAACTAGAAAATGCCAGCCATACTTTTGTCTCCATAGACTCAACATTGGCCACCGGCCTATTATTTACTTGCTGATTTAGTACATTTTCAGTATGTACTAAACAACTTATTTCTGACTTTTATTAGTGAAATGTTTTTTGTTTTGTTACAATCACTGTTTACATTGTCAAATACTTTAGCTTTAGCAGACATGCTGAAATAAAAGTAGATTACAGAAGTGGAGCATATTTGTGGACATGTGTATTAGTTTTGCAGCAATGTCATTAACGCATTAAATCTTAGCACACCTGCTATTTTAGTAAAATGCAGTCATTAAATTACATAGTGACTATATTTATTACTATGAAATAACAAAGATGACAGGTAAATATTTAGTGTGTGTTCTTCTTATGTGATTTCAGTTTTATCGCAAATTCGATGGAGGAGGATGAACATTTCTACGGAGAGATCTATCCATGGGCTCTGGGCAGGGCATGGAGAAAGCAACTGCCTCGATTTAATCTCCTCAGGGATGGCCTGTGGAAAAAACTTGATTACCGGGTCTATGTGAGGAGAGAGGACAGTGAACAGGTTTGTCTAAAAGCTTTGTGCATTCGGGTAGGGCTGTACCAAGAAACATACCTGTAAATAAAGTGATAGATTTGTAGTGGGGTATAAAAAAGAATGTAATATTTTAGCGTAGTTCTGTTGGTTTGTAAAGCAGCGTTTAAATAAAGATGGTGCACACAACTATAACTTATAACCGACTATTTTCTTAAGAGAAATTTATGAAAGATTACTTATAATTAAGGTTTAGCATCTGTCAATGTCAGGTTAGAATCCTTACAGCAATTGTACTTTTTTTTTAAATTCATATCAGGACAAACTAATGTTTTTATAAAATTACTTCTTTTCAAAAAATAAATACTTATTCCATGTAGATGATGACTGAAGACCCATCCCACTGGGCTTGGGCACGAATTCGCAAGGAACATCATGGTCTGGCCATTAGAAGTTTTCGGAGGTGTGATGCCGAATATAAGATCTATGGCCCGGAGCAGCATCCATTCGTCTGCGATATTTGCAGCTGTAACTATGTACCCTCGTCCAGGCTCATGCAGGCTGTATCCAGGCATTTCTTTTTCCTTATTGGTTTGCTTTATTGTTTATTATTTATGCTTATTGCTGTCCTTGCCCTGTAGTTCTGTCCTTGTCCTGTAGTCCTGTCCTTGCCCTGTAGTCCTGTCCTTGCCCTGTAGTCCTGTCCTTGCCTTGTAGTCCTGCCATGTTTTCCTTTCTGCCTGTCCTTATGTTTCTTTCCAGGTTTTCTCTCATTCCTTCTTCCTTGTTAGTTTACTTCTATTTAAACCACATCCGTTTCTGTTCAGTCCTTAGTAGTGCAGTCGACAGGTATTTTCCATGTATGTCTTTTAGATTTTATTATTTGTTTTTGCGTTGCTAATATTATGTCTTTGTTAGAGACTTGCCTAATGTGGGGTACCTTGACGTTGTTGGCAAGCTAACATCTAAATTGGCCAATTTGTTCAACCAAACCCCCACCTTTACCATCCTTAGTGTTAGGCTAGTTCCTGTATTTATGTTTGTTCCTTTGTATGTGCCTTTTGTGTTCCTTTATCCCATGCTTTGTATTGCTTGCCCTCAGTTAGGTTTCTGCTTTATATTGCTTTGTTATCCCTCTGTCCTGTAGTCCTGCACTCTGTATTTTAGTTCTGCTATCCCTCAATCACTTTTCTGTTTTAGCTCTGCTTGGCTGTCACTTAGTTCATTTCCTCTCTAGCCTGGGACCTGGATACAGCAGCTGCTTCGCAGGGCCTGCTTGTGGCTGCAAAGACTTGGGGTCCCAAACGTCCAAGCGATTGTAGTTACCCAGCACCAGGTCCTGTGTCTCCACCCTGCAGCGTAGCTCCTGATCCTGGGCGCTTAGGGTCCCTTACCATCCTGCACCCCGTGCGTTACAGCAGCCCCTAAGAGAACGGTGACAACTAGTCTGGCCCAATGGGATATGAGGTGAGACAACCAGCCGGACAAGTCATCTCCCAATCATCTGCAACAAGAACAATCTAGATATTTGTTCCTGCCAGCCCACAGCCCAACGAGACCTGTTCATCTTTCTCCATAGAATTATTGTTTTTTATTTATATTTTTATTAAGTATGCATGCTGTGTAAGCTTCTGTGTGTGAATGGAGATATGAAAGGTGTGTGAATGTCAGTAACAAGGGTTGAAGCCTTGACGTGGCGTTACTGCTCACATGGGTATCCGTGTGCCAATTTTTTTCAAATGTTTTTCCTGTCAATGCAATATAATGGTTGGGGGTCCTATGAGTGTAATCTAATGGTTGGGGGGGCCTGTGAATGCAAACTAAGCGTTGTCAGTCCTGTAAGTGCAATATATCAGCTGGGGTCATGTGACCTACCTATGTTTAAAACGCTTTTCTGCGTTCCACCGATTGATTTTCATGTCCTCATAAAAAAGGAGAGGATTTATACAGAATTTGTTCACGTTAAATATACAGACATGACAATATATAATATATGAAAGTGGTTACAAAATTACAGGAAAAAAAATACACATTAACATGCCCCATAAGGGCCAAGTAAACAGTAAGACATACATAGGACGAACTGAGTTTTCCTCTTGTTGTACAATTGATGATAAGTGTCATAACTAAACACATACATTCTAAACTCCAACGGGACAATACACTCTCGGATGGGGATAGTAAAGTAATTAAGACAATTCAGCTAAGTAACCCAGCGGTACAGATTCTCAGTGTCTCCAGAGTCTCAGAGGCCTAAAGTCTGGGCAATGTCCCAGGGAGACCATATTTCCCTAAATCTCGGGGCTATTCTACCTGCGACATGGGTGAGGCTTTTAGCCTCCAATTGGAAATTGATCTGGTTTCTAATCTCGTCTAAGAAAGGAATTTCCTTTCTAATAACAGAATCTTACCATTAAAAGCTTACAGGCCCGATGCCCATGTAGTTGCAGCTAAACGCAATGGGCTTTGACAGGGCTAGGAGGTGGGCCAGGAAATGGTTAAAGTGAGTATGATGTCACTAGAGGGGAGGGGTCATTTAAATAGGCCCGACATTTTATGAAGTTAGATTTAAAAAAATATTTTCATATCTTTTGTTTTCAAATTTTTATTTATAACATATTATATTCTATGTATTTTATCTTATGATTTCAAGTTAATATTAATACATAACACATTGAAATATAATAAATATATATTACAATATCATACAATATTAATAACACCATATATTTTAACACAATTTTAAATATAATATATATAATCATTAACAATAAAATACTTTCATATATTATAATCAATAATAATAAATATAATGATGCAATACAATATATATATATATATATATATATATATATATATATATATATATATATGAAAACAATACTTATATTTCTATATAATTTATATATCAATCATATGTATATCAATTTACTTTTCCATCCCTTTCTCTTTTACTTTACAAATTTTTCTATAATATTAATTAATTTTTCTAATATCTTTATTTATGTCATTTTATTCTATAAATTTATATTTAGATATCTTATCTATCATTTTCATTTATGTACATGGTGTTCTACCGCTTAATAGTTGTTCTGAGTAGCACATTGTTTCCTGAAATGCCATTCGTATTTGTTTTTTGTAATTAATATCCAATGTGTCTATATAGTTTTCCCATTTTTTAAAAAAATATTCTGTATATTTTTCTTTATGTAGGGTAGCTTCCATCCAATCTATTTTGAGGTTAGATTTTAATCTAACAGCCAAAGTGATAGTTGTGCCAACCTTCTTCCCTATTGTTAGATTGTTAAGGTTTTTCTATCTTGTCACAGCAGGGGATGGGAGGTAATGGGGGTGGAGGATAATCTTTAGGTTCTAGGAAAGATTTGATTAGGAACCTAGGCTGGTGGTTGTGTCATGGTTGGTGGGTTAGAAGTGGCCTGTGGGTCATAACCCAAGGTTATAGGGGCATCTCGGTATGCCTCGGTGTCCCCCTTTTTTTGTGTGCACTCTCTGTACTCCTTTTTTGTGCAGTCTCTGTCCCGACTTTTTTTGTTTGCCGTCTAGGTCCCCCTTTTTTTGTGCCATCTCTGTCCACCTTTTTTGGTGCCATATCTGTCCCCCTTTTTTTTTGTGCCGTCTCATTCTTTACCATTTCCCCAAGAACACTGCTGCCTCTAGATCGTCCTCCTTTATGGAAAAGTGCTGGGCAGCCGCCAGCGGTGACCGCTGCTGAATTTCTTCAAGTGGCGCCTGCCACCTCCTAATTTCTTAAAGTGGCAGTGTCAACGGCTGAATTCATTAAAGTTGCCTCAAACGGCCACAGGGCAGCTGGCCTACCGGGATTTTTCCGGTGGGCCGGGCCAGCACTGGTGGCGGCCCCCTCATGCGTCCGCTTGTGCTGCCTTATGGTAGCGCCGGTCCTGGGTCCAGCCCGTGTGAGTCCATCCTTTCAATTTGGAACCAAGCAGAAGGTGTATCTTTCTTATGCCACCAGACCATGTAGTGAGAGAACAAGCCTAGATCTGAAACACCAAGGCCCCACCACCCACACCATCACCTTGCATTCTGTTTCAGAGTTGTATTAGCTATGCTGGGTTTTTTAGTTTCCCAGGCAAATGAAAAGAATAAGAGGCTGAGTTGGGTCAAGTATGAGTTGGGGACTCTCAATGGAATGTCTCTCATGCAATACAAAATCTTGGGGAGGACATATACTCTAAGGATGTTGATACGACCCAATCATGATAGCTCTTGTCCCTTTCAGCACAAGAAGAGGTCCCTAAACTCCTGTATGAGACATTCAAAGTTAAATGCAATAGTTTGTCTTAAATATTGTCTAATTTTAATACCCAAATAATTTAGTACTGTATTAGCCCATTTTATATGACCTATCTTATGTAGTTCCCTTATCTGCAGTATGGAAAGATGGAATGATAGAGTTTGCGTCTTTGAAAAATTTAATTTATAGTTTGAGTATCTACTGAATGTATTGATCAGGGTAATGACTTTGGGTATCAATATATGACACCATCATGACATCACATCATTAAGACATGATATCATTATGACATCAATACATTTCATCATGTCATGAGATCATCATTAAATCAGTAACATAACATCCCCATGACATCATCAACACTTGACAACATCATGATATGTCATCATCATGACATCTTCATTACATATCAAGACATGACATCATCAAGACATGCCATCATCAAGACAACATCAATACATGACACCATGACATGACATCATCAAAACATGACATCATAGAATGACATCATCAAAACATGACATCATCAATACATGACATCATCAAAACATGACATCATGAAATCCTTAAGACATGACATCATCACAACAAGACTTCATCATGACATCATATCATTATACAATTACATCATCATGACATCATTAAAACATCACAATCTTTACAGACACTGATGCTAGAGATAGGTATAGCGCAGTTTCAAATTACAAAATGAATGCCAACAAAACCTATATAATGAGACTACAGTTACAAGAGGGGGAAAAGCAGGAGATAGAGGGCAGCTATCATTTTATTTTGGTGGATGACCAAATATGATGATCACTATTTGGGGGTAACTATATCCACTAAAATAGAAGAACTGATGGAAATTAATTGTTTAGCGCTGTTAAAAACAACTCATCGCTTATTAAGAGATTAGAAAAACCTGACTGTTTCCTGGTGGGGCAGAATTCATATAATTAACTCATATTTTCTCCCCAAATGGAACTACATTTCCCAAATGCTACCTCTGACTGTGCCAATAAGATGGTTAGATCTCCTGCAGACAAGCTTTACAAACTTTGGAAAGGGAAGAGACCCAGGATAAACCAAAGCATAATCGCCCAGACTACCTCTGAGGGAGGACTTGCATTCCCAAAAATAAAGGACAATTACCTGAATATTCTAACACATATATATAGAATACAATTGACAACTAGGGAGCAGGGGTGGTTTAAAATCGAAACCGAGATGGCAGCATCCAAAAATATCTCAAACCTGCTATGGCGAATGACACACAACATAAATACTCTGAAAACTGGGGGCAACAGTTTTGTATTAAAACAGTTATCAGTAGCATGGGAAGAAATAAAACAAATGATTGATGTACACAATAAGATGATGGATTTTATGGATTTGGAGCAGTAAGAAAATAATATACAAGACATGTCCCTAACCCTCTGGAAGCAGAGAGGCATTAATAAAATTGAACAACTGCTTAATGATCAGGATTTAATTCCATTGTCTCTCCTAGCTCAAAAATTGGTTCTGCCGGAGACTGAAAAATGTAACTATATAAGAATAGCATATTGCTTAAAGAAATATCTCAAACCAATAAAATGATATATATTTAAGACACTCAAAGCAGTATTTACAACTTCTCGAGTGGAAGGTGCATTATCCATCACAACTAAATTAGTTAGAACAATACATAGCCCAAAGAAATTCCCTCAGATCGAGTTCTGGGCAAAGGAACTAAAACAAAAGATAGAGGTGTCCGAATGGAATGCAGCCTTTTCGAAAACTAACAAATGGGTACATTGTTTAAATTTGACAGAGACACACTACAAAGTAATTAATCGTTGGTATAGAGTTCCAACTCTCATGGGGAAAATGTATCCAGGGGCCACAACGTTGTGTTGGAGATGTTGTACTACAGGAGGACTTCTATATACATTTCTGGTGGAGCTGTCCAGGAATCAAAAATACCTGGATACAAATCTTTGATTTTATAGAACGCATTACAGGTATCAAATTAAAAAAGGGTCCGGAAGTAGCTCTATTACATCTGCACTGGCCCCTGCTCCCGAAATCAAAGGCTTTTTTTACCCATTGTTTTATTGCAATGAAAATTACAATAGCCCGCAATTGGAAACAGGTCCACAATTTACCCGGGGTATTAGTATTCAATCAAATTGACAACTCAATTGAAGATGGAAAGAGATATGCGTTGGGTCATCACAAATTCCTCCAAGTATTCACACATAAGCCAGACTTGTCCAGAGGCAATAAAGGGGCAGGAGACAGATCTGAGCTAAGTTCGTACCTGAGTAAGTCCCGGTGCTTAAAATTTATAAGCTATTAATAATCCATTAGTTCATACGATCATTTAATTATAAGTCCCAAGATTACAGCAGGGCAGAGCCCTGAACAGGCCCTTGAGGTGCGTAGTCCTCAGCAGAACGGTATGTTGACATGACATCATCACAAGATCACATCATGTCATCATCATAAATCATGAAATGACATCATTAATTCATGACATTGAGGCATGACATCATCAACACATGACAACATCATGACATCATTAAGACATGACATCAATATATGACACCATCATGACATCACATCATTAAGATATGAAATCAAGATATTTCATCATCATGTCATGACATCATCATTAAATAAGTATGATGTTAAATCATGAAGACAAGACATGACACCATAAATATTTGCATCATCAAGACATGACATCATCATGACATCATCATGACATCTTCATTACATCGTCATGATATGACAACATCTCATCATCATTACATCATCAACACTTGACAACATCATGACATGTCATCATCATGACATCACCAACACGACATCATCATGACATGACATACCATGACATAAATATATGACATAATCATGACATCACATCATTAAGACCTGACATCATCATTACATCAGTATGACATTAAATCATGAAGACATCATCATGACACCATCAATACTTCACATCATCAAGACATGACCTCATCATGAAATATCCAAGACATGACTTCATCAAGATATGACATCATGACATCATAGCATTATGCAATAATATCAATATGGCATCAACATGAAATTGCATCATTATATGACATCATCATGACCTAAAGTCATGATATTATCATACCATCATCAAGACATGACATCAATTACATCATCATGGCATTATCATGACATCATTATGACATGACATCATTATAACATGACATCAACATGAAATATCCAAGACATGACTTCATCAAGATATGACATCATGACATCATAGCATTATGCAATAATATCAATATGGCATCAACATGAAATTGCATCATTATATGACATCATCATGACCTAAAGTCATGATATTATCATACCATCATCAAGACATGACATCAATTACATCATCATGGCATTATCATGACATCATTATGACATGACATCATTATAACATGACATCAACATGTCATCATGAAATCATCAAGACATGACTTCATCATGAAATCATCAAGACATGACTTTATCATGAAATCATCAAGACATGACTTCATCATGATATGACATCATCATAATATCACATCATCATGACATCATATCACTATGCAATTGCATGATCATGACATTAACCCCTTGCCGACAAAGGACGTGCCAGGCAAGTCCTCTGCCGGTCTGAGCTTCGGAAGTGAAAGTAACTTCACTTCCGTTGCTCTGAATATGCTACTTGACTACCCCTAGTGGTAGTTTAGTAGCATTGCAATGGGAAATTTTAAAATAAATATTTAATTAATTAAAAACAGGTTATTTAGCTATATTAGCCTATAGGGTTAAAATTAAATATTTTTTAGCATAAGGGATAGGGTTAAAATTAAATTAAAGTTAAAAAATATTAAGGGATATAATAAGGATTAGAGTTGGGGTTAAATTTAGTGTTAGGGTTACATTTTGGGTTCGGGTTGGGGTCAAAAGATCAATATAGGAAAAAACCAAAAAACACTATTTTTGGTTTTTGCCCCATAACTCGCAAAAAAAATACCGAAAAATATGGAAACATGCATATTTTTGAACTCGGGAGAACATTTAGAAACTATTTAGACAGGGTCTTTTTTAATGATTTTATTTGTGTAAATTATATTTTAGGTCAAAGTTAGAAAAAGTGTGTTTTTTTAAAATTTTCATCATATTTTATGATTTTTTTGTAGTAAATTATAAGATATGATGAACATAATGGTATCTAGTGAAAGCCCTTCTTATGACGATAAAAACAACATCAAGAAAGTGAAATGGGAGAGGTAAATGCGCTCTGAGGGATATAGCACTAGCAGCAACTAGCCCAGCAGTTATCCCAACAAACTGCAATACAGATAAACAACAAACATATACAAAGTGGCAGTGCGCTTATGTGCTATAAAGTGGATAAAGTGCAATCAGGTAATTTGTGCAGCTTATACAGAGTATGTACCCCGTAGGGCAAATGAAAGAAAAAAACGTTTACACTTACACACAGTCCCTGATGGTATGGGACACAGTAAATGATGTAAGACAAATCTTGATATAAGACCTCCAAAGAATAGAAGATGGTGTTAGTACACAAAACTTCAATTTAATACAAAAAGTGCTTAAAATATCTTACACTTCGGTTTTGGAGTAGCAGCAAAATCTTGGAGCATAGATAAAAATAGCAGGATCCGGAAAGAGCTCTAATGGGTAGTAGTAGATCGTGATCAACGCGTTTCGCCTTTAGGTAGTAGGCTTCATCAGGATCCAATAGTACCCATGAGAGACAGAGCAGTTTATATACTGTGCATATCAATTAAACAATAATTACATCACTATTAGGGCGACATAGCTAACAGCGTCGCGTCATACTATATGCGACCATATAAGCCGGAAAAAAAAAAACCATCCAAACCAGTTTTTCGGCTTTTTCCGCTATTTTGTAGTTAGATTCGGCTTTTTCCGTCATCCGTTCGTCTTCTGAGTACTTCCGATGGTGTTCATTTTCGTATTAACTACCTCTCGGATATTCTTCGGCTTTTTGTTCGAATTAGCGACTTCGTATTAATTTCTTTGGTCTTTTGAATAGGAGCCAATACGATATTCGAATGAAGGAAAGTCGAAGACTTCGGTTTATACATAGGAAGCTCGGTTTTGAATAGTGTCTTTTGTCCGAACAAGCAACTATAGTCCACATAGTTCACTCAGTATTAAATCCATGCAATATAAAACATAAAGATAATTAGATACACTCATAATACATTTACAAAAAGTAGTGAAAAATATAACTTAGTGCGAAATTTAGTAGGAAAGAATTATTGAAAAATTATTAAAAAATCTATTTTAATTAGTAAGTAGTTTGCTTACAAAACTTTAAAATATTAGAAAAAAGTATATCTAAAAAACATATGTATAGTACCAATTTCGCACACAGTTTTAAATAAAATTAAACAGATCAAAATCTGCGTTAAGGCCCGTGGGGTGTAAAGTGTTCATTTTAAAAACCCACTCCATTTCAGTTTGTCCAATTTTTTTGATATTGTTACCTCCTCTCCAATATTTTTTTACTATCATTATAGGCCAGAATTTAAGGTTTTTTGGATTTTTGTTGTGACATTCTAAGAAGTGTTGAGGTAGGGAATATTGTGTGTTTCCCTTCCTTATGTTGGTCACGTGTTCTTCTATTCGTTTTTTTAAAGGCCTTATTGTCCTGCCTATATATTGGAGTCCGCAGGGACATTCTACAACATAAATTACGTTTTTAGTATGGCATGTCATAAATTCTTTTATTTCAAACTTTTCGGAGGTAGCCGTAGCAATAAAAGAGAGTATGGGGCTTTTTTCGTGTTTGGCTATACTGCATCCTGAGCACATTTTGCAGGGATAAAAACCAGGTTTCTCCCCTAGAAAGTGTAAGTTTTCTGTTTTGTTCTTGTTTTTTAATCTGGCTGTATAGTTATTGGTCAATTTACATTTAAAATTAGGTGCTCCTCTAAAAATTATTTTAGGCCTTTCTGGTAGCAATGGACCTAAAATGTCATCTTTTTTAATAAGGTTCCAGTGTTTGTTCAAAATTTTTTTTAATTTAACGGCCTTTAGATTATAATTCAAAATAATAGGTAGAGCGCATTCTGTGGTATTAGTTTGTGATTTTTCCCTATATTTTAAAAGTTCATTCCTGGGTTTTTTTAAAATTTCTAGAATCTGGGTGTTCAAAGCAGCCTCTTTGTAGCCTTTTTCTAAAAATTTATCTTTTAAAATGCTGCATTGCTCTAAATAGGATGTTTCATCTCCACAATTTCTTCTTAATCTTAAAAACTGGCTTTTGGGGACTCCTCTAAGCCAAGTTGGATGATGACAACTCTCAATATCAATATAACTGTTGGAGTCTACTTTTTTAAAAAAAGTTTTTTGTTTGTATTAGGCCCTCTTCTATGTAAATATCTAAGTCTAAAAATTGTATATTTGTTTTACTAAAATTTGAAGTTAGACTAATATTATATGTATTATTGTTGAGGTGTGTTAAAAATTGTTGGAGGTCTTTTTCTTCACCCTTCCATATGAAGAATAGGTCATCAATATACCTTCGGTAGAGCACCAGATTTGCCAGCCAGCCATGCCCAGACCATACCGACTTGTTCTCCCAATCGGCCATGAACAGATTGGCATAGCTGGGGGCAAACCTGGTGCCCATCGCTGTACCCCTCTTTTGTAAAAAAAACTCTTCATTAAAGAAAAAATAATTATGGGTTAGAATAAGTTCTATACCCTCTACCATATATTCTATCTGAGTAGTGGCGAAAGAACCATCTTTTTCCAACATTCTTTGAACAGCCTCAATACCATGGACATGATCTATACAGGTATACAGAGATGATACGTCACTAGTCACCAAGATATAATCTTCCTTCCACTCTATGTTGTTGAGTTCTTGTAATATACTAATTGTATCTTTTAGATGTGATTTGTTTTTTTGGACAACAGGTTGAAGTAATATATCTATGTATTCAGACAAACTACTGAAAAGAGAGTCTATTCCCGAGACTATAGGCCTCCCTGGTGGATTCACTGCATCCTTGTGTATTTTCGGGAGGAAATATATCACAGGTAATTTTGGATGTAAAACATTAATATATTTGTATTCATTCTCTGTGAGAATATTTAGATTTTTTCCTTTGTCCAGGTATTTAGTTAAAACTTTCTTGTAGTTGTTAGTAGGATCTGTTTTTAAAAGAATGTATGTATTGAGATCTCTCAACTGTCTGTAAGCTTCAAGTATGTATTTTTCACGAGACTGAATGACTATCCCTCCGCCCTTATCGGCTGATTTTATAATAATGGTTTCATCTTTTTGTAAATCATTCATTATAATTTGTTCTTTTTTAGTCATATTATATTTCTCTTTTTTATGTGGTATTATATTTTTAAGATCTTTAACCACTGATTTTTCAAATAGGTCTATTGCTCCTGATTTAAAAGTTGAGGGATAGAATGTTGATCTATTCTTTAGATTAGTCTGTATATACGGAGAGGGGGATGAGTTCACAATATCTTTAGGCCTTAGAGCATAATATCTCTTTAGTGTAGCATTTCTTACAAATTTGTTTACATCTACATAGGCCGAAAACAGATTAAATTTATTCGTAGGTGCAAATTTCAACCCTTTATTCAAAACTAAAAGTTGTTGTTGGGTTAAGATTTTTTGGGAAAGATTAAAAATACCAGGGAATGTTGGATCTGTTTCTATATTTGTCTTTAATATCTTTAGTTTCTTCTTCTCCTGTATATGTTTCCCTGCTCTAACACCCCTAGGTAGTCTCTTTTTCTTAGTATATAAACTGCTCTGTCTCTCATGGGTACTATTGGATCCTGATGAAGCCTACTACCTAAAGGCGAAACGCGTTGATCACGATCTACTACTACCCATTAGAGCTCTTTCCGGATCCTGCTATTTTTATCTATGCTCCAAGATTTTGCTGCTACTCCAAAACCGAAGTGTAAGATATTTTAAGCACTTTTTGTATTAAATTGAAGTTTTGTGTACTAACACCATCTTCTATTCTTTGGAGGTCTTATATCAAGATTTGTCTTACATCATTTACTGTGTCCCATACCATCAGGGACTGTGTGTAAGTGTAAACGTTTTTTTCTTTAATTTGCCCTACGGGGTACATACTCTGTATAAGCTGCACAAATTACCTGATTGCACTTTATCCACTTTATAGCACATAAGCGCACTGCCACTTTGTATATGTTTGATAAAAACAACATATAATTTGTGTGGGTACTGTATGTGAGAAAGAAAAAAATTACAGCTAAACACAAACACCCTAGAGATGTCAAAACAGCCATTGTCACCAAGGGAAAGTCAAGGTGAAAATGTCTTGTCACTAAGGGGTTAAATTATCATGACATCATCAAGACATTAACATGACATCAATACATGCCATCATTAAGACATGACATCATCATGACACCAAGACATTACATTATCTTGACATCATTATGACATGACATCATCAAGACATTACATCATCATGCAATGACAACATAATGGCACAATCAATCCATTGATAGGTGGGAATGGTCCCACGTCTTTGGAAATGAAAACCCATACAAATCATCGGTGGTCTGGTACGACAGATACATTGATGACCTGCTTTTCATCTGGCAGAGCGATTTGGATTCTTTATCCAATTACCTTACTTATCTTAACCACAATGATATTAATTTAAAGCTCACTTTGGAACACAATCCGAATACCATTGCTTTTTTGGATATTAAATTATCACATGATAAGCAGAAGATCTATACCACCAGCTATAGAAAACCCACAGCAGGGAATACTATTTTACACTATACTAGCTGTCACCCCGAAGATGTCACACACAATATCCCCATGGCGAATTCCTAAGAGCAAGAAGGAATTGTACATCCATTATAGAGTTTGAAAATCAAGCAAAGGAACTAAGGAAAAGATTTGCAGACAGAGGTTATCCATCTAATATAGTTAACAAGGCATATATTAGAGCTAAACACAAAGATAGACATTCCATTATTGGTACGAATGTAGTTAAAACTAACAGATGTAAGAATACAGGAACAAATACTATCTGTGATGGAGATGTGTGTATCAAAGAACACAATACATCTGTTTCTTTTATTACGGATTTTAGTGCAGAATTGGAACAAGTCAAACGTATAGTCCAAAGTAACCTTCCCCTATTGAAGGCAGATAAGAAGCTGCGTAGTATTCTAAATGATAGTCTTGACATTAAATTCGTATCTAGAAAAGCATGCTTCCTACAAAACATGCTGTCCATTAGCTATATAGTTGGGGACACTGTTCAACAGCAGGGATGTAGTTGGATTAAGACACAGGGTATGTACCCATGTGGCTCGAAAAGATGTGCCCCTTGTAAATTTGTTAATATATCTAAAAGTTTTAAATATACATCTAAACAAAACAAATGTAAAATGACGGATTACATCAACTGTAATACTAGTGGGGTTGTGTATCTTATCACATGTACGAAATGCAAAATCCAATATGTTGGTCGAACCAGCAGAAAACTTAGAATACGAATGAAGGAACATGTCTCTGACAAAAGATGCAATGACAATAGGTCGCCCCTTAATCGACATTTTCAAGCCTGTGTGGGAGGAGATGTACAGTACTTCTCTTGCATGGGAATTGAGAAGTGCAAATTCGGACCACGAGGGGGAGACATAAAAACCCTTTTAGCCAAGAGGGAGATTTTTTGGATTTTTAAATTGGGTACTAAATCCCCCACAGGAATTAATAAGGAATGGGAACTCAATTGTTAAATTAAATAGTTACTTTCTTTTTTCCCCTCCCTTTCCTCTCCCCCCCTTCTTTTTTCCCCTCCCTTTCCTCTCCCCCCCACCCCCGCCTTTTTTTTTTTTTTTCCTGTAATCCAAAGGGCCTCCCTCTTGTCTCCTGATCGCATACATTTCTTATCAATATCTATATTATTTGGGAATGTCTTTCATCTATATAATATGTAAACCATTGGACTGAATAAAAGCATATAAGCTTTTATGCATATTTGATGCATTTCAATTTCATTGTTAGTATATATACTTTTCTATTGTTTAAGCTTGTATGTTTTGCCATTCGTTTAAGTTTTGTCTGCAGTTATATGTAATAAAAACTAGAGAGATACTTATCATGAATATATGGCTACATGCAGGCTTGCATATGGATCATAGCAATAGACGTTCAATATTTGGAACGTGTAATTAACCTGTCACTGTTTTACACAAATGTACTTCTCCTGTGTCTTTAAAATCAATCATGCAGTATTCATTTGTTTTTAATGAGATACACTTGTGAACAAAAGTTTTTAAGCAATAGGAACACTTCAAAGGTGCTCCCAATAATGCTTTTAAGTTGTCTTTTTTGTAATACATGCCAGTCTATGATTAAGCCTCACGGTGAAACGCGTGAGACTGCGTTTTGTTTCCATGTCCTTTTTTTGCCAATAAAACTTCAAGATGTGTCTACACTAAGCCTGACTGCGTAAATTTAATTTATCTGCATGCTGAGAGGTGCACCGTCTGCTCAAAATGTCTTTCTTCAAATTACCTTAAACGGCTGGGAACGCCGTCCAAGAGTTGCACTCACCTGTGCTGGATTCCACGTGGGGTGATTATCTCTGGTGTTAAAGCTGCCGGTTCCTGGGACAGTGTGTTTTTTCTACATAATCAATCCATGACATCATCATGACATCTTCATTGCATCATCATGACATTATCATAACATTCATTACATTTTTATGACATGACATCATCATGGCATGGCATCACCATGACATGACATCACCATGACATCACATAAATAAGAAATTACATCCTCATGACTTCATAAAGACATGACATCATCATCACATCAATACATTACATTATCTTGACATCATTATGACATCATCAAGAGATGACCATCATATCATGACATCATCATGACACAGCTTCATCATGACATGCCATAATTAATTCATGACATGATATGAACATGACCTAACATCATCATGAAATTATATTCACATGCCATACAATTCCTGACATCATCATGACATTATCATTGCATCATCATGACATTTCAGGACATGACATCAATACATGACATCATAATTACACGTGATCATCATGATATCATTATGTGAGGTTTGGTAGTAGGAGGTCAATATGCAGGCTACAGGGATATACACTGAAGGACATTACTCACCGAGGAGAAGTGGTAGATGCGGTATTAGTTTGATGAAATTTGCAGGAGCAATTCGTAGAACCGTGTGGCTTGACGAAATAATCCACAGCAACATGCAGCATACACCAACGACATGATAGTTATAATCCACAGGGAAAATTAAGCATAAGGCAGCAAGTGTATAGTTATAATCCACAGGAAGATGCAGCATACACCAGCGACTTGATAGTTATAATCCACAAGGGAAATGCAGCATAAGGCAGCAAGCGTATAGTTATAATCCACAAGGGAAATGCAGCATAAGGCAGCCATTGTATAGTTATAATCCACAGGAAGATGCAGCATAAGGCAGCAAGTGTATAGTTATAATCCACAGGAAGATGCAGCATAAGGCAGCCATTGTATAGTTATAATCCACAGGAAGATGCAGCATACACCAGCGACTTGATAGTTATAATCCACAAGGGAAATGCAGCATAAGGCAGCAAGCGTATAGTTATAATCCACAAGGGAAATGCAGCATAAGGCAGCCATTGTATAGTTATAATCCACAGGAAGATGCAGCATAAGGCAGCAAGTGTATAGTTATAATCCACAGGAAGATGCAGCATAAGGCAGCAAGCGTATAGTTATAATCCACAGGAAGATGCAGCATAAGGCAGCAAGTGTATAGTTATAATCCACAGGAAGATGCAGCATAAGGCAGTCATTGTATAGTTATAATCCACAGGAAGATGCAGCATAAGGCAGCAAGTGTATAGTTATAATCCACAGGGGAAATGCAGCATAAGGCAGCCATAGTATAGTTATAATCCACAGGAAGATGCAGCATAAGGCAGCCATTGTATAGTTATAATCCACAGGAAGATGCAGCATACACCAGCGACTTGATAGTTATAATCCACAGGAAGATGCAGCATAAGGCAGCAAGTGTATAGTTATAATCCACAGGAAGATGCAGCATAAGGCAGCAAGCGTATAGTTATAATCCACAGGAAGATGCAGCATAAGGCAGCAAGTGTATAGTTATAATCCACAGGAAGATGCAGCATAAGGCAGCAAGTGTATAGTTATAATCCACAGGAAGATGCAGCATAAGGCAGCAAGCGTATAGTTATAATCCACAGGAAGATGCAGCATAAGGCAGCAAGTGTATAGTTATAATCCACAGGAAGATGCAGCATAAGGCAGCAAGCGTATAGTTATAATCCACAGGAAGATGCAGCATAAGGCAGCAAGCGTATAGTTATAATCCACAGGAAGATGCAGCATAAGGCAGCCATTGTATAGTTATAATCCACAGGAAGATGCAGCATACACCAGCGACTTGATAGTTATAATCCACAGGAAGATGCAGCATAAGGCAGCAAGTGTATAGTTATAATCCACAGGAAGATGCAGCATAAACCAGTCATTGTATAGTTATAATCCACAGGAAGATGCCGCATAAGGCAGCAAGTGTATAGTTATAATCCACAGGGGAAATGCAGCATAAGCCAGCAAGCGTATAGTTATAATCCACAGGAAGATGCAGCATAAGCCAGCAAGCGTATAGAACCCTGGGAAATTATGCAAATTAATTGTACAGGACATGTATGGGCGAGGGGGAGGCAAGAGATGACTGACGGGGGCTGGGGGAGGGGCTTCAAGGGGGAGTTGATAAAAGCCCTGGAGCCTCTCTCCCCAGCAGCCATTTTAATCTGTAAACGCACCTGGTAGCAATTTTCCCACCCTCCCTCCCTATGTTTATGTGTTTTCTATGTATTAACTTTCTTTTGTCGCAGCAGGCGGGGGTTGGCTGTCCTTGCCAGTATGGGATATGTTTTGGAAAATGGAGTTGGAGTTATTACAAGGAAAATGGTGCTCGGGTCCTCCCCTTAACCTTAAAAGCAACATGGAAGTTGTTTGTAGTTGACGTGCCCACTGAGCTAAGTGAGTCGGCTAGTGGTAAGCATTGTGGGAGAGATGGGCCAGATGGAGTTATGGCATCTCAAGGGACGAGGAGGGGAGGCGAGCTTATGGATTCTGGATTTGGTTGGAAAAAGGTGGCCATATATAAATATATGGGTGGAAGTGGAAAATGGTTTTACTGGCAAGGGCTTAGTCAATTTGTCAGGCTGTATTCTGTTTTATACATAAAAGTATTAAAGGATGGTGGTGGTTTATACAGCCTGACATGTGTTTTAATAAAGAAGTGCTGTGGCCTTGTTGTACCATCACAAGTCTCGTGTCCATTATTGGGGGGAACATGGGCTGGTATGGTTATGGGGGATTTTGGGGTTATGGTATGTCTCAGGAATCGGGCATCTATCCCCTCTGCATACATACAAGTTATAATCCACAGGAAGATGCAGCATAAACCAGCAAGCGTATAGTTATAATCCACAGGAAGATGCAGCATAAGGCAGCAAGAGTATAGTTATAATCCACAGGAAGATGCAGCATAAGCCAGCAAGCGTATAGTTATAATCCACAGGAAGATGCAGCATAAACCAGCAAGCGTATAGTTATAATCCACAGGAAGATGCAGCATAAGGCAGCAAGCGTATAGTTATAATCCACAGGAAGATGCAGCATAAACCAGCAAGTGTATAGTTATAATCCACAGGAAGATGCAGCATAAGCCAGCAAGCGTATAGTTATAATCCACAGGAAGATGCAGCATAAGGCAGCAAGCGTATAGTTATAATCCACAGGGGAAATGCAGCATAAGGCAGCCATTGTATAGTTATAATCCACAGGAAGATGCAGCATAAGGCAGCAAGCGTATAGTTATAATCCACAGGAAGATGCAGCATACACCAACAAGTGTATAGTTATAATCCACAGGAAGATGCAGCATACACCAGCGACTTGATAGTTATAATCCACAAGGGAAATGCAGCATAAGGCAGCAAGCGTATAGTTATAATCCACAAGGGAAATGCAGCATAAGGCAGCCATTGTATAGTTATAATCCACAGGAAGATGCAGCATAAGGCAGCCATTGTATAGTTATAATCCACAGGAAGATGCAGCATAAGCCAGCAAGCGTATAGTTATAATCCACAGGAAGATGCAGCATAAGGCAGCAAGCGTATAGTTATAATCCACAAGGGAAATGCAGCATAAGGCAGCCATTGTATAGTTATAATCCACAGGAAGATGCAGCATAAGGCAGCAAGCGTATAGTTATAATCCACAGGAAGATGCAGCATAAGCCAGCAAGCGTATAGTTATAATCCACAGGAAGATGCAGCATAAGGCAGCAAGCGTATAGTTATAATCCACAGGAAGATGCAGCATAAACCAGCAAGCGTATAGTTATAATCCACAGGAAGATGCAGCATAAGGCAGCCATAGTATAGTTATAATCCACAGGAAGATGCAGCATAAGGCAGCAAGTGTATAGTTATAATCCACAGGGGAAATGCAGCATAAGCCAGCAAGCGTATAGTTATAATCCACAGGAAGATGCAGCATAAGGCAGCAAGCGTATAGTTATAATCCACAGGAAGATGCAGCATAAACCAGCCATTGTATAGTTATAATCCACAGGAAGATGCAGCATAAGCCAGCAAGAGTATAGTTATAATCCACAGGAAGATGCAGCATAAGCCAGCAAGCGTATAGTTATAATCCACAGGAAGATGCAGCATAAGCCAGCAAGTGTATAGTTATAATCCACAGGAAGATGCAGCATAAGGCAGCAAGTGTATAGTTATAATCCACAGGAAGATGCAGCATAAGGCAGCAAGCGTATAGTTATAATCCACAGGAAGATGCAGCATAAGGCAGCCATTGTATAGTTATAATCCACAGGAAGATGCAGCATAAGGCAGCAAGCGTATAGTTATAATCCACAGGAAGATGCAGCATAAGGCAGCCATTGTATAGTTATAATCCACAGGAAGATGCAGCATAAGGCAGCAAGTGTATAGTTATAATCCACAGGAAGATGCAGCATAAGGCAGCCATTGTATAGTTATAATCCACAGGAAGATGCAGCATAAGGCAGCAAGCGTATAGTTATAATCCACAGGAAGATGCAGCATAAGGCAGCAAGTGTATAGTTATAATCCACAGGAAGATGCAGCATAAACCAGCAAGTGTATAGTTATAATCCACAGGAAGATGCAGCATAAGCCAGCAAGCGTATAGTTATAATCCACAGGAAGATGCAGCATAAGGCAGCAAGCGTATAGTTATAATCCACAGGAAGATGCAGCATAAGGCAGCAAGCGTATAGTTATAATCCACAGGGGAAATGCAGCATAAGGCAGCCATTGTATAGTTATAATCCACAGGAAGATGCAGCATAAGGCAGCAAGCGTATAGTTATAATCCACAGGAAGATGCAGCATAAGGCAGCAAGTGTATAGTTATAATCCACAGGAAGATGCAGCATAAGGCAGCCATTGTATAGTTATAATCCACAGGAAGATGCAGCATACACCAGCGACTTGATAGTTATAATCCACAAGGGAAATGCAGCATAAGGCAGCAAGCGTATAGTTATAATCCACAAGGGAAATGCAGCATAAGGCAGCCATTGTATAGTTATAATCCACAGGAAGATGCAGCATAAGGCAGCCATTGTATAGTTATAATCCACAGGAAGATGCAGCATAAGCCAGCAAGCGTATAGTTATAATCCACAGGAAGATGCAGCATAAGGCAGCAAGCGTATAGTTATAATCCACAAGGGAAATGCAGCATAAGGCAGCCATTGTATAGTTATAATCCACAGGAAGATGCAGCATAAGCCAGCAAGCGTATAGTTATAATCCACAGGAAGATGCAGCATAAGCCAGCAAGCGTATAGTTATAATCCACAGGAAGATGCAGCATAAGGCAGCAAGCGTATAGTTATAATCCACAGGAAGATGCAGCATAAACCAGCAAGCGTATAGTTATAATCCACAGGAAGATGCAGCATAAGGCAGCAAGTGTATAGTTATAATCCACAGGAAGATGCAGCATAAGGCAGCCATAGTATAGTTATAATCCACAGGAAGATGCAGCATAAGGCAGCAAGTGTATAGTTATAATCCACAGGGGAAATGCAGCATAAGCCAGCAAGCGTATAGTTATAATCCACAGGAAGATGCAGCATAAGGCAGCAAGCGTATAGTTATAATCCACAGGAAGATGCAGCATAAACCAGCCATTGTATAGTTATAATCCACAGGAAGATGCAGCATAAGCCAGCAAGAGTATAGTTATAATCCACAGGAAGATGCAGCATAAGCCAGCAAGCGTATAGTTATAATCCACAGGAAGATGCAGCATAAGCCAGCAAGTGTATAGTTATAATCCACAGGAAGATGCAGCATAAGGCAGCAAGTGTATAGTTATAATCCACAGGAAGATGCAGCATAAGGCAGCAAGCGTATAGTTATAATCCACAGGAAGATGCAGCATAAGGCAGCCATTGTATAGTTATAATCCACAGGAAGATGCAGCATAAGGCAGCAAGCGTATAGTTATAATCCACAGGAAGATGCAGCATAAGGCAGCCATTGTATAGTTATAATCCACAGGAAGATGCAGCATAAGGCAGCAAGTGTATAGTTATAATCCACAGGAAGATGCAGCATAAGGCAGCCATTGTATAGTTATAATCCACAGGAAGATGCAGCATAAGGCAGCAAGCGTATAGTTATAATCCACAGGAAGATGCAGCATAAGGCAGCAAGTGTATAGTTATAATCCACAGGAAGATGCAGCATAAACCAGCCATTGTATAGTTATAATCCACAGGAAGATGCAGCATAAGCCAGCAAGCGTATAGTTATAATCCACAGGAAGATGCAGCATAAACCAGCAAGCGTATAGTTATAATCCACAGGAAGATGCAGCATAAGGCAGCAAGCGTATAGTTATAATCCACAGGAAGATGCAGCATAAGGCAGCCATTGTATAGTTATAATCCACAGGAAGATGCCGCATAAGGCAGCAAGTGTATAGTTATAATCCACAGGGGAAATGCAGCATAAACCAGCAAGCGTATAGTTATAATCCACAGGAAGATGCAGCATAAACCAGCAAGCGTATAGTTATAATCCACAGGAAGATGCAGCATAAGGCAGCAAGTGTATAGTTATAATCCACAGGAAGATGCAGCATAAGCCAGCAAGCGTATAGTTATAATCCACAGGAAGATGCAGCATAAGGCAGCAAGTGTATAGTTATAATCCACAGGAAGATGCAGCATAAGCCAGCAAGCGTATAGTTATAATCCACAGGAAGATGCAGCATAAGGCAGCAAGTGTATAGTTATAATCCACAGGAAGATGCAGCATAAGCCAGCAAGCGTATAGTTATAATCCACAGGAAGATGCAGCATAAGACAGCAAGCGTATAGTTATAATCCACAGGAAGATGCAGCATAAGGCAGCCATTGTATAGTTATAATCCACAGGAAGATGCAGCATAAGCCAGCAAGCGTATAGTTATAATCCACAGGAAGATGCAGCATAAACCAGCAAGCGTATAGTTATAATCCACAGGAAGATGCAGCATACACCAACAAGTGTATAGTTATAATCCACAGGAAGATGCAGCATAAACCAGCCATTGTATAGTTATAATCCACAGGGGAAATGCAGCATAAGGCAGCAAGCGTATAGTTATAATCCACAGGAAGATGCAGCATAAGGCAGCAAGCGTATAGTTATAATCCACAGGAAGATGCAGCATAAGGCAGCAAGCGTATAGTTATAATCCACAGGAAGATGCAGCATAAGCCAGCAAGCGTATAGTTATAATCCACAGGAAGATGCAGCATAAGGCAGCAAGTGTATAGTTATAATCCACAGGAAGATGCAGCATAAGGCAGCCATTGTATAGTTATAATCCACAGGAAGATGCAGCATACACCAACAAGTGTATAGTTATAATCCACAGGAAGATGCAGCATAAGCCAGCAAGCGTATAGTTATAATCCACAGGGGAAATGCAGCATAAGGCAACAAGTGTATAGTTATAATCCACAGGAAGATGCAGCATAAGCCAGCAAGCGTATAGTTATAATCCACAGGAAGATGCAGCATAAGGCAGCAAGCGTATAGTTATAATCCACAGGGGAAATGCAGCATAAGGCAGCCATTGTATAGTTATAATCCACAGGAAGATGCAGCATAAGCCAGCAAGCGTATAGTTATAATCCACAGGAAGATGCAGCATTAGCCAGCAAGCGTATAGTTATAATCCACAGGGGAAATGCAGCATAAGGCAGCAAGTGTATAGTTATAATCCACAGGGGAAATGCAGCATAAGGCAGCAAGTGTATAGTTATAATCCACAGGAAGATGCAGCATAAGCCAGCAAGCGTATAGTTATAATCCACAGGGGAAATGCAGCATAAGGCAGCCATTGTATAGTTATAATCCACAGGAAGATGCAGCATAAGGCAGCAAGCGTATAGTTATAATCCACAGGAAGATGCAGCATAAGGCAGCAAGCGTATAGTTATAATCCACAGGAAGATGCAGCATAAGCCAGCAAGTGTATAGTTATAATCCACAGGGGAAATGCAGCATAAGGCAGCAAGTGTATAGTTATAATCCACAGGAAGATGCAGCATACACCAACAAGTGTATAGTTATAATCCACAGGAAGATGCAGCATACACCAGCAAGCGTATAGTTATAATCCACAGGAAGATGCAGCATACACCAGCAAGCGTATAGTTATAATCCACAGGAAGATGCAGCATAAGCCGGCAAGAGTATAGTTATAATCCACAGGAAGATGCAGCATAAGCCGGCAAGCGTATAGTTATAATCCACAGGAAGATGCAGCATAAGCCAGCAAGCGTATAGTTATAATCCACAGGGGAAATGCAGCATAAGGCAGCAAGTGTATAGTTATAATCCACAGGAAGATGCAGCATACACCAACAAGTGTATAGTTATAATCCACAGGAAGATGCAGCATACACCAGCAAGCGTATAGTTATAATCCACAGGAAGATGCAGCATAAGCCAGCAAGCGTATAGTTATAATCCACAGGGGAAATGCAGCATAAGGCAGCAAGCGTATAGTTATAATCCACAGGAAGATGCAGCATAAACCAGCAAGTGTATAGTTATAATCCACAGGGGAAATGCAGCATAAGACAGCAAGCGTATAGTTATAATCCACAGGAAGATGCAGCATAAGCCAGCAAGCGTATAGTTATAATCCACAGGGGAAATGCAGCATAAGGCAGCAAGTGTATAGTTATAATCCACAGGAAGATGCAGCATAAGGCAGCCATTGTATAGTTATAATCCACAGGAAGATGCAGCATAAGGCAGCCATTGTATAGTTATAATCCACAGGAAGATGCAGCATAAGCCAGCAAGCGTATAGTTATAATCCACAGGAAGATGCAGCATAAACCAGCAAGCGTATAGTTATAATCCACAGGAAGATGCAGCATAAGGCAGCAAGTGTATAGTTATAATCCACAGGAAGATGCAGCATAAACCAGCAAGTGTATAGTTATAATCCACAGGAAGATGCAGCATACACCAACAAGTGTATAGTTATAATCCACAGGAAGATGCAGCATAAACCAGCAAGCATATAGTTATAATCCACAGGGGAAATGCAGCATAAGCCAGCAAGTGTATAGTTATAATCCACAGGAAGATGCAGCATAAGGCAGCAAGCGTATAGTTATAATCCACAGGAAGATGCAGCATAAGGCAGCCATTGTATAGTTATAATCCACAGGAAGATGCAGCATAAGGCAGCAAGTGTATAGTTATAATCCACAGGAAGATGCAGCATAAGCCAGCAAGTGTATAGTTATAATCCACAGGAAGATGCAGCATAAGCCAGCAAGCGTATAGTTATAATCCACAGTGGAAATGCAGCATAAGCCAGCAAGCGTATAGTTATAATCCACAGGAAGATGCAGCATAAACCAGCAAGTGTATAGTTATAATCCACAGGAAGATGCAGCATAAACCAGCAAGCATATAGTTATAATCCACAGGGGAAATGCAGCATACACCAACAAGTGTAACAGTTATAATCCACAGGGAGAATGCAGAATATATCAGCAAGTATGTAATTACCACAAGGAGAGTTCCAGAACAGTCCAGGTAAGGGCACAGGCAGACACAATTCAAGGTCAGGTAACAAAAGGTAGGCAACAAGAGAAGTCAGTCCAGGTCAAAAACGGAAGGTAAGTAAAAAACTTATAGTACTAAGTACTAAGCTTGGTGATTTCTTTTAATCTTCGATCAAGGCAGGGGGCGTAATGTCACGACAAGGGTGCCGGCTCGTTGAGTGACCCTGAAGAGGAGAGATGCGTGCACACCCGGCTTGGATGTCACACGCACAATGGAACTCAGCCTGTCGAGTTGATCCCCCGCTGATCCGTGACACCCAGCGAGGACTGGGTATTCTTAAAATGCGCTGCGCGGTGGGACCTGACACATTCTGACATCATCATGGCATCATCAAGAAATTACATCTAATACATGGCCTCATCATGACACAAAGAACACATGACATCATCATGACATCAATACATGACATCATCAATACATTACATTATGATGAAATTACATCATCATGACATCATGCCATGACATGATTATTACATAATTATAAGATTAAATCAAGACATGACATCATGACATGTTTTATCATATCATAGTCATTACATGATATCATCAAAACATGGCATCATCATGACATGACATCATGACACCATCAAGATATGATATTATCATGACATCATCATTATATGACATCATTATGACACCTTCATCATTTGCTGACTTCATCATTACATCATCACAACATGAAATCAATATAACATCTTCAAGACATTACTTCATCATGACATCATGAATCAACTCATGATTTCATCATGACATATCATCATGCAATTATATTCATATGACATGACATCATCAATTCATGACGTCATGATATGCCATCATCATGGCAACATCAAGACATCATCATGACATCAGTACATGACATCATCATGCAATCATTATGATATCATTGTGCCATCATCATTTTATTATCATGCCATCATCATGATATCATCATACCACCATCATGCCATCATCATGCCATCTTCATGTATACTACTTTGTTGTACATTTTACACTTATTTACTCGCTCAGTATTTGTACCAAGTCACACCCACTTGTTTTTTTATCACACATTGTAATTTATTTACTTGTTCACCACCTGTATTTAGTCACACCATTCCACTTATTCCTTACCATACATTGTCATTTTTACACACAGGACCGTCTTACTCACTCATTTTACACTCACCACTACTCCCACCCTTTTTTTTTTCTTTTTCTCCGTACACACATTTTTTCACTCTATTTTCACATCACATCTATTTATTTATTGGTCCTCGTAGTCCCACAGTACATTTTCTCTACACCATTTTTATTTTCTCATTTTTCACTTTAACTTCAACTTGCTAGATTTTACCACACATGTGATTGTTAATTGCTTCATTCATGTGACCTTTTATTTCATTGGTGAATGTTCAGTATACAGGGAGTGCAGAATTATTAGGCAAGTTGTATTTTTGAGGATTAATTTTATTATTGAACAACAACCATGTTCTTAATGAACCCAAAAAACTCATTAATATCAAAGCTGAATATTTTTGGAAGTAGTTTTTAGTTTGTTTTTAGTTTTAGCTATTTTAGGGGGATATCTGTGTGTGCAGGTGACTATTACTGTGCATAATTATTAGGCAACTTAACAAAAAACAAATATATACCCATTTCAATTATTTATTTTTACCATTGAAACCAATATAACATCTCAACATTCACAAATATACATTTCTGACATTCAAAAACAAAACAAAAACAAATCAGTGACCAATATAGCCACCTTTCTTTGCAAGGACACTCAAAAGCCTGCCATCCATGGATTCTGTCAGTGTTTTGATCTGTTCACCATCAACATTGCGTGCAGCAGCAACCACAGCCTCCCAGACACTGTTCAGAGAGGTGTACTGGTTTTCCCCATTGTAAATCTCACATTTGATGATGGACCACAGGTTCTCAATGGGGTTCAGATCAGGTGAACAAGGAGGCCATGTCATTAGATTTTCTTCTTTTATACCCTTTCTTGCCAGCCACGCTGTGGAGTACTTGGACGCGTGTGATGGAGCATTGTCCTGCATGAAAATCATGTTTTTCTTGAAGGATGCAGACTTCTTCCTGGACCATTGCTTGAAGAAGGTGTCTTCCAGGAACTGGCAGTAGGAGTGGGAGTTGAGCTTGACTCCATCCTCAACCCGAAAAGGCCCCACAAGCTCATCTTTGATGATACCAGCCCAAACCAGTACTCCACCTCCACCTTGCTGGCGTCTGAGTCGGACTGGAGCTCTCTGCCCTTTACCAATCCAGCCACGGGCCCATCCATCTGGCCCATCAAGACTCACTCTCATTTCATCAGTCCATAAAACCTTAGAAAAATCAGTCTTGAGATATTTCTTGGCCCAGTCTTGACGTTTCAGCTTGTGTGTCTTGTTCAGTGGTGGTCGTCTTTCAGCCTTTCTTACCTTGGCCATGTCTCTGAGTATTGCACACCTTGTGCTTTTGGGCACTCCAGTGATGTTGCAGCTCTGAAATATGGCCAAACTGGTGGCAAGTGGCATCGTGGCAGCTGCACGCTTGACTTTTCTCAGTTCATGGGCAGTTATTTTGCGCCTTGGTTTTTCCACACGCTTCTTGCGACCCTGTTGACTATTTTGAATGAAACGCTTGATTGTTCGATGATCACGCTTCAGAAGCTTTGCAATTTTAAGAGTGCTGCATCCCTCTGCAAGATATCTCACTATTTTTGACTTTTCTGAGCCTGTCAAGTCCTTCTTTTGACCCATTTTGCCAAAGGAAAGGAAGTTGCCTAATAATTATGCACACCTGATATAGGGTGTTGATGTCATTAGACCACACCCCTTCTCATTACAGAGATGCACATCACCTAATATGCTTAATTGGTAGTAGGCTTTCGAGCCTATACAGCTTGGAGTAAGACAACATGCATAAAGAGGATGATGTGGTCAAAATACTCATTTGCCTAATAATTCTGCACTCCCTGTATAATCATTGTGCATTTATTGTTCGTTAAGCCTATGAATAACCATGTGTTCACGCGAAACGCGTAAGGCATATTGCTGTACCCCATGTCTTGTCTCTGTTGTGGATTTTATATGGAGTTTTAATTGGATCCTTCTAATAAATATTCATCTATTTTTCACCGCATTGGGAGTGCATACGCCTTTGTTCGCTACTTTCTTCCTCATTATCAGCGCTGCCACTACAGCCCGGCTGGAGCACCTCTTATCAGGTGATATTTATGAGACATATGTCAATTGTTCTCTGGTAGAGCCGGCTTGTTTTCTCTTTTGTTCGTGCATGCTATGTTTAGTTCCACCCCCCCTCCCCATTGTATACTAATGTCTGTGATGTCATGTGTATGTCTTTCTATAAGTCTGTGTTGTTACACAAATAAAGTAGATCTCTGTTTAACCCTCAACACGGAGCTTGGTCTCGTACCTGGGGGTATGGGATTCGTATGATTTACTCGTGTGGCTGTTTTGTTAGTGAAGGATTTTGTATGTTTCTTGTTCGGCTAATTGGAACTGCTGTTAGCTGCTTCTTCATTCGGAAAGGGAACGTCCTCAGCGGTATTAACCTCTCTTATACCGGGGTGTACCGTAATAGGATGGGGCAAAATTATTTTATCATTTCATTATAGACGGAAATATTGTGCAGGCATCCCCCAGCTGTCCAAAAATCCCTGGTGGCTAGTGGAGGCAGCCAGAGGATGTCTGCACGATACACCCAGACATCCTCCGCTGCTGCCCGGCACTTCCGCCGGGACTTTTATGATGAAGCCGGAAGGACCCGGCTTCATAATAGAAGTCCCAACGGTCGTGCCGGGCGGCAGCGGAGGATGTCTGGGTGTATCGTGCAGACATCCTCTGGCTGTTAGCGAGGGGGATCCAGGTCCCCTGCAGGTCCCCTTATTATCTGATTTCAGGTCAGATTATAAGACAACCTCGAATATAAGACGAGGGGTCTTTTTCAGAGCATTTGCTCTGAAAAAAACCTTGTCTTATATTCAAGCAAATACGGTACTTTTTGTAATAAAAAATTGTATAAAATAAACTAAGTTCAGGTAAAGACTTTAATCCCATTGTTGTTTTGCAAAACTATATACAAACAAAGAAAACATTACCTTCACATATAACCACTTAATGTTTAAGCGAATACAAGAATAATAACAAATGAAGTACTTCTCAGAATGTGTTAGGAACATATTAAACTAATATCAGTTGTAATATAGCTGTTCTGCTAATCTGACAGGTTATTCTACATATGACAGCTTCATCTGGCAGCAAATATTAAATATTCTAACTACCAGCAAGAATGAGTCTTTACATTTACAAATACCAATTTTAAATCACTAGTCAGTAAGACTATTTAAATCAAATCCCTGGACACAAACAACCCAGAAGTGTTACAACAAACGATATGATATGGCCAAAACAGTCCTGTCACAAAAAGGTTAAAAGGGAAGAGCAACACAACACAATATTAGAAGTATAAATACATAGTATACTGCTCTGCTACTTAGTTTTTTCTCATCATGTCTTGTATAAAGGGAATCACTGCACAGGTCCTCCAGTGTCTGCTAATGGGCACAGTCTGGAAAGGTTTCTTTGCTGTTTGACTGATAGTTTCACAGACTAATAGGGTGTGTGCATGGGCGTAGGAAGCGGGGGGGATGGGGGGGACGGATCCCCCCCAGGAAAAAATGTGGGGGGGACAGGTAGGGTGAAATCCCCCCCAGCAAACGGGGCCCCCAGCCCCTGCTTGCCGTGTTCACAGCGCATTGCGCTTGTGAACGCTTTTTTCCGGCAAGCCGCATCCGATGGATGCGACGGCCGGAAAAAAAAAAAACTGACGCCGGATGTGACGTTACGTCACATCCGGTAACTGTTTCCCTCCTCCGTGCAAGAGGGAAGACTGCACGGAGGAGACATCCGGCGGGGGACACGGAGCAGCTTCATGTAAGTACTAGGGAGGGGGGGAGGGGGGGAGGGGGGGGGTTTAACTGGCACTATATTACTGGGTTCTGGCTGGCACTATATTACTGGGTTCTGGCTGGCACTATATTACTGGGTTCTGGCTGGCACTATATTACTGGGTTCTGGCTGGCACTATATTACTGGGTTCTGGCTGGCACTATATTACTGGGCTCTGGCTGGCACTATATTACTGGGCTCTGGCTGGCACTATATTACTGGGTTCTGGCTGGCACACTATTACTGGGTTCTGACTGGCACTATATTACTGGGTTCTGGCTGGCACACTATTACTGGGTTCTGACTGGCACTATATTACTGGGTTCTGGCTGGCACTATATTACTGGGTTCTGGCTGGCACTATATTACTGGGCTCTGGCTGGCACACTATTACTGGGTTCTGACTGGCACTATATTACTGGGTTCTGGCTGGCACTATATTACTGGGTTCTGGCTGGCACTATATTACTGGGTTCTGGCTGGCACTATATTACTGGGTTCTGACTGGCACTATATTACTGGGTTCTGGCTGGCACTATATTACTGGGCTCTGGCTGGCACTATATTACTGGGTTCTGGCTGGCACTATATTACTGGGTTCTGACTGGCACTATATTACTGGGCTCTGGCTGGCACTATATTACTGGGCTCTGGCTGGCACTATATTACTGGGTTCTGGCTGGCACTATATTACTGGGTTCTGGCTGGCACTATATTACTGGGCTCTGGCTGGCACTATATTACTGGGTTCTGGCTGGCACTATATTACTGGGTTCTGGCTGGAACATATTACTGGGTTCTGACTGGCACTATATTACTGGGTTCTGGCTGGCACTATATTACTGGGTTCTGGCTGGCACTATATTACTGGGTTCTGACTGGCACTATATTACTGGGTTCTGGCTGGCACTATATTACTGGGCTCTGGCTGGCACTATATTACTGGGTTCTGGCTGGCACTATATTACTGGGTTCTGACTGGCACTATATTACTGGGCTCTGGCTGGCACTATATTACTGGGTTCTGGCTGGCACTATATTACTGGGTTCTGACTGGCACTATATTACTGGGTTCTGGCTGGCACTATATTACTGGGCTCTGGCTGGCACACTATTACTGGGTTCTGACTGGCACTATATTACTGGGTTCTGACTGGCACTATATTACTGGGTTCTGGCTGGCACTATATTACTGGGCTCTGGCTGGCACTATATTACTGGGTTCTGACTGGCACTATATTACTGGGTTCTGGCTGGCACTATATTACTGGGTTCTGGCTGGCACTATATTACTGGGTTCTGGCTGGCACTATATTACTGGGCTCTGGCTGGCACTATATTACTGGGCTCTGGCTGGCACTATATTACTGGGCTCTGGCTGGCACTATATTACTGGGTTCTGGCTGCACTATATTACTGGGTTCTGGCTGGAACATATTACTGGGTTCTGACTGGCACTATATTACTGGGTTCTGGCTGGCACTATATTACTGGGTTCTGGCTGGCACTATATTACTGGGTTCTGACTGGCACTATATTACTGGGTTCTGGCTGGCACTATATTACTGGGCTCTGGCTGGCACTATATTACTGGGTTCTGGCTGGCACTATATTACTGGGTTCTGACTGGCACTATATTACTGGGCTCTGGCTGGCACTATATTACTGGGTTCTGGCTGGCACTATATTACTGGGTTCTGACTGGCACTATATTACTGGGTTCTGGCTGGCACTATATTACTGGGCTCTGGCTGGCACACTATTACTGGGTTCTGACTGGCACTATATTACTGGGTTCTGACTGGCACTATATTACTGGGTTCTGGCTGGCACTATATTACTGGGCTCTGGCTGGCACTATATTACTGGGTTCTGGCTGGCACTATATTACTGGGTTCTGACTGGCACACTATTACTGGGCTCTGGCTGGCACTATATTACTGGGTTCTGGCTGGCACTATATTACTGGGTTCTGACTGGCACTATATTACTGGGTTCTGGCTGGCACTATATTACTGGGTTCTGGCTGGCACTATATTACTGGGTTCTGGCTGGCACTATATTACTGGGTTCTGGCTGGCACTATATTACTGGGTTCTGACTGGCACTATATTACTGGGTTCTGACTGGCACTATATTACTGGGCTCTGGCTGGCACTATATTACTGGGTTCTGGCTGGCACTATATTACTGGGTTCTGGCTGGCACTATATTACTGGGTTCTGGCTGGCACTATATTACTGTACTCTGACTGGCATAATATTACAGGCATCTGGCTGGCACTATATTACTGGGCATCTGGCTGGCACAATATTACTGGGCATCTGGCTGGCACAATATTACTGGGCTCTGAATGGCACTATTACAGGCATCTGACTGGCACAATATTACTGGGCTCTGAATGGTACAATATTACTGGGCTCTGACTGGCACAATATTCCTGGGCTCTGACTGGCACAATATTACTGGGCTCTGAATGGCACTATTACAGGCATCTGACTGGCACAATATTACTGAGCTCTGAATGGTACAATATTACTGGGCTCTGAATGGCACAATATTACTGGGCTCTGACTGGCACAATAATACTGCGCTCTGAATGGCACAATATTACTGGCATCTGAATGGCACAACAATTATGGCAGTGTGTGTGTGTGTGTGTGTGGGGGGGGGGGTTAACATCGCGATGGATGGCGGGATTGCATGCAGGGGAGGGGGCAGGGTCCAGGGGGCCCAAGCAAATGCTTGCCCAGGGTCCAATCACTATTAAAGACGGCCCTGAGCATACTTGCCAACCCGGGACAGTCCCGCAACGTTTTTGATCCTGGGACTGTCCCGGGAGAATCAGCTCTGCAGCGATCACGGAGGTCACCTGATCACATGACTTCATCGCACGACGTCATGTGATCATGCGCACGGCTTGCGCGCGTCCTCCACAAGTCACACAGCCCCACACTGGGAGGAACGAGGTAGGAACAGTGACTGTGTCACTGCCAATAATGGACCGTTTTTCTTTTTATCATGGCAGCTTCGGAACGTGATTGATTATTGCAGCTCTTAGGGGCATTTAAAAAATGTCTCTTAGAGCTGCAATAATCAATGACTTCCGAAGCTGCCATAATAACATGTCTCTTAAATCTGCCAATGACTTCTACTAATGATGAGATGATCAAAAAATGAGGGCAAAAAAAACCCTGGCAAATGAATGTGGGCAAAAAAAAAAAACCTGGTAAATGAATGTGGGCAAAAAAAAAAAAAACCCTGGCAAATGAGTGTGGGCAAAAAAAACCCTGGCAAATGAATGTGGGCAAAAAAAAAAAACCTGGTAAATGAATGTGGGCAAAAAAAAAAAACCTGGTAAATGAATGTGGGCAAAAAAAAAAAACCCTGGCAAATGAATGTGGGCAAAAAAAAAAAACCTGGTAAATGAATGTGGGCAAAAAAAAAAAAACCCTGGCAAATGAATGTGGGCAAAAAAAAAAAACCTGGTAAATGAATGTGGGCAAAAAAAACCCTGACAAATGAATTTGGGCAAAAAAAACCCTGACAAATGAATGTGGGCAAAAAAAACCCTGACAAATGAATTTGGGCAAAAAAAACCCTGACAAATGAATGTGGGCAAAAAAAACCCTGACAAATGAATTTGGGCAAAAAAAACCCTGACAAATGAATGTGGGCAAAAAAAACCCTGACAAATGAATTTGGGCAAAAAAAACACTGGCAAATGAATGTGGGCAAAATAAAACTGACAAATGAATGGGCAAAATAATGTAATTAATAAGTAATGATTGTAAGAGGCACAGACAAACCTGGAACGGAAATGCCCACCTTCCCTGCAATGAGATATAGCTTTGATCCCTGCTATTGATCTACATTTTTTTTAAATGTATTTTTTAAGATAAAAAAAAACTGCTCACTTGAATGTGTGTATGTATGAGTGTATGTGACAGACTGTGTGTATGTATGAGTATATGTGATAGACTGTATGTATGTATGAGTGTATGTGACAGACTATGGATGTATGTATGTATGAGTGTATGTGACAGACTATGTATGTATGTATGTATGTATGTATGTATGAATGTGTGTGTGTGACAGACTGTATGAGGGAGTGTGACAGACTGTATGAGTGTGTGTGACTGACTGTGTGAGTTTGTGTGTCTGTGACTGACTGTATGAGTTTGTGTGTCTGTGACTGACTGTATGAGTTTGTGTGTATATATGACTGACTATGAGTGTGTGTGTCTGTGACAGACTGTATGTATGAGTGTATGTGAAAGACTGTATGAGTGTGTGTGTCTATGTGACTGACTCTGAGTGTATGTGTCTATGTTACAGACTGTATGTATGAGTGTGTGTGTGTGTGTCTGACAGACTGCATGTATGTATGAGTGTGTGTCTGCGACAGACTCTATGTATGTATGTATGAGTGTGTTTGTGAACGACTGTATGTATGAGTGTGTGTGTGTCTGACAGATTGTATGTATGTGTGAGTGTGTGCCTGGCAGACTGTATGTATGTATGTATGAGTGTGTTTCTATGTGACAGTATGTATATGTGTGACAGGCTGTATGTATGAGTATATGTGTCTATGTGACTGACTGTATATGACTGCATGTGATTGTGTGTATGTGCTGTTGTCTGGCTCCTAGATTTTTTTCCTGGCTCCTAAAACTTAGTTAAGGTTGTCAAGCCCTGGTATAAATTTTACTCGTTATATACATATATTTGGGGTCCACCTTAAGCTTTTGGAAATATTTAATATTTTACAGTTTATTTTCTGGTCAGAAATGTAATGTTTGTTTGCTGAGAGGGTAGTGGATGCATGGAATAGTCTTCCAGTAGAAGTGGTAGAGGTTAATACAGTGAAGGAGTTTAAGCATGCATGGGATAGGTATAAGGCTATCCTAGATATAAGATAAGGTCAGGGACTAATGAAAGGATTACATTACTGAGAGGGTAGTGGATGCATGGAATAGTCTTCCAGTAGAAGTGGTAGAGGTTAATGCAGTGAAGGAGTTTAAGCATGCATGGGATAGGTATAAGGCTATCCTAGATATAAGATAAGGCCAGGGACTAATGAAAGTATTACTTTACTGAGAGGGTAGTGGATGTATGGAATAGTCTTCCAGTAGAAGTGGTAGAGGTTAATACAGTGAAGGAGTTTAAGCATGCATGGGATAGGTATAAGGCTATCCTAGATATAAGATAAGGCCAGGGACTAATGAAAGTATTACATTACTGAGAGGGTAGTGGATGTATGGAATAGTCTTCCAGTAGAAGTGGTAGAGGTTAATACAGTGAAGGAGTTTAAGCATGCATGGGATAGGTATAAGGCTATCCTAGATATAAGATAAGGCCAGGGACTAATGAAAGTATTACTTTACTGAGAGGGTAGTGGATGTATGGAATAGTCTTCCAGCAGAAGTGGTAGAGGTTAATACAGTGAAGGAGTTTAAGCATGCGTGGGATAGGTATAAGGCTATCCTAGATATAAGATAAGGTCAGGGACTAATGAAAGTATTACTTTACTGAGAGGGTAGTGGATACATGGAATGGCATTCCAGCAGAAGTGGTAGGTTCATACTGATGTATGTTTTATGGTGTACACACAGCTCGCTGACTATATTTCATGTAACAGTGATAAAATGCACCTGCCTGATGTAGATGTTGTGCTGTGAATGTATCTGTTGTATACCAAGGATCCTGGTAATGTTGGTGGGAACTTGGTGATATAATATACACCGTGACAAGCTTTATTTTTACTGCTTCTATACCCGGCGAGCAAAAATGCTGTCCCCCCCAGATTTGTGGGGGTTCCTACACCCATGGGTGTGTGTGCCTCAGGGACAGGCCACAGACACTGGTAAGGGTTATGGTCACTTAGCACTCTGTTCCCCCCCCAGTTTCTAGGGGATCCAGTTGGAGACCTCCCAAAATAAGACCCCTTCAGCTGTGTCCTGTTGGCAAGTGAGAAAGAGGTGAATGAATCACAGCTCACACACCCCTCTCTTCCTGCTGCTGTGCTCTGGAGTCAGAGAACTGGGTACCACATGTCAGGGGAGCATGACTGCATGGGAAATATGCCCCACTGCACCATCAGGAATAAGTGGTGCCTCACATCCCTCAAAATTAAACAAAAGGAAAAAGAGGGAACGATTGCTACATTTTATACTCCAAATCAATGCCCTATTAATGCTCAAGGCATAGCTGCTTGTGACACACCAGCAGTGCCTATTATAGCTTTTGTGGACCAACACTTGTCATGATGCTCAGCCAGCATTTGGTTGGCTGAGCATAATGGGAAACGTGGCCCACAAAAAACTACTGCTGGATCAACATTAAATGCCCCACCATCCCCCCCACATGAAATAGGATGGTATGTTAGAGGAGGGGATGATACACTCAGATGAAAGAGGGGCCAGAACATCGAATTAGTACTGACTCATGATTTCAGACGGCAGCCGTGACCACTAACACAAATTCCAGGGAGTAAATCTCCTAGTGCTTAGTTTAAAGGGACTGTCTCACCTGAACATTGTTTTACTGTCCATGTAGAGCATAAAAAATTAATGTATGATGCAAAACTGCAAGCAAGCTAGATCATTTTCAATCCTTTTGTATGCTTTAGATTCACAGTACAAACAATGGTTTAGGTGATACAGTCCCTTTAAGATCATTCAAATAGTGAGTAAGATAAAAATAACAAGTAAAATCAGCAGAAAAGCCAATTTATTAAACCTTTTACCAATTTGGCGCCGATCCCGCTTTTAATCTAACATTATTTTCAATGGAGAATACAGCTATGTTTTCTGCATACAATCTAGAAGAATCTAAACGGATATTCTAGAACTGGAAAACAGAAAAGTGAGTGTAACCAGCGCTGTATTCAAAAGCTCACAGCAGCACTTAGGTAGTGTGTCCCTAAACCACACAGAAATACAATATAAACAAAAACAAAGAACATATAGTGCGCTTAGTGCAAAACTGTGGTATTTATAGCACCTTGGTGGATATAATTATCAGTGATCTCTTTTAGAGATATAAATATGTCTTCCAAAAATAGGGAGATTCTCTGTCCCCCTTAAGGGGATGCACTTACAAACTGCCAAAGAAAATCAGGCACTTCAGAGGGTTTCCTGTTGTAGTGGAACTTCAAATTACGGGAATATAAAATTATGGCCAAATTAAGGGCTTTTACAAATGCACATGTTAGGTATTAACACCAATGTTGTTTTGAAGATAAAACACTATATTTTCTTTGTCTTTTCCTCCATATCTGTTTTACATGCGAATATGAGCTGTATATCGTCTGGAGGACTAAAGAAATTGACTTCCTCCGTCTAAGTCAAAACCTCGCGAGTTGCGAGATTCCGAAAGTAAAGAATAATCTTCTAAATCTTCTAAGTTGAAGCCGCGCGAGACGCGAGAACGTGACAAAAGCGGAAGAGAAGTCAGAAGCAAGAACCCGGAAATCGACAATAAAAGTGCCATTTGAAAGCAGGGAGTCCAGTCGCCTGGTCGAAGCTCACGAGGAGCGAAATGCGTAGCGATCTGGACTCTACCTGCTACATTCCTTTTTATATTTATGTACATTTTTCTTGTTTTAAATGTATTAATATTTACCTGTACCTGCTGGAAGGATCCTCATCACATCAGTCGTGTGGCGCCCACCCTAAAGTGATATCAAGATCCTCCATGTAAGCGGTTATTATTTTTATTCAAATCTGTATTGTTTTCACTGCTGACCTGGTGCCTTCTGTTGCTTTTCTTTGAGAGAAAAAAAAGTACCCCTGAAGTCCCACTGCAACAGGAAACCCTCTGAAGTGCCTGATTTTCTTTGGCAGTTTGTAAGTGCATCCCCTTAAGGGGGACAGAGAATCTCCCTATTTTTGGAAGACATATTTATATCTCTAAAAGAGATCACTGATAATTATATCCGCCAAGGTGCTATAAATACCACAGTTTTGCACTAAGCGCACTATATGTTCTTTGTTTTTGTTTATATTCTAGAACTGGAGTAGCCCGATATGTATATGATCAGATAATAACTATTGGGTGTATAGGACGTTACAGGTTTCCCTTGACCACATTAGTCAAACATTCATCAGGGAGAAGTGAACAGTAAAGAGGCTCTTGCTCACATCCGTATCGGTACTGATTATGAAAGTCTGCTGCTGTCCTGCGGCTTGTTAAAGGGACATTAACTGTATATTGAGTATATGGAACGGTTAGCATTACAACTGCAGTACAGCTTCCTTTCCCAGGAAGCCTTTCAAAATGGCAGAACATCATGGGTACAGCTGTACAGGAACAGGCGACTGTAGGATAAACGGAAGAAACAGAGTGCAATTCCCAAACGAACATCTCATTACCTCAACAATGCAATTTAATGGAGAAGGTACTGTAACTATAAACTATGACAAGATCCAGTCTTCACTTGGTATTAGGAAGACAGGTCTTATTCAGCTTTTGGCCATACAGATATCAGGCAGAGCAGGTAACTAAACACACATTACTATTAATGTTGTCACAGTAGTAGAACTGCTCATCATTAAGAGCAGGGCATGCTGAAACCAAATCCTGCAGGCCGGATCCAGTCACAAGTGGACATCCAGAAAGATTTAGGTGTTCCAGGTACGGTAATCCTCCCCATAATGTCAACATCCTTCATACAAACAATGAAACACAAACACTTAGCCATTTGCCACATGAACAATTCCTCAAATAATATACAGTAAGGGAAGAAATTAATGACAGCTGTGACACCCAAGCACACAGGTCTATTACAATGATGGTTAACCTTAGCACTAGAGATGCTTGGAGACTACACATCCCATGATGCTTAGTGAGATTTGTAACTGGAGACTACACATCCCATGATGCTTAGTGAGATTTATAACTGGGGACTACACATCCCATGATGCTTAGTGAGATTTATAACTGGGGACTACACATCCCATGATGCTTAGTGAGATTTATAACTGGGGACTACATATCCCCATGATGCTTAGTGAGATTTATAACTGGGGACTACATATCCCCATGATGCTTAGTGAGATTTGTAACTGGAGACTACACATCCCATGATGCTTAGTGAGAATTATTACTGGGAACTACACATCCCATGATGCTTAGTGAGAATTATTACTGGGGACTACACATCCCATGATGCTTAGTGAGATTTATAACTGGGGACTACATATCCCCATGATGCTTAGTGAGAATTATTACTGGGGACTACACATCCCATGATGCTTAGTGAGATTTATAACTGGGGACTACATATCCCCATGATGCTTAGTGAGATTTATAACTGGGGACTACATATCCCATGATGCTTAGTGAGATTTATAACTGGGGACTACATATCCCATGATGCTTAGTGAGATTTATAACTGGGGACTACACATCCCATGATGCTTAGTGAGATTTATAACTGGGGACTACATATCCCCATGATGCTTAGTGAGATTTATAACTGGGGACTACATATCCCATGATGCTTAGTGAGATTTATAACTGGGGACTACATATCCCATGATGCTTAGTGAGAATTATTACTGGGGACTACACATCCCATGATGCTTAGTGAGATTTATTACTGGGGACTACATATCCCATGATGCTTAGTGAGAATTATTACTGGGGACTACACATCCCATGATGCTTAGTGAGATTTATAACTGGGGACTACATATCCCATGATGCTTAGTGAGAATTATTACTGGGGACTACACATCCCATGATGCTTAGTGAGATTTATAACTGGGGACTACATATCCCCATGATGCTTAGTGAGATTTATAACTGGGGACTACATATCCCATGATGCTTAGTGAGATTTATAACTGGGGACTACACATCCCATGATGCTTAGTGAGATTTATAACTGGGGACTACATATCCCATGATGCTTAGTGAGATTTATTACTGGGGACTACATATCCCCATGATGCTTAGTGAGATTTATAACTGGGGACTACACATCCCATGATGCTTAGTGAGATTTATAACTGGGGACTACATATCCCTTGATGCTTAGTGAGAATTATTACTGGGGACTACATATCCCATGATGCTTAGTGAGATTTATAACTGGGGACTACACATCCCATGATGCTTAGTGAGAATTATTACTGGGGACTACATATCCCATGATGCTTAGTGAGATTTATAACTGGGGACTACATATCCCTTGATGCTTAGTGAGAATTATTACTGGGGACTACATATCCCATGATGCTTAGTGAGATTTATAACTGGGGACTACACATCCCATGATGCTTAGTGAGAATTATTACTGGGGACTACATATCCCATGATGCTTAGTGAGATTTAGAACTGGGGGCTACATATCCCATGATGCTTAGTGAGATTTATTACTGGGGACTACATATCCCCATGATGCTTAGTGAGATTTATAACTGGGGACTACACATCCCATGATGCTTAGTGAGAATTATTACTGGGGACTACATATCCCATGATGCTTAGTGAGATTTAGAACTGGGGGCTACATATCCCATGATGCTTAGTGAGAATTATTACTGGGGACTACACATCCCATGATGCTTAGTGAGATTTATAACTGGGGACTACATATCCCATGATGCTTAGTGAGATTTATAACTGGGGACTACATATCCCATGATGCTAGGTCAAACATGGTATGACAGACTGAGCATCAAGGGATATGTGGCTACTCATTTACCAACAATCTATCAAATACCATCACTGCTCCACAAGTTTAAACTTAGCTCAGTGAAAATTGTATTGCAAACATATAATAAAAGCAGGTCAGGGGTCTCTTTATTGTATTTGCTGCTAAGCATGCTCATTTTATTTTCTGGAAACATTGGTTGAACGGATGTCACATAACTCTTTTGCTATATCCCATCAGCTTACATTATAAGCAGAATAGGATGTGTTAAGTCTATGAAGTTATAAAATACGGATGGATATGAGAGAACGAACATTTCCCACATTGCATCTCTGCCATGCTGAAAGTCAATGGATACCTAACGTCTGTCAGGTGAGTGGATGAGCATACCGCTATCTCAGTACAAACCTGAAATTTGTGAACATATTTTAATACATTTCTGGTTATGGTCCTTGTATTGTAATTGCTGCTCGGAAAGCTCATTACAGGACCCTATATTGTAATTGCTGCTCGGAAAGCTCATTACAGGACCCTATATTGTAATTGCTGCTCGGTATGCTCATTACAGGAACCTAAATTGTAATTGATGCTCGGTATGCTCATTACAGGATCCCATATTGTAATTGCTGCTCGGTATGCTCATTACAGGATCCCGTATTGTAATTGCTGCTCGGTATGCTCATTACAGGATCCCGTATTGTAATTGCTGCTCGGTATGCTCATTACAGGACCCTATATTGTAATTGCTGCTCGGTATGCTCATTACAGGATCCCGTATTGTAATTGCTGCTCGGTATGCTCATTACAGGACCCTATATTGTAATTGCTGCTCGATATGCTCATTACAGGATCCCGTATTGTAATTGCTGCTCGGTATGCTCATTACAGGATCCGATATTGTAATTGCTGCTAGGTATGCTCATTACAGGATCCCATATTGTAATTGCTGCTCGGTATGCTCATTACAGGATCCCGTATTGTAATTGCTGCTCGTTATGCTCATTACAGGTTCCTGTATTGCTGCTCTGTATGCTTATATTATTTTCAGGAAACAGTGGTTTGGTTATGTAAACACTGTAGGTCATGTAGCCAGAAGTATACAACATATAAACCAGAATCATAATCCAGAGCACCTAGCACGAGTACAACACGTGTATAAAGAATGGGCAGGACCTTAAAACCTTTGCTACCCTTTGAGTGACAGAAGCACAATTTCAGCCATGTTGCAGGATAAATAAAGAAGTTAACTAGTTGTTATACCAGCACAAATAAGCCGGATGTGGAGGAGGTCGCAAACTTTTAAAGACTGTGCCACATTTACTGTTGTGAACAAACAGTCTGGACTGCTTGGTGTTGAGGATAGTGAGTTTGCAGTATGGATTAGTAAGCATGATCCCACACTGTCCATAAGTACTTGCTGGTCCCGCTACAATTTCACATTACTGCCTGATTTATATATAAACCCTCTGCATGTATTACCAGATATCCTAAGTGCACAGAAAACCCTGCATTTACGGACATTTTCAGTAGTCACTTAATTATCTTCCACCTATTGTTAATTTAATCGTTTCCCATATTCTAGCAACTAACCCATCAAATGCAGAGTCAGAGATATATGTCTGCGTAAGATCCAGATGATCCAAGTTCAGACAAAATTCAAGAATCTGACGAACCTGCAAAAAAAATATTATAGAACTATAGCAGAGATATACAGATGTTTTATATAAGACGGGGCTTGACAAATCCTGGGTGTCAGATGGCCATGGCGACCAGGAAATGAGACCTGGCACCTGGGTATTGTCATCTACATGGCGCCCCTCACTGCTGGGACCAATCATCATCAATACTGTATTTTCAGTGGAGTGGAGCACAGCGCGATGAGGGGAAAGTCTGTCAGCTGCAAAAATGGTTAGCTACGCCTTCTCACGCTTTTAAGTCAGAGCGCCGGATGTCACATGACATACCGGCACTCAGCAGGACAACACTTGGAATAGAAGTGGCGCCCTTCCCTGCAATGACGTAAAGCGGCACTTTTTTTCCCACTTACAAAAACAAATGATAAATAAATGGGTGGTAACTGTCCATCTCTGGGTGTCTCTATGTGTCCGACTGTTTGTGTACATGACGGTGTGAGCGGTTGTCTGGCTCGTTAAACTAAATTATATTTGTCAAGCCCTGTTCTAAGAATACTCATTGACAATGTACACACCATTTTGTTGCTGGCAGCTGAGCTATATGCCAGAACAAGAGTCTTCACAGAATGTCCAACGTTTGGAAGGATGTTATGGATCAAACCATGTAATAATTATTCCTCTTGTTGGGCCACATTGATATTGGAATTATCTTCCTCTGAAAACAAAACAAGAACATAATTTATACCTACATGTTCTACAAACCATACACAGTAGTCTACGACAGAACAAATAGAGGTCACTCAACCCCTACAGGCTGTAGTAAGGGTATGTTTAGTACACCTGATGTGTGTTCAGGCTCTTATAGTGCCAACAAAATCATTAGATGCACATAGGGCTTTTTTAAAATTGTTTTTATTAAATTGCTCTACTTTTGTAACTTTGCCTCACAGTGGACCTTTATATATAACACTATGGCATTTTATTGAACCCGTTACTTTTATCACCAGTCACTAATTCTGCGGGTAAAATGTCAGGCAGCAACTCTATTGTCAGCATAGGATGGACCTGGTTCGTCCTGCAGTGGAATGAGCGATGCTAGCAATCAGTTTTCTCCAAAACTGCTCAGGATGTGTTGCTGTAAGGCATTAAACAAGACCGAAATTCCCTGCAGGAAGCACCTGTGATCGCTTCACAGACACCATATTGGAAAGCAGCATGCTCCTCCAATATGGCACAAAAAACGCTACATTCGCTTATTGGAAACAGAAAAACTTGAAAACATGCTGTATTTCTAAACACAGGACAACAACATTTAGAAACTATTTAGATGGGGTCTTTTTTTACCATTTGTAATTGTGTAAAATATTTTTCAGGTCAAAGTAAGAAAAAGTGTTTATTTTTTCATCATATTTTAAGATTTATTTGTAGTAAATGATATAATGAAAATACTGGTATCTAAAGAAAGTCCTTCTTATGCGAATATAAACAATATATCAATGTGTGTGGGTACAGTAAATGAGAAAGAAGAAAAATACAGCTAAACACAAACAACAAGGGTAAGACACGGACAAAAAGTTTCACCTCACTAAGGGGTTAAAAGGCGCTAACCTAACCAAGACATTCCCTTATCAACTTCCTAAGTGATACCTTTGAATGCTATTTAGACACCCCTATGAAAAAGTAGAACCTAGCAGCTCCACCTGGGTAAACTATTGTGTGCTCAACATGTTAAATGTTTTTTCTTTGACATTTGTAACTCCATAAAACCAATGAAGAAACGTAATAAGAAGTTCTATATGTTGCTACAACTCTCTACTTGTGTCCCAGGTATTTATTTTTAAATTATGTATACCTCCCTCAACCTAGCTGCCAGCAGGGTCAGTGAGGAGGGGCCTGACCTCACCATCTCTACTGCTTAGTGCTGCGTGAGGCAGAGTGCTAATGTGTCACTATGGCAGCCACTTTGTCCTCCCCTTGCAGCATTTTTAAATTATGTTAAGTGACAGCCGTCTAACCAGATTCATCTATATCTGCATCTTCATCCCACTCCTGGAAAGCCTGGCTCTCATCCTTCCTTCTTGAAATCCATACCTCATTGGGTACGTGCTCAAGGCGAGTAGGAGGCCCACTGTACCAATCACCTGTTAAATGAACATGCATGTTAAATAATAAAAATACAAAATAATCAACCTTTCCATTTAGAAAAATGACAACAACGGTTTGCCGCAAAATACTATTACACTACACCAGGGCTTGACAAATTTAATTAGATTTTAGGAGCCAGAATTTTTTTTTAGGAGCCAGACCATCACGCAATTCATAAACACACACGCCTACTTTACATATACACATATATACAAACACCTCACACACGCCTACTTTACATATACCCATATATACAAACACCTCACACACGCCTACTTTACATATACACATATATACAAACACACACACACCTACTTTACATATACACATATTTACAAACACCTCACACACACACCTACTTTACATATACCCATATATACACAAACACCTCACACACACCTGCTTTACATATACCCATATATACAAACACCTCACACACACCTACTTTACATATACCCATTTATACAAACACCTCTCACACACACACTTTACATATACACATATATACAAACACCTCTCACACACACCTACTTTACATATACCCATATATACAAACACCTCACACACAGCTACTTTACATATACACATATATACAAACACACACACACACCTACTTTACATATACACATATATACAAACACCTCACACACACCTACTTTACATATACACATATATACAAACACCTCTCACACACACCTACTTTACATATACCCATATATACAAACACCTCACACACACCTACTTTACATATACCCATATATCCAAACACACACCCACCTCACACAGTCTTTTCTTGTTTTCTTCTTAACGTGTCCCCCTCCCTGCTGCTTTACCTCAAAGCAGGGAAGGGGGACATTCGTGTTGCAGCTGATCTGCCTGCTAAGTGCCAGGATGTCACGTGACGACACCCGGCACTCAGACAGGCGTTGCGCGAGGGGGCGGAGCTTGCCGTCACAGACTTTACCCCCTCGCGCTCCATAAAATCGGATTGGCAGCGACGAGGGGACCATGAGGCTGACAGCACCCAGGCGCCAGGTCTAATTTCCTGGTCGCCATGGCGACCTGGTGCCTGGGGTTTGTCGAGCCCTGCCCTACACTATTCATTTATCCCTGTAAATGACAGACGAGTCACACAATCCAAAGACGAGAGAGGCAAGAAATTAGGATATGAAGTAGGAAAACAAAAAACACAATGAAACCATCCAGGAAACACTGGTTAAAGTTCTCTTCTGGGGTTTATCCTAAACATACAATGTGCCATTCCTGCAATACTAGATGAAATTATAAATATATTTTGCTTTTTTTTACCTACCTGGAATCAGGAGTGATGTGAAATGTGTCTCTTCACAATGGCTTTTTTTACAACTTTAGCTATATGTGTGTGTTTAAATTAAAAGCTTGCTCTTTTAATGAATCCCCATATTTAATATTTAGATTTTTTTAAGGAAAGATAGGGCTTCCTTTTGCAAGTATTTTTTTTTAAAGATTTTACCCTTTATGTAATTTCTACAATTTAATAAAGAGTGTAAAAATGGTAAAAAAAAAAAAAAGTGTGTTTTTTTTTTATTATATTTTTTTCAGGGACACAGTATGTTTCTCTTCAGTATTCTTACAACACTTTTTGTCATTTAATGTATTTTTTGCATTTATTATTTATTACATACCTGGCTGCCATCAGAAATTTCAGGTACTCTTACTGACAAAAAAAATCTGCCCCCCACTTGATAGTTTATCAATTAATATGTGACTAAAAGCCACCGCCAATTTGCCCATTAATATGGCAGTGTTACTATGACAAAAAAATAATGTGTTCCTTGCAGGACAGACATTTTTTCATTTAATTTATCATACAGCGCTAACCTTGTTTTAAGCAATGGCATGTATGTTCCTCATCACTTTCTACAATGCTATAGTACCACATATACCACCAAATCACCCTACATAGTGCAATATTCCATGGCATGAGATGGTGGGAGAGAGTGTGTGTGTCAGTCACATAGGACAAGATAGCTTTAACCAATAAATAATTATCAGCTACTAACAGTGGTACAGAATAAATCTGTGCGAAGATAGGTGATACAGGAGAACTATCTGAACATAAGGAGAGATAGACAATGGTACGGCATAGCTACCATTACCATATAGTTAGCCCAGCAGATGCTGCAACAAGCTTCAGTAAGCATATAGTTAAAAAGACACTGACAGTGCTACAGCATAACTACCATCATCAGTATATAGATAGAGAATGGTACCTTCATAGCTCCCATCAGTATATAGATAGAGAATGGTACCTTCATAGCTCCCATCAGTATATAGATAGAGAATGGTACCTTCATAGCTCCCATCAGTATATAGATAGAGAATGGTACCTTCATAGCTCCCATCAGTACATAGATAGAGAATGGTACCTTCATAGCTCCCATCAGTATATAGATAGAGAATGGTACCTTCATAGCTCCCATCAGTATATAGATAGAGAATGGTACCTTCATAGCTCCCATCAGTATATAGATAGAGAATGGTACCTTCATAGCTCCCATCAGTACATAGATAGAGAATGGTACCTTCATAGCTCCCATCAGTATATAGATAGAGAATGGTACCTTCATAGCTCCCATCAGTACATAGATAGAGAATGGTACCTTCATAGCTCCCATCAGTACATAGATAGAGAATGGTACCTTCATAGCTCCCATCAGTACATAGATAGAGAATGGTACCTTCATAGCTCCCATCAGTATATAGATAGAGAATGGTACCTTCATAGCTCCCATCAGTATATAGATAGAGAATGGTACCTTCATAGCTCCCATCAGTATATAGATAGAGAATGGTACCTTCATAGCTCCCATCAGTATATATATAGAGAATGGTACCTTCATAGCTCCCATCAGTATATAGATAGAGAATGGTACCTTCATAGCTCCCATCAGTACATAGTTGACCCGGCATACATGGCAGTAAACTTTAGCTCCCATCAGTATATAGAACTGTTGTAGACTATCTGTCCTACATTATGAGAACTGCAGGTCATAGTTATTGTGTCACCCCCTTTGCTGTCAACTATAGTACCATAATTCTCAACCAGACAAACTACCACAATATTGGTTGAGCCTCATGGGTAATGTAGTAAACAGCAAATGAAATGACAGACATAAGTTGTGAACTGCAACAGTGATAGAGTGGTGATGGCTAAAATTTGGCAAATGTATGCCTTCTCTTGTTAGGGACATAATGATTACATTTTGACACTCTTGCTGCTAGTAACTTATTTCCTTGGCACTCAGACAGTAATGTAACTGGCTGAGAATCATAGGAATTGTCCACAGCAGCTATGATGCAAGTTAGAGAGAGAGCGAGAGAGAAGTTGGAGAGACAGATGGCAAGAAAAGAGGGAGAGAGTGAAACCTCTCTTTTCTTGACACACAGAGAGAGAGACAGACTTTATAGTGAATAAAACATTATGAAAACGATGAAAACGCAATTATTTTACACATAATATTTTATTATTAACATGTTGCTGTGTACATTCTGCATGATATAAATTCAGTGTGTAGCCAACCAGAATCCAACTAGAATTCACAGCCACTGATCAGAGAAGCACAGGGATAAATGTGAGAAAAAAACCTATTGACACAGAGGGAAAGAGACAGAGGAGAGAAAGAGACAGAGGAGAGAAAGAGACAGAGGAGGGAAAGAGACAGAGGAGAGAAAGAGACAGAGGAGAGAAAGAGACAGAGGAGAGAAAGAGACAGAGGAGGGAAAGAGACAGAGGAGAGAAAGAGACAGAGGAGAGAAAGAGACAGAGGAGAGAAAGAGACAGAGGAGGGAAAGAGACAGAGGAGGGAAAGAGACAGAGGAGAGAAAGAGACAGAGGAGAGAAAGAGACAGAGGAGAGAAAGAGACAGAGGAGGGAAAGAGACAGAGGAGAGAAAGATACAGAGGAGGGAAAGAGACAGAGGAGGGAAAGATACAGAGGAGGGAAAGAGACAGAGGAGGGAAAGAGACAGAGGAGAGAAAGAGACAGAGGAGGGAAAGAGACAGAGGATTTGGCTGCACACGTGTGTGACACATGGAGAGAGACTGCTAGGATACCTGGATAGAAGAATGTGTTCCATGCTGCATGTACAGCAGGTGAGAATCTGTGCAGCAGGAACAGGCAGCCTGGCAGGGGTTCTACAAGCAGGGACACAGCACCTGCTGGGCAAGATAAGGAGAGCTACAGCTTTCCCAGACAGGGAGCTCAGAACAATGTGCTACATGTCACATAGTCATGTAATTCCATAGCTGCCAACTGTCCCGGATCTGCCGGGACAGTCCCTGCAACTATGCAAATGTCCCGCAGGAAACTGTCCCGCGGGCTGTCTCGCGATCGCGGCGGGTCACGTGACGTATTCGAGCGGCTGTGTGAGCTATGCTCTTAGCATCAGCAGCTTTTTTTTTTTTTTTAAATCTTCGGCCGGATATGGCAGCTAGTCATATCCGGCTAATGTACTTCCCTCCTCCGTGCAGGAGGGAAGCTTGCAGCACTGAGGACCCGACGGGGACCAACAGGTGAGTACTGGGGAAGGGGGTGGAGGGAGGGTGACATTAATGGGCAGAATAACCCTGGCAAATGATGGATACATTAACCCTGGCAAATGATGTATGAATTAACCCTGGCAAATGATGTATGAATTAACCCTGGCAAATGATGTCTGAATTAACCCTGGCAAATGATGGATACATTAACCCTGGCAAATGATGTATGAATTAACCCTGGCAAATGATGTCTGAATTAACCCTGGCAAATGATGTCTGAATTAACCCTGGCAAATGATGTCTGAATTAACCCTGGCAAATGATGTCTGAATTAACCCTGGCAAATGATGGATACATTAACCCTGGCAAATGATGGATACATTAACCCTGGCAAATGATGTCTGAATTAACCCTGGCAAATGATGTCTGAATTAACCCTGGCAAATGATGTCTGAATTAACCCTGGCAAATGATGGATACATTAACCCTGGCAAATGATGGATACATTAACCCTGGCAAATGATGTATGAATTAACCCTGGCAAATGATGTATGAATTAACCCTGGCAAATGATGTATGAATTAACCCTGGCAAATGATGGATAAATTAACCCTGGCAAATGATGTCTGAATTAACCCTGGCAAATGATGGATACATTAACCCTGGCAAATGATGTCTGAATTAACCCTGGCAAATGATGTCTCAATTAACCCTGGCAAATGATGGATACATTAACCCTGGCAAATGATGTCTGAATTAACCCTGGCAAATGATGTATGAATTAACCCTGGCAAATGATGTCTGAATTAACCCTGGCAAATGATGTCTCAATTAACCCTGGCAAATGATGGATACATTAACCCTGGCAAATGATGTCTGAATTAACCCTGGCAAATGATGTCTGAATTAACCCTGGCAAATGATGTATGAATTAACCCTGGCAAATGATGTCTGAATTAACCCTGGCAAATGATGTCTGAATTAACCCTGGCAAATGATGTATGAATTAACCCTGGCAAATGATGTCTGAATTAACCCTGGCAAATGATGGATACATTAACCCTGGCAAATGATGTCTGAATTAACCCTGACAAATGATGTCTGAATTAACCCTGGCAAATGATGTCTGAATTAACCCTGGCAAATGATGTCTGAATTAACCCTGGCAAATGATGTCTGAATTAACCCTGGCAAATGATGGATACATTAACCCTGGCAAATGATGGATACATTAACCCTGGCAAATGATGTCTGAATTAACCCTGGCAAATGATGTATGAATTAACCCTGGCAAATGATGTATGAATTAACCCTGGCAAATGATGTATGAATTAACCCTGGCAAATGATGTCTGAATTAACCCTGGCAAATGATGTCTGAATTAACCCTGGCAAATGATGTCTGAATTAACCCTGGCAAATGATGTCTGAATTAACCCTGGCAAATGATGGATACATTAACCCTGGCAAATGATGGATACATTAACCCTGGCAAATGATGTCTGAATTAACCCTGGCAAATGATGTCTGAATTAACCCTGGCAAATGATGTATGAATTAACCCTGACAAATGATGTCTGAATTAACCCTGGCAAATGATGTCTGAATTAACCCTGGCAAATGATGTCTGAATTAACCCTGGCAAATGATGTATGAATTAACCCTGGCAAATGATGTATGAATTAACCCTGGCAAATGATGTATGAATTAACCCTGGCAAATGATGGATAAATTAACCCTGGCAAATGATGTCTGAATTAACCCTGGCAAATGATGGATACATTAACCCTGGCAAATGATGTCTGAATTAACCCTGGCAAATGATGTCTCAATTAACCCTGGCAAATGATGGATACATTAACCCTGGCAAATGATGTCTGAATTAACCCTGGCAAATGATGTATGAATTAACCCTGGCAAATGATGTCTGAATTAACCCTGGCAAATGATGTCTCAATTAACCCTGGCAAATGATGGATACATTAACCCTGGCAAATGATGTCTGAATTAACCCTGGCAAATGATGTCTGAATTAACCCTGGCAAATGATGTATGAATTAACCCTGGCAAATGATGTCTGAATTAACCCTGGCAAATGATGTCTGAATTAACCCTGGCAAATGATGTATGAATTAACCCTGGCAAATGATGTCTGAATTAACCCTGGCAAATGATGGATACATTAACCCTGGCAAATGATGTCTGAATTAACCCTGACAAATGATGTCTGAATTAACCCTGGCAAATGATGTCTGAATTAACCCTGGCAAATGATGTCTGAATTAACCCTGGCAAATGATGTCTGAATTAACCCTGGCAAATGATGGATACATTAACCCTGGCAAATGATGGATACATTAACCCTGGCAAATGATGTCTGAATTAACCCTGGCAAATGATGTATGAATTAACCCTGGCAAATGATGTATGAATTAACCCTGGCAAATGATGTATGAATTAACCCTGGCAAATGATGTCTGAATTAACCCTGGCAAATGATGTCTGAATTAACCCTGGCAAATGATGTCTGAATTAACCCTGGCAAATGATGTCTGAATTAACCCTGGCAAATGATGGATACATTAACCCTGGCAAATGATGGATACATTAACCCTGGCAAATGATGTCTGAATTAACCCTGGCAAATGATGTCTGAATTAACCCTGGCAAATGATGTATGAATTAACCCTGACAAATGATGTCTGAATTAACCCTGGCAAATGATGTATAAATTAACCCTGACAAATGATGTCTGAATTAACCCTGACAAATGATGTCTGAATTAACCCTGGCAAATGATGGATACATTAACCCTGGCAAATGATGTATGAATTAACCCTGGCAAATGATGTCTGAATTAACCCTGGCAAATGATGGATACATTAACCCTGGCAAATGATGGATACATTAACCCTGGCAAATGATGTATGAATTAACCCTGGCAAATGATGTCTGAATTAACCCTGGCAAATGATGTATGAATTAACCCTGGCAAATGATGTATGAATTAACCCTGGCAAATGATGTCTGAATTAACCCTGGCAAATGATGTCTGAATTAACCCTGGCAAATGATGTCTCAATTAACCCTGGCAAATGATGGATACATTAACCCTGGCAAATGATGTATGAATTAACCCTGGCAAATGATGTCTGAATTAACCCTGGCAAATGATGTATGAATTAACCCTGGCAAATGATGTCTGAATTAACCCTGGCAAATGATGTCTGAATTAACCCTGGCAAATGATGTCTGAATTAACCCTGGCAAATGATGTCTGAATTAACCCTGGCAAATGATGGATACATTAACCCTGGCAAATGATGGATACATTAACCCTGGCAAATGATGTATGAATTAACCCTGGCAAATGATGTATGAATTAACCCTGGCAAATGATGTATGAATTAACCCTGGCAAATGATGGATAAATTAACCCTGGCAAATGATGTATGAATTAACCCTGGCAAATGATGTATGAATTAACCCTGGCAAATGATGTATGAATTAACCCTGGCAAATGATGGATAAATTAACCCTGGCAAATGATGTATGAATTAACCCTGGCAAATGATGTCTGAATTAACCCTGGCAAATGATGTATGAATTAACCCTGGCAAATGATGTATGAATTAACCCTGGCAAATGATGTCTGAATTAACCCTGGCAAATGATGTCTGAATTAACCCTGGCAAATGATGTCTGAATTAACCCTGGCAAATGATGTCTGAATTAACCCTGGCAAATGATGGATACATTAACCCTGGCAAATGATGTATGAATTAACCCTGGCAAATGATGTCTGAATTAACCCTGGCAAATGATGTATGAATTAACCCTGGCAAATGATGTCTGAATTAACCCTGGCAAATGATGTCTGAATTAACCCTGGCAAATGATGTCTGAATTAACCCTGGCAAATGATGTATGAATTAACCCTGGCAAATGATGTCTGAATTAACCCTGGCAAATGATGGATACATTAACCCTGGCAAATGATGGATACATTAACCCTGGCAAATGATGTATGAATTAACCCTGGCAAATGATGTATGAATTAACCCTGGCAAATGATGGATAAATTAACCCTGGCAAATGATGTATGAATTAACCCTGGCAAATGATGTATGAATTAACCCTGGCAAATGATGTATGAATTACCCTGGCAAATGATGGATAAATTAACCCTGGCAAATGATGTATGAATTAACCCTGGCAAATTATGTATGAATTAACCCTGGCAAATGATGTATGAATTAACCCTGGCAAATGATGGATAAATTAACCCTGGCAAATGATGTATGAATTAACCCTGGCAAATGATGTCTGAATTAACCCTGGCAAATGATGTATGAATTAACCCTGGCAAATGATGTCTGAATTAACCCTGGCAAATGATGTCTGAATTAACCCTGGCAAATGATGTCTGAATTAACCCTGGCAAATGATGGATACATTAACCCTGGCAAATGATGTATGAATTAACCCTGGCAAATGATGTATGAATTAACCCTGGCAAATGATGTATGAATTAACCCTGGCAAATGATGGATAAATTAACCCTGGCAAATGATGTATGAATTAACCCTGGCAAATGATGTCTGAATTAACCCTGGCAAATGATGTATGAATTAACCCTGGCAAATGATGTCTGAATTAACCCTGGCAAATGATGTCTGAATTAACCCTGGCAAATGATGTCTGAATTAACCCTGGCAAATGATGGATACATTAACCCTGGCAAATGATGTATGAATTAACCCTGGCAAATGATGTATGAATTAACCCTGGCAAATGATGGATACATTAACCCTGGCAAATGATGGATACATTAACCCTGGCAAATGATGTATGAATTAACCCTGGCAAATGATGGATACATTAACCCTGGAAAATGATGTATGAATTAACCCTGGCAAATGATGTCTGAATTAACCCTGGCAAATGATGTCTGAATTAACCCTGGCAAATGATGTCTGAATTAACCCTGGCAAATGATGTATGAATTACCGTATTTGCTCGATTATAAGACGACCCTGATTATAAGACGACCCCCCAAACTTTGGATATTCCTTTAGGAAAAAAACTAAAAGCCTGAATATAAGACTACCCTATAGGAAAAAAGTTAAACTTGTATATATTCACATGTAAATTGCTTTTTTAATAAAAAATTATGATATCAAAAAATGTATTTCTAGTTTTTATTTCTTTTTATGTGCCAATGCTGCCTTTCTCTTTCCCTTGCCCCCATTTTTCTCTCTCTCCCCCCTCCCCTTTCCTGTCTCTTAACCCCCTCACTCCCCTTGTCTCTGTCTCTTAACCTCTTCCCTCCCCTTGTCTCTGTCTCTTAACCCCTTCCCTCCCCTTGTCTCTGTCTCTTAACCCCTTCCCTCCCCTTGTCTGTCTCTTAACCCCTTCCCTCCCCTTGTCTCTGTCTCTTAACCCCTTCCCTCCCCTTGTCTGTCTTTTAACCCCTTCCCTCCCCTTGTCTGTCTCTTAACCCCTTCCCTCCCCTTGTCTCTGTCTCTTAACCCCCTCCCTCCCCTTGACTCTGTCTCTGCCCCCCTCCATCCCTCCTGTCTCTCTGTCCCCCCTGTCTCTCTGTCCCCCCTGTCTCTCTGTCCCCCTCCCTCCCTCCAGAGAGGCAGAGGAAGTCTGTGACGAAAGCGGAAGTATCGGGCTTCTTCACAGAAGCCCCGGCGGTCGTGCCGGGCGGAAGCAGGGGAGTCTGCGCTCGTTGCGCAGACTTCCCCTGCTGCTAGAGAGGGGGATCCAGGTCCCCTGCAGCTCTGCTGGGGACCTGGATCCATGTCTTATAATCTGACCTCAATTTGAGGTCAGATTATAAGAGACCTCGATTTTGCATTTGCTCTGAAAAAAACCTTGTCTTATAATCGAGCAAATACGGTAACCCTGGCAAATGATGTATGAATTAACCCTGGAAAATTATGTATGAATTAACCCTGGCAAATTATGTATGAATTAACCCTGGAAAATTATGTAAAATGAAACCTGGCAAATGACGGATAAATGAACCCTGGCAAATGATGTATGAATTAACCCTGGCAAATTATGTATGAATTAGCCCTGGCAAATGATGGATAAATTAACCCTGGCAAATTATGGATAAATTAACCCTGGCAAATGATGTATGAATTAACCCTGGCAAATGATGGATAAATTAACCCTGGCATATTATGGAGAAATTAACCCTGACAAATGATGGTTAATGATAATTAATAAGTAGTGATGGTCTGTGCGGAACGGAAATGCCTCCCTTCCCTGCAATGAGATATAGCAGCAGGAAGTGGTGACATATTGATCAACATTTTTTTTATTTTTTTTTTAAGATTAAAAAAAAAAACACTTGTATGAGTGTATGTGACAGACTGTATGTTGTATGAGTGAATGTGACAGAGTGTATGTGTGTGTGTATGTATGAGAGTATGTGACAGACTGTATGTATGTGACAGACTGTACGTATGTGTGTGACAGACTATGTATGTATGTGTGTATGTGTGAGACTATGTATGAGTGTGTGTGTCTATGGGACAGATTGTATGTATGTATATATGTATCTATGTGACAGACTGTATGGGTGTGTGTGTCTATGTGACTGACTCTATGAATGTATGTGTCTATGTTACCGACTGTATGTATGAATGTGTGTCTATGTGACAGACTGTATGTATGAGTGTGTGTCTGTGACAGACTGTATGTATGTGTGTTTCTGTGACAGACTGTATGTATGGATGAGTGTGTGTTTGTGACAGACTGTATGAGTGTGTGTCTGTGACATACTGTATGTATGTATGAGTGTGTCTCTTTGACAGACTGTATGTATGAGTGTGTATCTGACACTGTATGAGTGTGTGTCTATGTGACAGACTGTATGTATGAGTGTATGTGACAGACTGTATGTATGAGTGTGTGTCTGTGACCGACTGTATGTATGTGTGTGTGTCTGTGACAGACTGTATGTATGTATGAGTGTGTGTCTGTGACAGACTGTGTGAGTGTGTGTCTGTGACAGACTGTATGAGTGTGTGTCTCTGTGACAGACTGTATGTATGAGTGTCTGTGACAGACTGTATGTATGAGTGTGTAGGTAAAAAACAGAATGGCGCAGGATAGTGGGTTCCTTTTAGAATTTAAAAAAAAAAAAAAATAGTGCAATATGCAATAAACACAGGAGGGATCTGGTGATTGAGGTACTATATGCACTCACAAGTGTAGGAAAATAATATTCATATCGGCTGTGTTGTCTTCAAAGTGATATTTAATAACATTAGTCTGAAAAAAAAGAACAGAAAAACACACATGTGCAGGACCAAAAACAATGTTGGATTAACCCCTGCTGTGCAGAATCAGACTCACAAGATATATAAGTTAAAAGCGCATAAAAATTCCAATGAAGTACAGGTACACAATATGACCGTATTTTCTTGGAGTTGTAGAAATTATCAGGAGGCAGCAGATGTGTCCATCAATCAGAGAGGGGACTGCAGCCAAAATTTGTACTCTCTACGCGTTTCACGGGAACCTATGTCGCCGCTTCATCAGGAGAGAATTTAAAAGATGACTGGACTTGTCTGGAATCGTGGTTTAAATGTGGTTTGGTTTCATATATATGTATATACACACACATACACGCACAAAAAGAATATTGCACAGGTCCCAACATTAAATGTTGCTAAATAAGGAGCTGCACTAAGAGAAGAATTTGACTTTGTAACATATGGGCAGCGTTTTATGTGAGGCAGCTATTTATATAGTTAGTAAAGCAATTACAACACAAAACAAAATAAAATGCACAGACACATTTCAAACCACATAAACTGCAATTTAAACACTGATTAATGGCACATTTATGGCTATGGAGCTTTGTATGGAGCATAGTCCAGCAGGATTTCCACACCATCATTTATTCAGGAATATATGTTTATAAAAGTACAGTTCAGGGCTGTTAGACAGTTAATTGAAATGTAATCACTGTTCCGATGTGCTTGTCCCCCTGTCTGTCACTTTGCAGTTCTCAGTTCAGCTCTGGGGAAGGTGTGGGTACCGGTTTGCTCTTGGTGAAGTTGTTGATTGACTCCAGGGATTTCTTAGATCGGCAACTGGCAGCGACATGAAGAACATCGAAGAGAAACAGAGTACTGGAAAAACCTAGTATGATATGGTTCATGTATTGTAACACGTTCCTAAATGTCTATTGACCCCCACATAACTCAACACACACACTCATATGATAAGGGGAATGCGGTTAGCTAAATAGCTGTTGTCACTTTAAAAAAGGATAGCACTATACACTTGTTTACGAGTTACCATGGAAACAAGCTTGGTTTAGCTGTGTTCTATGACTATAACTGTATCAGTGTGTGTGCATATTTGGACAGACTTTCCAAGTCTCCTGGATTTTGCAACATTGTTACCAACACTCATCATTCTCAGTGGAGGATAACGGTCAGAGACTGCCCCCATGTGTGATACTAGGGTAGGTGCAGGTTTTCTGTTGTATATATTGCTGCTGCAGCTATTGTTTTTCGTTGCTAAGGTTACCAAACAGCCAACTGTTACTTTCTTGTGTCTCAAACCATCCCCTTTAGATTTACGATATCTAGATACACAAATGCAGCAGTTTTATTTGCCTTGAATATCATTTATTCATTAATATGTTTTTTTTTCATTGCTCTTTCAGTGATAAAAATGTTTGTTTTTTCATTGCTCCTCCTAAACATTATCTCTGAAGAGTTAATATCTATTCCTTGTAAATTAAAATAAAATCTTTTTTGTTGTTCTTAATTTGATTTACTGATAGCTACAACCAAACATTTGTCTCTGGGACCAGAAAAGCAGATGTTTAATTTGATGGTGTCCAATGAATTAGGGTTAGTGAACAGTCACAACAAAGTGACATTAGGCTAATCTGTGCATAACTTTACAAGGATTCTGGCTGACCACTTAGTGACTAGAAAACATTTTTCTTTACTCCAATTTGTTGGATTTGGACAGAATATATTTATTTGCAGCATCACAGTGCTGGTTTACTTGCTTATCATATTCTGTTATGGAGACAAACTGTAAAATAACCAAGAAAATGTAGCAGGTTGAAACTAGGAATCAAGCAATTTCTACACCCAAGAACATTGCCCCCCTCCTCCCCTTTCCCCTGTTAGATTTTGTTTGATAAGTTAATTTGCATAATGATGATAACAGATATAGTACTAACAATAACCTAATTTCTTGGAGAGCTCAGGTGGAAGACGAATTTTCTGCCAGAAGTGGCAGAGACCTGGGCTAGTGCCTCCTAACATAGAAACATAGAAACATAGAAACATAGAAACATAGAATGTGTCGGCAGATAAGAACCATTCGGTCCATCTAGTCTGCCCAAATTTTTTTTTTTTTGAGTACTTTTATTAGTCCCCCTTTTCAGGTCTAATAGCTAGGATAGCCTTGTGTCTATCCCACGCATGCTTAAAATCCTTGACTGTGTTTACCTCTACCACTTCTGCTGGCAGGCTATTCCATACATCCACTACCCTCTCAGTAAAGTAATACTTCCTGATATTACTTTTAAATCGTTGCCCCTCTAATTTAAGACTATGTCCTCTAGTTGTGGTAGTTTTTCTTCTTTTAAATATACTCTCTTCCTTTATATTTAAAAGAAGAAAAACTACCACAACTAGAGGACATAGTCTTAAATTAGACTGCCCTGCAACCCTCATTACTGCATATAAAATGTGCTTATAACTCCCATTACTCATGTGCTTCTCAGGTCATTTAGTGCTGCCCATCATCATGTAAAGCTGGTCTCTACCTGTGAATAGGGAGTTGAGAAGGCAATTTCAAAGGCCAAAGTATTCAAATTGGAGAATATTTCACACTTGGCTTTTTTGGCTTTAAGTTTGCAGTCCCATTCTCAATTCCCTGCAAGTCTCTCTTTCGTGAATGAAGCCTTAGGTGTAAGCTGGAAGCTTGTGTCTGTCCCGTGGCTTATAAACTGTTATATGAAATTAAAAGTTACAATATAGTAATATCTCAGTTGCCACCATTTCAGTCCAAAATGTTGTAATGTATTTTACATTTTTTAAAGCACTGATATAATTATTTCCCTTAAACTTGCAATTTCGTACATATAGTACATATAATATAGTGGGCATTTTAAAAGCTTTAGGAGAGATATATTTTTAGCCTTTTTGCAATATAAAACATACCTTCTCCCTTACCATGTCAGACTCTCTCTCCGCTCCCTTACCATGTCAGACTCTATCTCCGCTCCCTTACCATGTCAGACTCTATCTCCGCTCCCTTACCATGTCAGACTCTATCTCCGCTCCCTTCCCACGTCGGTCTCTATCTCCGCTCCCTTACCATGTCAGACTCTATCTCCGCTCCCTTACCATGTCAGACTCTATCTCCGCTCCCTTCCCACGTCGGTCTCTATCTCCGCTCCCTTCCCAAGTTTGGTCTCTCTCTCTCCGCTCCCTTACCATGTCAGACTCTATCTCCGCTCCCTTACCATGTCAGTCTCTATCTCCGCTCCCTTCACACGTTGGTCTCTATCTCCGCTCCCTTCCCAAGTTTGGTCTCTCTCTCTCCGCTCCCTTGCCACGTTGGTCTCTCTCCACTCCCTTACCATGTCAGTCTCTATCTCCGCTCCCTTCACACGTTGGTCTCTATCTCCGCTCCCTTCACACGTTGGTCTCTATCTCCGCTCCCTTCCCAAGTTTGGTCTCTCTCTCTCCGCTCCCTTACCATGTCAGACTCTATCTCCGCTCCCTTACCATGTCAGACTCTATCTCCGCTCCCTTCCCATGTCGTTCTCTATCTCCGCTCCCTTCCCATGTCGTTCTCTATCTCCGCTCCCTTCACACGTTGGTCTCTATCTCCCCTCCCTTACCATGTCAGTCTCTATCTCCGCTCCCTTCACACGTTGGTCTCTATCTCCGCTCCCTTCACACGTTGGTCTCTATCTCCGCTCCCTTACCATGTCAGTCTCTATCTCCGCTCCCTTCACACGTTGGTCTCTATCTCCGCTCCCTTCCCATGTCGTTCTCTATCTCCGCTCCCTTCACACGTTGGTCTCTATCTCCCCTCCCTTACCATGTCAGTCTCTATCTCCGCTCCCTTCACACGTTGGTCTCTATCTCCGCTCCCTTCACACGTTGGTCTCTATCTCCCCTCCCTTACCATGTCAGTCTCTATCTCCGCTCCCTTCACACGTTGGTCTCTATCTCCGCTCCCTTCACACGTTGGTCTCTATCTCCGCTCCCTTCCCACGTCCGTCTCTCTCTGCTCCCTTCCCACGTTGGTCTCTTTCTTTGATCCCTTCCCACATTGGTCTCTTTCTCCGCTTCCTTCCCACGTCGGTCTCTATCTCCACACCGTTCCTACATCAGTCTCTCTCTCCGCTCCCTTCCCATGTCGTTCTCTATCTCCGCTCCCTTACCATGTCAGACTCTATCTCCGCTCCCTTACCATGTCAGACTCTATCTCCGCTCCCTTCCCAAGTTTGGTCTCTCTCTCTCCGCTCCCTTACCATGTCAGACTCTATCTCCGCTCCCTTACCATGTCAGACTCTATCTCCGCTCCCTTCCCAAGTTTGGTCTCTCTCTCTCCGCTCCCTTCACACGTTGGTCTCTCTCTCCGCTCCCTTACCATGTCAGACTCTATCTCCGCTCCCTTACCATGTCAGACTCTATCTCCGCTGCATTCCCACGTCGGTCTCTCTCTCCACTACATTCCCACGTCGGTCTCTCTCTCCACTACATTCCCACGTTGGTCTCTATCTCCGCTCCCTTACCATGTCAGACTCTATCTCCGCTCCCTTACCATGTCAGACTCTATCTCCGCTCCCTTCACACGTTGGTCTCTATCTCCGCTCCCTTCACACGTTGGTCTCTATCTCCGCTCCCTTCCCACGTTGGTCTCTTTCTTTGATCCCTTCCCACATTGGTCTCTTTCTCCGCTTCCTTCCCACGTTGGTCTCTATCTCCACACCGTTCCTACATCAGTCTCTCTCTCCGCTCCCTTCCCACGTCGGTCTCTATCTCCACACCCTTCCTACATCAGTCTCTATCTCCGCTCCCTTCACACGTTGGTCTCTATCTCCGCTCCCTTCACACGTTGGTCTCTATCTCCGCTCCCTTCACACGTTGGTCTCTATCTCCGCTCCCTTCACACGTTGGTCTCTATCTCCGCTCCCTTCCCACGTCCGTCTCTCTCTGCTCCCTTCCCACGTTGGTCTCTTTCTTTGATCCCTTCCCACATTGGTCTCTTTCTCCGCTTCCTTCCCACGTCGGTCTCTATCTCCACACCCTTCCTACATCAGTCTCTCTCTCCGCTCCCTTCCCACGTCGTTCTCTATCTCCGCTCCCTTCCCATGTCAGTCTCTCTCTCTCCGCTCCTTTCCCAGAGACCTGATATGGTCATGGCTCCCCAATGCAGCGGATCTTCTTCCTAGGGTTTGGAGCTGTCTCCGCCACCTGCTTTAGACAGCACGACCCACACAAACGCAGCTGACGACACACATTTTGAGAAACGTTGTTGTAAGCAATGTTTGTAAACTTTTTTTTTCTGCCTCAGGTTCCAGATGGATTTTCCACTGCTGAAGAATCCTACAACTTCTTTACTTTTAACTATGACCTAGAACCATCAGAGGTAAGTCAGAAGCAAGAGATCCCCCTTCCTAGCTAAGTTTGTCAGCTTATTTATAGATATTTACAGTACTTTACTCGTTTGTTGCATACAGAATTGCCTACCTGTCATTGGCTATAATTCTCATTGTCCTGGCTGTGTTATTGTCCACAATGGTTGGGAAAGGAAATGTTTACTGCCCCTAAAGGACAACTCTTTTCAACAGGCGTTGAGAAGTTTGTTTTAATATTAATGCATTATTCTTTTTCCTTTTGTCATTGTATTATAGGCTGAAGAGGAATCCTTAGTTCAGGGAGATGATCTGTTCATCATCGACCAGAACTCTCAGGATTTTGTTGCGTTATCACCTGCTCCATATGATGGCTGTCACAGCCAACTGGAGAAAGAAAAAGACCTTCTTTTTATACCAAGCATCCGAACAGGTATTAAGTCAACATTACTTGTATATGTCTTTAGCTACTATCCCCAGTAAACTGAACTTTTTAACTACCTTAACAGCACTGCTAATCTGTTTAACAAGCTTTTCTGTGATGAGTCTGTTACACTCAAAAAGTGTAAGCCCCCCTCACCAAAAAACATAAACTGTTCTTAGCTGAACCATTCAAAAGCGATTTAAGTTTAATCCCATTTAGAACTAAGGCTTGGATTCTCATAGAGATGCCGTCCCTGAGCTGGTTGGCCACAAGCATGATGTGGGGGCAGGCAAAACATCTATGCAACCCCTATTTACTATAGATAAGCATCTCTTCCTAACTACAATGTGTCTTTGGAGCCTCATAGATGACTGACTTGCCAACATACCAATAGTGGTGATAACTACTAATAGTGGTGAGAACTACCACAACAAGAGGACATAATCTTAAACTAGAAGGGGAAAGGTATAAAAGTAATATCAGGTAGTGGATGCATGGAATAGCCTTCCAGTAGAAGTGGTGGAGATTAACATGGGGAAGGAGTTTAAGAATATGTGGGATAGGCATACGTCTATCCTAAATATAAAATAAGGCCAGGGACTAAAGAAAGTATTCAGTAAATTGGGTCTATTTAGATGGGCCGCATGATTATCTGGCGACACATTCTATGTTTCTAAATCACGGAGGTGCAGCTCTGTTAGATGGCAGTCTGACATTAAATATATTTTAAGGTACAGGGCTCGTATCAATTAAAAAGAATAATAATAATTTCCATAACTTTAGCCATTTATTATGTTTGGTTTCTTTTCTGCTGACAAAATTAGTGCCAACATCACAAAAAGTACCTGAAAACATGCTGCCAAGATATCTGGAAGAGGAGGGTCTGTTCACTGGCGAGAGACCAAAAATATCCCAAACCAGTGAGAACATATTGGTGAATAGGATCCTCCGACAAGGCGAGGTACCAATCTTTTACACGTCCAGTGATTGGCCACTGAGACAAAACCATTGTTGTTGTTAATTAAATGCAAGTTTTTCTATTATCCTTGTTTTTAGCCTGACGTCTAACCTTCTGTTATTGTATATCTCCATCCCAGGGGAACTAGTAAAAATCTCTAGCAGTTTCTTTATGGAGTGTTGCAATTATATATTCTAACAGTGCTTATATTTCACTATGTTTTTTTTTCAAATCACATCATCATATTAACTTTTGATCAGTATGATACTGATAGCTGTGTTTTATGGATTTATGTTCAATTTGTTACACTTCAATGATTTCAATATTATGACTTCAGTTTCTTGTTCTCAGGGGAGGAAATGGTTTGGGGATGATGGTAAAATCTTAGCTCTAGCTAATCCTATAAAACCATCCTCCACAAGGCCTCCAATATTTTCTCTGCGTAAGGGAATAGATCCAGCACTGGAAACTGAGTACATAAAGGTACGTTGAGCTTTTTGTTCTTCAATTCGGCAATAATATGTATGTAGACATTTATTTAAAGGAGTGTTGGCAAAACACAAAGTTATGTTGAATTGAAAAATTGCATAACTAAAAATGCTTTAACCCCTTAAGGACAGAGCCTTTGAAACATTTTTGTCCTTTCTGGACAATGGCTATTTTAACATTTCTGTGCTGTTTGTGTTTAGCAGTAATTTTCTTCTTCGTCATTTGCTGTACCCACACATATTATATATTGTTTTTATCGGGACAAAAAGGGCTTTCTATGGATGCCATATTTTTGATCATATCTTATCATATTATTCAAAAAAAATAATAAAATATGGTAAAAAAAAAAAAAATACACAAATTTCTTTGTTTTTATTTGAAACAACTTCTCCTCATCGACAATAGCGAACAAAAAAACATGCTAAATAGATTCTACTATTTCTCCTGAGTACAGGGATACCACCCATGCATAGGTTTGTTGGGTTGTTTGGGGGCTAAAATGCCAAATTTGTGAGGTGCAGTTTTTTGTTTTCCAACTTGAAATTTTTACATGCAGACAGCCTGCACCCATCTCCCATTTGGGACATATTTGAAACCAGCCAGTGTATTTTACCCCATCAACCCATATATTTTTTAAAAGTAGACACCCTAGGCTATCTCAAATGGTGGTATTTTAACACTTTCCATGCACTAATTCTACCACCAGCCTTTGTCAAAGTTTGTGGTAGTAATTTTTTTGTGTTTTTTTTTCACAAACCTTGTACTTCAGACATGAATTTACAGATTTTGGTATGTGTCACTGCCAAATAACACCCCAATAAGTGTTCAGCAACATCTCTTAAGTACAGGGATACCCCCCATGCATAGGTTTGTTGGATTGTTTGGGGGGTAAAAGGCCAAATTTGGGAGGTGAAGTTTTTGGTTTTCCAATTTGAAATTTTGACATGCAGACAGCCTGCACCCATGTCCCATTTGGGACATATTTGAAACCAGCCAGTGTATTTTACCACATCAACCCATATATTTTTAAAAGTAGACACCCTAGGCTATCTCAAATGGTGGTATTTTTACACTTTCCATGCACTAATTCTACCACCAGCCTTTGTCAAAGTTTGTGGTAGTCATTTTTTTGTGTTTTTTTTTCACAAACCTTGTGCTTCAGACATGAATTTACAGATTTTGGTATGTGTCACTGCCAAATAACACCCCAATAAGTGTTCAGCAACATCTCTTGAGTACAGGGATACCACCCATGCATAGGTTTGTTGGGTTGTTTGGGGGCTAAAAGGGCCACATTGTGACGCATTTTCAACTTGGAATATTGACGTGTAGCCAGCCTGAGCCCATCTTTCATTTGGGACTTTTTTTTAAAGTAGGACAGGGTATTTTACCCCAAAAAGTATATATTTTGTAAAAGTAGACACCCTAGGCTATTTTAAATGGTGTTATTTTAACACTTTCCATGCACCAATTCTACCACCAGCCTTTGTCAAAGTTTGTGGTAGTCATTTTATTGTGTATTTTTTCCCACATACATTGTACTTTAGACACAAATTCACATATTTCGGTATGTGTCACTGACAAACAATACCACAATATATGTTCAGCATATATTATATCTCCCGAGCACAGGGATACCACCCATGCATAGCTTTGTCAGCTTTGTTGGGTGTTGAAAGGCTACATTTGAGAGGTGCGCTTTTTGATTTTCAAACTTGGAATTTGAACATGTAGAGCAAGGAAGGGGTTAATAGCTCTTATTAAGAGCCTTTGTAGTACTGTACAAAAAAATTAACCCCTAAAAATGCACAGACAAGAAAAAATGTTCTGCTGTGCAGTGATCAGTGGCAGGGAAGGGGTTAATACACTACACTATACAAAGGGTATGGCTTTTATAAAAGCCCTTGGGACTCACAATTTTTTTAACATTTTATTTAATTTATTACAATTAAAAAATTATGTTATACAGATCTGTCTCTTTCCCTCACTAAAACTCAAGTGAGGAGAGGGAGGCAGATCCATATGGGTCAGAACAATATTTACCAATATTGATCGAACCAGACGAATGGTGATGCTCATCTGAGAAATCACCAAACCACCTTTGCCACTGATCGGCTGTTACTGATCGCTATACACGTGTTCAGACAGCTTCAAAAGGAATACACGTAATCCCCTAGTGGGTATAATTAACCCCTAGCGAGTCTGACAAAAAAAATGCTGATAGCAAAAAAAAAATCCTTCTGCGACTAGATTGCTCCATATGCGCTGCTTAGGCAGTGACCATATGCACTGCTTAGGCAGTGACCATATGTGCTGCTTAGGAAGTGATATACGGCAAGGAAGGGGTTAATAGCTCTTATTTTAAAAAAAATTACGTTAAACGTAGTCCCCTAGCGGGTATAATTAACACGTGACGGGTGTAATAAAAAAGTTTTAAAAAAATTAAAAATGCTTCTGCAGCAAGAATGCTGCATTTGCGTCAGATCTCTGCTTAGGCAGTGATCTACAGCAAGAAAGGGGTTAATCTCTCTTAAAAGAGCTTTTTTTTATACTGTAATGAATTACAGTAAAAAAAATTAACCCCTAAAAAATGCACAGACAGCAAAAAATGTGCTGCTGTGTATGATCACTGCGTACACAGCGATCAATGGCAGGGAAGGGGTTAAATGGCTTTTATAAAAGCCCTTGGTGTTTAAAATTTTATTAAATATTTGTTTTATTATTTTATTTTATTTTTTTACTTTATCTGATCTGTCTCTCTCCCTTACTAAAACTAGTAAGGTGAGGGAGGCAGATCAATACTTGTCAAAGGCAATATTTGCTAATATTGCCTTTGACAGTATGGTAAGTGCTCATCAGAGCACTTACCATACATGCCTGCACACAGATCACATAGATCTGTTGTGCCGGCATCGATTGGCTCCCCCTAGAGCATCGGAAGTGAAATACTTTCACTTCCGATGCTCTTGCCATTAGAAGGGAAGCGCTGCCTGTATAGGCAGCGTTCCCTTCTACTGAGCCGATGGGGTCGCTCAGGAGAGCGACCACCATCGGTTCTGGGGAGCATCAAGGTGTTGTTAAGTGCCTCGCTGGCGAGGCACTTTAACAACACCGGAGATGCTTAGAAAGCAAACGATCGTTCGCTTTCTAAGCACATGTGTGCAGCCGGCGCAGCCATTTTTAAATGGCTGCTACGATCACTCCGTGGAGTGATCGTAGCGCGCCCCTGCACATTTGGGGGGTGTTGCACAATGCCTCTACCTAGAGGCATTGTAGCAACACCGTTAGAGTAAAGAAAGCGACCGCTGGTCGCTTTCTTTACTCAGTTTAGTGCATGACGTGCCAGGCACGTCACCTGTCGGCAAGTCCTCGATTTGCCGTGACGTGCCTGGCACGTCATCTGTCGTTAAGGGGTTAATAAAAGAATACAAATAAAGTATATCTTTTCTCCAAAGAACTCTATCGGCTACCCTGCACATTTGGGGGGTGTTGCACAATGCCTCTACCTAGAGGCATTGTAGCAACACCGTTAGAGTAAAGAAAGCGACCGCTGGTCGCTTTCTTTACTCAGTTTAGTGCATGACGTGCCAGGCACGTCACCTGTCGGCAAGTCCTCGATTTGCCGTGACGTGCCTGGCACGTCATCTGTCGTTAAGGGGTTAATAAAAGAATACAAATAAAGTATATCTTTTCTCCAAAGAACTCTATCGGCTACCAAAATGTTTAGAACCTTGGGTCAGATCTTTCTTCATGCTAACCAAGTAAACTGTGTACTGATCTTGAATATGGACAAAAATGGGAAGATGTGAGGGTCTACTGCATTGATTCTAATGCCAGACCTGAGATTTAGGGTTAGCATAAAGGTTAGGGTTATATTTAGGTTTAGGATTGGGGTCAAAAGAGAAATTTGTTAGGAAACAATAAACACTACTTACTCTGTTGTTACCCTATAACTTTCAAAAAACAACATAAAAAAAGGCATATTTCTAAACTCAAGACAAAATCTAGAAACAATTTAGATGGTATATTTTTTACCATTTGTAATTATGTAAAATCATTTATATGATGAAAATATTGGTATCAAATGGCGATAAAAACAATATATAATTTTTGTGGGTGTAGTAAGTGGAGAGGAAAATTACAGCTAAACACAAATGTAACGGCTACCCCAATGGGCGAGGGGATATCAGCCATTGGGGATGTCCTTCTTCCTGGCAAGATGCTGTGCAGTAGTGGGGTTGCTTTATCCCTTCCGCTGGATCCAAGTAGAGAGTAAGGCAGAGCTCTTTAAAAGAGCTAGTGATTTATGCTGGGCAGGTTCCCTTTCAAGAATGAGACAAGGCTACGTTTTGAAGGGTGAAGTAAAAACTGACTCCCCTGAGCGTTTATTGCTGCTTTTATGCAGGATTTTACAGTATTGTCACCCCCCACTGGGCCTTGTGGGGCAGCAACAATGCAAGTACAGCAGACAATCAGGCACCATGTTACAATAGAAACACACCCAGTAATACAGTACATTCATCCCCTCTGCCTGGGAGATAATTGAGTTAAACTTTGTATTAGCTCAATTATCTCCAAGCTAAAAAATAAACTTTTTCACATGTATTATAACTTCAAAACTATGCATGGGATTTCAACAAAACTTACATTTTCATAATCAATCCATTCATGGGAACAACATATCCAAATATGGCACGAATTGGACCAGGGGTTCAGAAGTTAGTAAAAATGTGGATATGTCCGACTGTTCGTATGTAGGAAACCACACGAATACTCTCTGTTCTCTGTTCTTATGCAGCAAATATATAGCTTAACAAGGGGTTTTGTTCCAACAAACTCTGCAGAAATGTTAAAACAGCCAAAATATCATACCACTAAACCTTTTTTAGGTTCTAAACATGAGGGCTTTTTTTTTTTATAAGCACAACCGGGTAATCCCTAAATCCAGGACTGTCAGGGAGGCGGCATGAGGACTGGTTTGGGAACCACTGGTCTAGTGAATATGCCCCAATCTCACTCAAAATTGGGCCAGATCGTGCTAATAGCCAAATTACTGAGAAATCCGCAATTCATTTACAAACTATGGCCAATTTTTTGCCCAAAAGCTGAAAATTTTGCCTATTTTAGTATGACTTTTGGCCCAATTTTATACTCTTAAAGGGCTCAAGCCCTCCTGAATTGGCCCGAATTCAGCTAAAATAACAGAATTCTAAATCATATAGTATAATCATATTGTTTTAAAATGCCACAGTGCTTGACAATGCACCAATGTCCACTTGGGGATATTAAAGGATATGATTACATATTCGCTAGGCATTGGCGGGAATAGAATCCACCATGCCACGGTGATAAGATTGCCACGTTGTCCTCTGACCACGAAGCACATTGTCACATGTTACTGTTATTGCAAATCCAGTGGTAGCAGGAGTCACTTGGTGGCAACCGCTGCGACCACTGTACTTACAAGTGTTATGTGGTGAAAGCTAGTACATGGTCAGTGGAGGTGTATTGCAATGGTGGTATCATAATTGTCCCGATGGGGGCCAGAATCTCGGTGTTCTGATATTTATTGTGAATATTAGAGCTGAACATGTAGACCCTCTAGATTTTCCTTCTGTGATTGTTATTATTATTATTTTCTTAAGTGAAATGTGATGTAAAATGTAAATGTCATATTTTTACAAAAACTACCTCTTCACATAGATAAACGCATATTTAGCTGTAGTAACTCAATTCCATGAAACATGCTTTTATTTATTTTGTCAGTGTGTTTTTATGTTTTAAGACATAGGCTGCATTGCCATCCTTGTTTCTTACACATTAAAATAGACATTACAGTTCTTGGACACTGTGTGGTAGCCTTTATCACTTCTGAACGCTGTAATAATCACACAGAAGTGGTCTTCTTTGATTTAAAAGTTGCTCATTAATAGGCATGTTCATTTTGTATTGAAGGCAATTCCACCAAAGCACACCAACCAGTGCTGCATTGGTCTTCAAGGTGACTTCCAGCTGGATATTGATATTTTTGGAATTGTGTTTACTCATCATCCCCTATTTAGCCGTGAACATGTTCTGGCTTCAAAACTGGAGCATCTGTACGACCAGCATCTTCGGAGGAAGCAGCAAAATCTCTCCAGCCTTTTGACAGAGAAGGTATCTGCTTTAAGGCCGCTGCTAGCTGTGCAAATCATGATCATACTCACCATGACTTATGTGGTTGTGAATATTATGTTTCTACTAAGGAAACTCCACTCCTATGTCCTATTCCCCTGTCCCACTTCCAGGCAATGCTCAGGTTACATAATTCAAGTGTTATCTTTAGGGAAAAATAAAGCCATGAGTCATCGGTCATCAGAAATGCTGAATAGATCAAGTGAAACCTAGTCATGTGCCCAGTTTGGTCCTCATGGATCACATTCCATCTGGAACTGCGGGATTTGGCAAATTAGAACATCATGATTTAAGCAAAATGTCAAGTATTTGCTTCACAGTCCACTTAAAAGTCATCAAGCTACATATTATGTGTTTATTTTTGCTTTTATTTTAAACTTTCGTAATATGTCATCCTTAAATATTTTAATTGCTTTTATTTGCTTTTTATTTTGGCAATTCACTATTTTCTGTCACTGCCAGTGGTTATATTTTACAGTGGATCATAATGACAGGGAGATTAGTAGAATTACTGTACTTGTCCCAAGAGGTGTCATAAAGAGAATGGATAGCATCATAAATTGAGCTCAGCATGATCAAAAATCCCTCTCTGTCTACACCCCACGATTTCTAAGGTTGTTTTAAGCAGTAAAGTTTATTTAACAGGGTCTGTGTTGAATGTGTTTTGTAAAATGCAATGTTATGGAATGGGATCTGATCTGTGACATTGTACATGTATAGTACACTGTGCCGACAAGCCCATTCTTTTCTTAGATACAATTGATTTACTGCATCATGTTCTGGGATTTAGCAATGTTGTCTCCATATCTTTATACATCACTTCGAAATAGTATTTTTATTGATTTTGGTCATAAAAATATGTATGTATTTTATTCCTGTAATACATATGGTTTGACCAAAATTAATTTGTTTTACGTTTTGTGAAATTTGTGTTTTTAAATAGTCTATGTTGTCTGTGTGAACAAACCCAGGTTATGCAAACCCTCCCTTCTGTGTTTTAAAGCTACACGCCCTGAGGAACACTGTTCAAAACATTTCTGCAAGTAACGCTGTACATGGATCCAGTAGGACGGACTATATAAAGGAAATCAGGTAATGCCATTAAAACACACAGTAATGTATTGGTGTATGCAGTGGCGTAGCGTGGGTTGTCAGCACCCGGGGCAAGGCAAGTAATTTGCGCCCCCTAACCCGTGGATTTTAGCACTCGAGTCTCTTCTACTAGATTAGTTAAAGAAACCCTTACCCCCCAAGCACATGTATTGTTTGTTATGAAAATACTTATGTAATTAAAGTAAAATGCATCTAAATACAAGTTTATTTTCCAACACTTTATTGAGTGCGAACATGCATTACACACATTCTCCACATTTTCAGCAGGTCTATGAATACAAATATACACATGTAGTAACCTAGCATGGGCCATGCTATTATATGTCGTCTCACAACCATCGTAAACGACAAAAAATATCAAGAACAAAAACTAAACAGCAAAATGGAACCATACCCTGGAGATGATCCAAGACTGGGCTAGATGGAGCCAACTTCCTCAATCCTGTACCTCTAATGTTACCCCCCCCCCCCCCCCACACACACACACATATGCCATAATTGTTGTGCCATTCAGATGCCAGTAATATTGTAACTTTCGGATGCCAGTAATATTGTGCCAGTCAGAGCCCAGTAATATTGTGCCAGTCAGAGCCTAGTAATATTGTGCCAGTCAGATGCCTGCAATATTGTGCCAGTCAGATGCCTGCGATATTGTGCCAGTCAGATGCCTGCAATATTATGCCAGTCAGATGCCTGCAATATTGTGCCAGTCAGAGCCCAGTAATAATGTGCCAGTCAGATACCAGTAATATTGTGCCAGTCAGATACCAATAATATTGTGCCAATCAGATACCAGGAATATTGTGCCTGTCAGAGCCCAGGAATATTGTGCCTGTCAGAGCCCAGGAATATTGTGCCTGTCAGAGCCCAGGAATATGGTGCCTGTCAGATGCCTGTAATATTATGCCAGTCAGATGCCTGTAATATTATGCCAGTCAGATGCTTGTAATAGTGTGCCAGTCAGAGGCCAGGAATATTGTGCCAGTCAGAGGCCTGTAATATTGTGCCAGTCAGATGCCTGTAATATTGTGCCAGTCAGATGCCTGTAATATTATGCCAGTCAGATGCCTGTAATATTGTGCCAGTCAGAGCCCAGTAATATAGTGCCAGCCAGATGCCTGTAATATTATGCCAGCCAGATGCCCAGTATTATTGTGCCAGCCAGATGCCCAGTATTATTGTGCCAGCCAGATGCCCAGTAATATAGTGCCAGTCAGATGCCCAGTATTATTGTGCCAGTCAGATGCCCAGTATTATTGTGCCAGCCAGATGCCCAGTAATATAGTGCCAGTCAGATGCCCAGTATTATTGTGCCAGTCAGATGCCCAGTATTATTGTGCCAGCCAGATGCCCAGTAATATAGTGCCAGTCAGATGCCAAGTAATATAGTGCCAATCAGATACCCAGTAATATAGTGCCAATCAGATACCCAGTAATATAGTGCCAATCAGATGCCCAGTAATATAGTGCCAATCAGATGCCAAGTAATATAGTGCCAATCAGATACCCAGTAATATAGTGCCAATCAGATGCCCAGTAATATAGTGCCAATCAGATGCCAAGTAATATAGTGCCAGTCAGATACCCAGTAATATAGTGCCAATCAGATGCCCAGTAATATAGTGCCAATCAGATGCCAAGTAATATAGTGCCAGTCAGATACCCAGTAATATAGTGCCAATCAGATGCCCAGTAATATAGTGCCAGTCAGATGCCAAGTAATATAGTGCCAATCAGATACCCAGTAATATAGTGCCAATCAGATGCCCAGTAATATAGTGCCAGTCAGATGCCAAGTAATATAGTGCCAATCAGATACCCAGTAATATAGTGCCAATCAGATGCCCAGTAATATAGTGCCAATCAGATGCCAAGTAATATAGTGCCAGTCAGATACCCAGTAATATAGTGCCAATCAGATACCCAGTAATATAGTGCCAATCAGATGCCCAGTAATATTGTGCCAATCAGATACCCAGTAATATTGTGCCAATCAGATACCCAGTAATATAGTGCCATTCAGATACCCAGTAATATAGTGCCAATCAGATACCCAGTAATATAGTGCCAGTCAGATACCCAGTAATATAGTGCCAATCAGATACCCAGTAATATTGTGCCAATCAGATGCCCAGTAATATTGTGCCAATCAGATACCCAGTAATATAGTGCCAATCAGATACCCAGTAATATAGTGCCAATCAGATGCCCAGTAATATTGTGCCATTCAGATACCCAGTAATATAGTGCCAATCAGATACCCAGTAATATAGTGCCAATCAGATGCCCAGTAATATTGTGCCATTCAGATACCCAGTAATATAGTGCCAATCAGATGCCCAGTAATATAGTGCCAATCAGATGCCCAGTAATATAGTGCCAGTCAGATGCCAAGTAATATAGTGCCAATCAGATACCCAGTAATATAGTGCCAATCAGATGCCCAGTAATATAGTGCCAGTCAGATGCCAAGTAATATAGTGCCAATCAGATACCCAGTAATATAGTGCCAATCAGATGCCCAGTAATATAGTGCCAATCAGATGCCAAGTAATATAGTGCCAGTCAGATACCCAGTAATATAGTGCCAATCAGATACCCAGTAATATAGTGCCAATCAGATACCCAGTAATATAGTGCCAATCAGATGCCCAGTAATATAGTGCCAATCAGATACCCAGTAATATAGTGCCAATCAGATGCCCAGTAATATTGTGCCATTCAGATACCCAGTAATATAGTGCCAATCAGATACCCAGTAATATTGTGCCAATCAGATACCCAGTAATATAGTGCCAATCAGATGCCCAGTAATATAGTGCCAATCAGATACCCAGTAATATAGTGCCAATCAGATGCCCAGTAATATTGTGCCATTCAGATACCCAGTAATATAATGCCAGTCAGATACCCAGTAATATAGTGCCAATCAGATACCCAGTAATATAGTGCCAATCAGATACCCAGTAATATAGTGCCAATCAGATGCCAAGTAATATAGTGCCAATCATATGCCCAGTAATATAGTGCCAATCAGATACCCAGTAATATAGTGCCAATCAGATACCCAGTAATATAGTGCCAATCAGATGCCCAGTAATATAGTGCCAATCAGATGCCCAGTAATATAGTGCCAATCAGATACCCAGTAATATAGTGCCAATCAGATACCCAGTAATATAGTGCCAATCAGATGCCCAGTAATATAGTGCCAATCAGATACCCAGTAATATAGTGCCATTCAGATGCCCAGTAATATAGTGCCAATCAGATACCCAGTAATATAGTGCCAATCAGATACCCAGTAATATAGTGCCAATCAGATACCCAGTAATATAGTGCCAATCAGATACCCAGTAATATAGTGCCAGTCAGATACCCAGTAATATTGTGCCAATCAGATACCCAGTAATATATTGCCAATCAGATGCCCAGTAATATTGTGCCAATCAGATGCCCAGTAATATAGTGCCAATCAGATGCCCAGTAATATAGTGCCAATCAGATACCCAGTAATATTGTGCCAATCAGATGCCCAGTAATATAGTGCCAGTCAGATACCAGGAATATTGTGCCAGCCCCCCCCCCCCCGTACTTACATGAAGCTGCTCCGTGTCCCCCGCCGGATGTCTCCTCCGTGCAGTCTTCCCTCTTGCACGGAGGAGGGAAACAGACACCGGATGTGACGCGACGTCACATCCGGCGTCAGTTTTTTTTTTTTTTCGTCCGTTGTATCCATCGGATGCGGCTTGCCGGAAAAAAGCGTTCACAAGCGCAATGCGCTGTGAACGCGGCAGCAGGGGCTGGGGGCCCACGGGACAGCTGCCTTGGGGCCCCCCAGGAGTAAATGGGCCCAGGGCAGCTGCCCCGTTTGCCCCGCGTTAAAGACGGCCCTGGCGGCCGCATAGGGCTAGTGCGCCCCCCCAGATATTGCGCCCGGTGCGGCCGGCCCCCCCTGCACCCCCCACGCTACGCCACTGGGTGTATGAGAGTGTATGAACTCTTATTTGAATGCTTGTATAACTGATGCCTAACTTGCCTTCTGGCTCTGGGACTGTCCTGTATTATGTATAGAACAGGTTAGAGCAGGGGTAGGTATCATCAGGCTACTGATGAACTACATGTTCATTGATGCTCTTTCAGCTAGCAGGCTGGCAGAGGACCAAGGGAAATGTAGTCGTGCAACATCTGTAGGCCGCAGGTTGCCTACCCCTGGGTTAGAAGACACACAATTTCTTTAAAACTCAGTGTTTGTTTTCACACAGATGGAGATGTGAGAAAATCAGGGTAATCTTCTTATGATGAACTTTCTGTTTGACAACAGAAATGTGTAGTTATGATGTTGCATTAGCCGAATATAATTTCTCTCCTGAATGTCTAAACAGTAAGATTGGGGATTATGAGAAAGAATAAGGAAGAACAGTGTGTTATGTTCAACCCATTATTCCATGTGAATCTTATTTGTAAGGGATATTACTGCAAAGCTTTTTGGATTTTTACCATGCTGCTCAGTGGAATTTGCAAACTGCTGTAAATCCTGGAGGCAAATATATCCAAATATTTACTACATTCAAAGTATATGCAAGTGGTTTATTAGATAAAGCAATATGGACAGCTTATTTATCATACTCCTATTTTAATACGCATGTCCTGAAGGTTCACAGATCTGTAAGTTGAAATAGTGAATTGCTGGTTATTGGAATATATTTAGAATAGTGGTTGTTTAGAGCTAGCTAGTTTAATTTTTAGAAATCCCAATGGTCTGACAGGATTAGGGCCTTGTAATACAGAGCTGACGCCATTTAATTATACATTGCTATAGAGCAATAAAGACAAGACTTTTGACATTTTTTGCTATGAAACTTTTTAATTTTTTATTAATGTTATCTGTCAGAAACCAAAAAGTACTGAGGTATTGTTAATCTTACAATGGAGGTTTTACTGGTACTAATTGATTACTCCTTTTAGGATTAGGTTCCCTATAGACTTTGTTGGTTAGATTTGATTTGGAATTTACTGAAAGAGTCTGCAGCCATGGAAGAGCAGAGCCCAGGGTGTAGATTATTGTAACTGCTGTAAATGTTACAATAATCTGCTTTGTAAAGTGGAAACTATCTGTGTGTCAAATAGGAGCGACCAATTAACAAGTTCAACATGGATGACTTTATGGAGCCAACGTAATCTCGATTTTTCATTCCTACTGGGCCTCAATTTAATAACACTACCTCAGAAACAGAGTTTCTCTGGACTGTAATATACTTTTTTTTTGTTAACTATGGCTTTTAAAACGATTTCTAATATACTATGCCTGAGAGGGACCCAGAAGAATGTAATTGGCATCATACTGTTGCAAAAACCACAGGGATCTTAATACAAAATCTGGATTCTCTTTTTATCTGGTTTTTATAATAGCTGAATGTAATATGAATCCAATTTTACTAATCATACATTTTGCCAATCCAGTAGCGCCAGTTGGTTGAAGTTTTCCAGAAAATCATCTTTTTCTATTTCCTATTTTATGCCTTTTGTTGTTTGCCATTGGGGAGATAGAATGATTGATGTCGTTAAGTAGTAATCTTTCTTTCCCTTTGGCTTTTGTGCTTGTTAGAGATATGCTTAAAATTACTTTTTATTACTATTATGCACATAGATTTCATAACTATGCCGTTAACTGATAAATAAGGGTATATTGAGATTATGGTCTTCTGGATAAAGTTATGCCTTTGGAAAGGTACTCCAATGTGCGAGTCAATTCTTGGGGAGATAATTCCCTCATATTTTACACTTGCGACAGGGGCCTCTATGACAGGAGTTTATTACTAAAACATTGTAGTGACAATATGTCTGCAGTGATTTATCTCATATCAACTGAGGTTTAGACAAGAAATCGTTTGGTTGATTCTAAGAAGTTCTCACAAGCATTCTTTATTAAACACGTGTTCTTTAACATGGAGTCATGCATTAACTTAATTAAACTTTTATTTTTTTGGTGTGGGGGACTTTAAACATTATTTACTTGATAGCAGGCCCGCCATCAGGGGGTGACGGGTGATACCGGCGGGTCCAGGGGGCCCGGTGGGCCCAGGTCAAACCTAAAAAGAAAATCTCTGTTAAGCCGGTCCGTGGCTGTGAGGGAAGCGTTCTGTGCTCCCCTCCAACCGTGCAGCTTTTTAAAAAAAAAAATGCGACCGGAGTTACTCAGGTCCACCCCCTCCCAGAGACTGTCTGGAGGGGGGGGGGGGGGCAGGGGAGTTGGGCGGAGAGATAACAGGGGAGTTGGGGGGAGAGAGAAAAGAGGAGGGGGTGGGAGAACGGGGAGGGGGGAGAGAGAACAGAGAGGGGGTGGAAGGAGAGAGAACAGGAGAGGGGGGAGAGAAAACAGGAGAAGAGGGAGAGAGAACAGGGGTGGCGGGGAGAAAACAGAGAAGGGGTGGATGGGGAGAGATCGGGGGGAGAGAAAAGTGGGGAGGGTAGAAAATGGGCGGGGAGAGCACAGGGGAGGGGGGAGAGAGCAGAGATGGGGTGGAAGGGGAGAGAACAGAGGAGGAGGGTAGAGACCAGCCACACATGGCATGCCACTGCTGCACCTAATAACATTTTAGTTTCCCATTTATTGCAGTGTTTTGAGTCTCTTCACTCTCTGTTTTTGACAAGAACAGATGTGGCGTCTTAGGCAGTAAAATATTTTTCATTTACAAAAATATGGATCCTTAACCTGTCGAATGCCAGAGGCACATGATACTCTCTCCTCTGGTTTTCATATCTTACCTGTAAATTATTCTTTTGTGACTTTAAGGAAAGACGTGAATAAGAAAAAGGATGAGGAAGAGGATGAGGCTGAGATCCAGGCTGAGATACATGAACTTATGGAAGAATATATGGAGGATTATGAAAAGAACAGGGCACAATACAAGCGTGACCTCCATAAGTGGAAAGCGTGGAGAAGGGCACAGGTATGAAGTACCGACAAGTACATGTAACCTGCATACTTCAGGATTTCATGTCGCTCATGTTTTCCCCAGTATGTCTAGACTGCTTCAAATCTGGCTCTACATTTCCTGGAACCTATTCTTCCAATGACATCACATGCAAACCCAGCTAATGACTTAATGGTTTAGTTTATTAGTAAATACTTCTATTACTGGGTACAGTCTCGTCATTTAATGTAATGTTTGGGGGGGTGAAATGATCAGTGATGTTATTTATTAAATAATGGGATGTACATGCCAATGCATTTGTTTTATTAAACATGGAAACTAGAAAAAGAAGAAGACAATGTAGACCAGTGGTCAGGAAGATAACACCGAACCAACGTACTCAGGGGAGAACCCGATAATGCCTTCACCTCCTGTAATGATGGACAGACGGGACATTGAACAGCAGGTTCGAGACAAAGCCGCTAGCATCAGGAGGAGACCTGGAAAACCAATAGTGATACCTGAGCTCAGCCTGTCTGCACCTATAACTCCAAGTGATATGTGCCCAAGGTAAATGCCTGTGATTGATGGAGATCAAAAGTCTCAGGACAGCGCTTACAACCAAATAAATACAATTATGTGTTATTGAACATAATAATGTAACATATACTGTTTTAACCCAAAATATATTGAATAAATAAAAGTATATCTTATTGTATTATATTTAATAACACTTTATATCGTCGTTAGCGCTGTCCATTTTTGTTGATATTCTTTGCTTTCCTTCTTTTAGAACAAGTGTGGGATGCTGGAATTTTGGCATTAGTCTGGGAGGTTTATTTAAGGATCTGTTATTGTTTGAAATAAATGTATACATTTTTGACTGAAAGGTTTAGTATAATTAATTCATAATACATTTTTTTCATGGAGGTGAATTTATTTTAGCACTGTACTTGTTTTGTATTACTTGCTCAGCTATGCTATATATTCTATAACATGTATACTGTCATATATTAACCAGGTGGAATATTAAGTAATTGATTGTTAATCTGACTACTCTGTAATGCTTAATATAAACTCACAAATAATGTTGCAGATTAAACAGTATTTAACTGAGCTAAGGTTGCCACCCAGCCAATAAAACAATTGGCTTACGCCCAGCGTTACATCTATGGAGTGAAAAGCAAGACTGTTTTTTTGTTTTAAAGAAAATGCGGTATGATAAACAAATAATAATAAAATGATAAACAAATAATATGGTAAACCGATTATTGCTGATTTAAATAAGAATATGCACTTTAAATTATTGATTGTATATAACTGATAATATTGAAATTGTTCATGATTATAATATTTATACACAAAAGTATGAAGACTATGAATGTGATTTTTTTATGTTGAAAAAAAATGAATGAAATAATTAAATATAAAAAAGAATTATCAACGCCGTAATCCAAATAGTACAAACTGTGCTAAACCACTTCAAGAGGAAACCAGTTTGTTGTGATGTTGGGTCCGGTTTGCTTTTTTTTCCAAATAACGAATTCATGTTGTTCCTTTTTCGATTTGTCTCGCTCTCGCAGGATGGAAGTGCTAAGACGTGAGGACATACAGAAACACTCTGTCTACATAAAAATCCTTTCTAACGATAAAGTGCTTTGGAGGACGGTGAAAAGCCGACTGGGACCAGATTTCAGGGGCCACCTGGGACAGATTGCAAACTTGCAAATATTTAGCTGGCCTGAGAGTATTAAGCTACAGGTAATGAATACAATGTAGAACATGCTGTGTGTATTACACCCGTATTTGTGAGGTGTGTACTACAAGTACACACTATAAACTGACTTTCCATCACCTGCTCAATGTGTGACATAACATTTGTATGCATTGGTATATACGTATATCTCTAAAAACTTTCACTTCTTTGTTCTTTCCTTTTTTTTGTCCACCTGTATAGATTTATGAAACCGTTCACGGAAAGTGTGGCACCACTTTAGTAGCAGAGGTATTTGTTCCTGGTCCTGTGTTAAGTGGACATGCTCCAGTGGAAGATACAGAGTTCAGCAGTTTCCAGCGAGTCATGTTCCACCACGAAGGTGTCGGCAGCGGTAAGTGCTGATCTTTCATTATACAGTGACTGGATAGCAACCTGCTTCTTTGTTTCAGGTGTTCGTTCACTTGTGTTGGATAAAAGTGTCTCTTAATGTCCTTCATCACATTGTTTAAATGGAATATCGCATATCCTATGAGCAAAAATACATCATGTGCAGCTCTACTTATACAGTGGTTTAAAACTTCTAATCTGAGATGCTGCACTTTTTTATTTAAAAGAAAATGTTCTAGATTGTGGTATTTAATGGTAATTTTGTAGGTTATTGAATAGAGCCAAATAAGTCTTTGTGACTCTCCTGGCAAGCTGGGGTTAATTTGTCTGAATGACCCCTATACCTGGCATGTGGACTTGCAGACTGTCCTGCCTGGCAAATAAGTGCACAGTATTTTAATGGTAACAGTACGGAAATCCCCCAGCATCTGCTCGTGGCTTGTGCTGAATCAGCTGATTTAGCAATAGCTTGTTTTTATGTTTATGATGTTATGTGCTGGTTGACAGTATGGAGACTGGTGGAAGTTGTCTTTAAAGTGTCTGAAACACACCACTCCCCCCACAATACAGATCCTTATAACTGACCTGTTTTAATGAAGACTTTTCCCTCTTGTGACTCTACTTTGTCCTTTACTCACATTTCAGATGTTCCATTTTCATTTGAGGCAGATGGCAGTAATAAGATATCTTTGATGACATCAGGGAAAGTGTCTTACTGCATTTCCTGGGTTGTTGGAGATAATGGAGTGCCCTTGGTTCCTCCTGTTTTGAAGAAAAGTACCGGCAGTCAGAGGTAAAGGGAGTCACCAAACATTGCACAGCACTTTTCATTGCTCACTACACGTGTGACATTTTGTCTTGAAATTAGGAATTAGACTATTAGACTAAGCTCCTGGTCCACCCCAGAGCTGCAGGGGATCTGGATACTCCTCGCAGGCAGCTGGTGGATGTCCAACTGTATTCCTCCAGCTGAGAGCTGCAGTCCAGCAAGAAGAATACAGCTGGAAATCTCTGATCCAAAATAACATCGCTCGTAAAGGCGCATATTACACCCTCCCCAACCACCACACATGGGTCCCTCGCGAAACTGCAAACGCGTAAAAAGGGGAAAGACTACCGCGACTGCAAACACACCAATCTTTGTTAAAGGGTACACGAGTAGCTGCGCTTGCCAAAGAGAAACTTTCCTGCTAGAACCTCCAAAGCTCAAGGTCAGATTTAAGGTAGTCCAGCTCCAAGTCTTGAGACACATCCAAGTGAGGCATAGATCCCTATACCATGGAACCGAGGACAGATGCTGAAGCTCCTTCAGAGCTCCGGGTGTGTTTGAGAGAAAAAAAATGTTCAAGCAGTTATCAGCAGCAGTTGCCATTATGACATCACATCGTGACCTCACTCTTCTCTAACTCACTTCAAATGCTTGCTGGTCGCATTGGCAACAGAGTGAGTGATATGAAGCACTGTTGCTTCAGCAGTGTGGCAAACCTAGCCACTTGGGAATGCCTAAGATAGAATGGTTGTGCCTATTTTCTGTTGTGTACTGCGCGCCGGTATAGTGTGGCATCTCCGGCTATGTTTAATTTATGCTGTACTGTGTATGTCTGTTCGAATCCTCCCCATTCGTTAGCATTGCTATTAAAAATCAGTTATTTTTAATAAAGTGACAGTTGAGTGACCTGCTTTAAATATCAGTCTTTTTGAATAAAGTGGCAGTTGACTCTCAGACTGTGTTTCGTCTGGTTCTGGGGAGGATTTGGGAATATTGCCTGCTTCCAGCTTTGTACTTGGTTATTGCATTCTGTTTTGGATCTGATCAAGGGTCAGTTATGTTGATGTGTTGGTCCAAATTAGTTAGATATGATACGTGCACGGAGAGAAAAGACACTGACACACTCTGTGGAGTCAAAGCAAATCTCTACTTTATTGGGTGTGATACAGCTTGATATACACTTAGGAGATAGGAAGGGGGCGTCTATTGTACTACTAGTTGATTGGTTATATGTAGGACAATAGGTGTGCTTATGCAAATATACCCGTATCTTAGTAAAGCTGCACAAGCAACAGGGGGAAGAAGGGGGGTTGTATTCTGTAAGGAAATATCTCTATCTTCTAAGCACCGTTTTAACTGTTAAAACAAGCAAGTGTCCATTTTATGTCATATTGCCATAACAATTCTACCAGCAGAGATCCTGGGATTATAAAATTGCAGCTCCGCAACAATTGGTGGCAAGCGGCGAGATCCAACCGTACAGCAGGAAAAACGCTGTTTATACAATTGGAATTGACTTACTGGAAAGCAGAAGGCAATTGATACAGATGCAGAAGTGAATGGGGACGGACTACACCATATTGAAACGGCAAACGTTAAAGGAGCTGTTGGAAGCCAGGGGTAAGATAGCCAGCAATAAGCCTAAAGCAAGACTTATTGCCGAGCTAATGGAAGGAGACCGAGCTCGTAGTGCTACACCCCCAGCAAACATGGAGGAGACCCCATTTGAACGAGAAATGAGGACAAGATTGGCATTTTGGCCCGCTCCAGTATCTCCAGAAATTATGACCATAATTTGGGCGGATGCACAGGAGTACGTGATGGCGCAAAGGAATCAAGCCTTCTCACCTCAAGCAGAAACCACTGCTGTTTCAACTGTGGGCCAGGGAAGGCCAAAAATACCACATCATGCATTTAAAACTTTTTGCGAGGATAAAGACGAAAAAGGTAAAGCAGGCGCTATTAGAAAGGTATGCCATTACCCCAGAGGCATACCGGCGCAAGTTCCGAGAATTGAAAAAAGGGTACAAAGACTCACATGCGGAGTGGGCACACAAGCTTGACCAAGCCTCACAAGGCTGGATACAATCCAGCAGGGCTACCACCATGGAAGAGTTACGCCAGATGTTGCTACTGGAGCAGTTTTGTAATGGCCTGGCACCAGAGGCTCAAGAATGGGTGAATGACCGAAATCCTCACACCCTAACCGAAGCGGCACGATTGGCCGACCAACATTATGATGCTAGGAGGCATCATAAAAATAATAACCGAGGGTATGCAAAACCCAACCCGCAACCGTTTCCAGTTATTACTCCTGCCCCAGCGACAGCACCATCCAGACCAGCACTTGTGGGACAACCTCCCCACTCCCGTTATAATGGCAGGTCCAACATCCAGTGCCATGCCTGTAAGCAATGGGGGCACATGGCCCGGGAGTGCACCCAAAACCGGAGCCGCAAGAACTGGAATCAGCTCCGGCAGAATATGGCCCCGCGGGCAGCTGCTCATTATTGTCATGCAGAGCCAAATTTGCCAGGAGTGCCGCTTGAGTCGGCTGATGAACCCCTGGGCGTTTTGCACGATGTAATGTCCATCCATGCTACTGACAACCGACAACCACATTGCCAGACCGTGACTCTGGAAGGGAAAGAGGTACAGGGGCTACGTGATTCCGGCACTACCTTAACTTTGGTTGCCCCGCATTTGGTGTCAGGATCAGCACATACCGGGGGATCGGTAGCAGTCCGGGTAGCAGGGGGTGCCATGTACCGGCTACCAACTGCCAAGGTACATCTGAATTGGGGTGCGGGGGAAGGTATGGTGGAGGTGGGGCTGATGCACAAGTTACCAGCTGATGTTGTTTTGGGGAATGACCTGGGGCAAATGACTTCCGCTTTTGTACCCCAAAGTCCTCGCCATGAGGCATATCCAGTGACCACCCGTCAGCAGGCTCGCACCACGGCTTCATCTTCCACACACTCTGAGGCTCAGGTAAAAGACAATGTACCCCGTGTAACCCGTGTTTCCTGGGATACCCCGACTGACTTTGAGGCAGAGGTTAAAAACGATCCCACGTTGAAAATTTATAAGGATAAGGCGACAGCTGGTCAGACAGGTTTAGAGGGAGAACAGTATGTATGGGAGAAAAATCTGTTATATCGTGTTGCTGAGCGGGTGGTAGGGGGGTCTGTACATGTGACTAATAAGCAGCTTATAGTGCCCCAGAAATACCGGCAGGAACTGCTTAGAATTGCCCACGATATTCCGCTGTCTGGGCATTTAGGGATGACAAGAACGAGGTACAGATTGACACATGCATTTTTCTGGCCAGGTATATCTAGAGATGTGAGACAGTATTGTCAGACATGTGACATTTGTCAGAGAGTGGGAAAAAGGGGTGACCGCCACAAAGCGAAATTGTGCCCCCTTCCCATTATTGAAGAACCCTTTAGCAGAGTAGCAGTGGATATAGTAGGACCACTGTCCAAGCCTAGCCCTTCAGGCAAGCGGTATATTCTGACCATTGTAGATTATGCCACCCGGTACCCGGAGGCTATAGCCCTTTCCAATATACAAGCAGAAACGGTAGCCGAAGCTATGATGAAGATATTTTCCAGGATGGTATTTCCCCAAGAGATCATTTCGGATAGGGGGACCCAATTTACAGCCGAAGTGACCCACTAGCTATGGAAGTTATGTGGCATTAAGCCAATTGTAAATTCTGCCTATCACCCGCAGTCCAATGGGTTGTGTGAGCGCTTTAACGGTACCTTGAAGCAGATGCTCAGGACATTTGGGGAGTCCCATAAAGACTGGGAGAGGTTTTTACCCCATCTGCTTTTTGCATACCGGGAAGTGCCACAGGAATCTACCGGCTTCTCTCCGTTTGAGTTATTGTTTGGGAGAAGGGTGAGGGGACCCCTAGACATAATTAGAGAACATTGGGAGGGGGGGAGCAGTGCAGATGGAGTCCCCATTGTGCCATACGTGCTGGAGTTCCGGGACCGCTTGGAGGCTCTAACCCAAACCGTACGGGAGAACCTCCGGGCGGCTCAGCGGCGACAACGCCGGTGGTACGATAGGGGAGCCAGAGACCGTAGCTTTCAGGTGGGACAGAAAGTTCTAATTTTGAAACCTGTCCGCACAGACAAGCTACAGGCCACCTGGAAGGGCCCATACCAAGTGGTAGAACAGAGATGTGACACCACTTATGTGATCGGCCCGTGCTCTGGGGTAGGGAAACGACGCATGCTCCATGTGAACATGCTCAAACCCTATCACCAGAGAATAGAGGAGGTAGCAGCCATCTGTGCCCCAGCCACTGAGGATTATGAGAATCTGCCCTTGCCAGACATGTTAGAAAAGGAAGATTCTGCAGAAAACGCTACAGGTGTGCAGCTGGGGGAGCGGCTAAGTCTCCAGGAGCGTGCCCAGGTACAGGAGTTGATTGCGGCAAAAGGTGCTACCTTCTCCAATTTACCAGGGTACACTCTGTTAGCTACCCACCGAGTAGAGACCCCAGGACAGCTCCCTATGAGACAGACTCCGTATCGTATCCCTGAAGCAGTAAGGGAGCACATGAGGAAAGAAATTGAGGAAATGTTGCAGTTAAGGGTTATCGAACATTCAGATAGCCCCTGGGCATCACCGGTAGTGCTAGTACCCAAGAAGGATGGCACCACGCGGTTTTGTGTAGACTACCGGAGGCTCAATGACAAAACAGTGTCTGACGGCTACCCGATGCCCCGTATAGACGAGCTGCTAGATAGGATGGCAAGAGGCCAGTACCTCACTACCATTGATCTGTGTAAGGGATACTGGCAGATTCCACTAGCCGAGGAGGCCATCCCCAAGTCGGCGTTTGTCACCCCGTTTGGCCTGTATCAATTTCGGGTCATGCCTTTCGGGATGAAAAACGCTCCGGCTACCTTTCAGAGGATGGTAGATCGGCTACTGGACGGGTTCCAAGAGTACGCCTGTGCGTACTTAGATGATATAGCCATTTATAGCCAGACCTGAGCAGATCATTTGAAACATATTAGTGTGGTCATTGACCGTATTGGAGAGGCAGGGCTGACACTAAAACCTAGCAAGTGTCACATAGGGATGGCAGAGGTGCAGTACCTGGGTCACAGGGTAGGATGCGGACAGCAGAGGCCCGAACCGGCCAAGATAGAGGCAGTAGCTAAGTGGCCTACCCCCAGGACAAAGACACAAGTATTGGCGTTCCTTGGTAACGCTGGTTACTACAGAAAATTTGTGCCCAATTACAGCGCCCTGGCCAAACCCCTGACGGACTTGACCAAGAAAAACTTGCCACGACAGGTCAACTGGGCCCCAGAGTGTGAACAGGCATTCCATGAACTAAAAACTGCATTAACTAAGGCTCCTGTGTTAACTGCCCCTGATCCAACTAAACGATTTCTTGTTCACACAGACGCTTCCATGTTTGGATTGGGGGCAGTACTGAGCCAAGTGGGAGCTGATGGCGGAGAACATCCCGTAGCTTACTTAAGCAGAAAATTACTACCAAGGGAAGTAGGCTACGCCGCCATCGAGAAGGAATGCCTGGCCGTGGTGTGGGCCCTCAAAAAGTTACAACCTTATTTGTATGGACAACCATTCTCCTTGCTCACAGATCACAACCCGTTGGTGTGGCTACACAGGGTGTCAGGAGACAATGCCCGGCTGTTGCGCTGGAGTTTGGCGCTGCAGCCGTTTGATTTCACGATCCATTATCGCCCTGGAAAACAGAATGGTAACGCCGATGGGTTGTCCAGACAGACAGAACTTGAGAAATGATCTGTGAGCACTCCCCCGGACATCCCCAAGCCGATCCGTTGGGATCAGACTGTGTATGCCGGCTTGGTTTTGGGGGAGCATTGTGGCAAACCTAGCCGCTTGGGACTGCCTAAGATAGAATGGTTGTGCCTATTTTCTGTTGTGTACTGCGCGCCGGTATAGTGTGGCGTCTCCGGCTATGTTTAATTTATGCTGTACTGTGTATGTCTGTTCGAATCCTCCCCATTCGTTAGCATTGCTATTAAAACTGACTAAGTTGTATATTTTGAAGTAGAAAGGTAACGGTTTATGTCCTCGTGGTTTTCATTACTGTATTGTTACAGCAGGGCCTGTTGGGAGGAGGACCTGGAAACGGTAGTCTCCCTCCAGTCCCCTCAACCAAAACCCCTGCTGCCCATCTTTGGAAACCCCTGTTGAGTGACCTGCTTTAAATATCAGTCTTTTTGAATAAAGTGGCAGTTGAGTGACCTGCTTTAAATATCAGTTATTTTTAATAAAGTGACAGTTGAGTGACCTGCTTTAAATATCAGTCTTTTTGAATAAAGTGGCAGTTGACTCTCAGACTGTGTTTCGTCTGGTTCTTGGGAGGATTTGGGAATATTGCCTGCTTCCAGCTTTGTACTTGGTTATTGCATTCTACCAGCAGAGATCCTGCGATTATAAAATTGCAGCTCCGCAACAAGCAGTAACGACACTATTAAACTTATATATATATATATATATATATGCATTAATACGACATAGGAAGAGTTCAGTCAAAAAATGATGAGGCAAATCTTTTACTTTAGATTACATGGTACAGTACTTATCTCTGAAATGTGAAAGAGTCAGCCACAGAAAAATCCATAGTAGAAGGTAAAAATGGATAATGAATAATCCTTGAAGTTTTTTTGGCATATAAGGACCAATAAAAACTTTGGTGGTAAAAAAAAGTCTTATGCGTTTTGCGCCTCTGGTTAGCATTTAATCATAGACTATGAGTAATCAGTTTATGAGAAAGCGCCAAACTTCTACTTCAAACTTGCCTGTTTGGAGTTATTTCCTGTCCTCTTTGGATTTGTTGGGACAGAACTAATGTAAACATATTTTTGGACTCTGTAGGGTGACCTGCCTGTGTAAAGAGCATATTAGTCAATATAATTGTTGAAGGATATTTACTAATGCAATGAGGGGTTTGTAATGGGGAATGTGGAATTTGCATAGGAGGCCACAGGTGATGTCATAAGCAGGACACTCCACAGACATTTAGAATACATTTTTCTCATAGTTTAGGCATTTGCTTGCGATTCTGCTAACACAATTTATAGATCATTTTCTATTATTTTTTATTCTCTCTGTTCACAGTATAAGCAGTGTGTAGGTGATCCGGTTCCTTTAACCCCTTGCCGACATAGGACGTGCTAGGTCCGTCCTTTGTCACGAGGCGTTAATGACACAGGACAGACCTAGTCCATCCTGCACCTAAACGAGCACTGAAAGCAATTTTGTTTTTCACTTTCAGTGCTCAAATGGTATAGCTAATATGCTGCCATGTGGAAGCATCGTGCAATACTAAAAAAAAACGCAGGCGACATTTTGATCACTCCAGAGAGCAATTAAAATGCTGGTTTTAAAGGCGCAGTGCCTTTAAAACGCTCAGTGGTAAAAATGAGCATAGGAAGCAAGTTTTAAGGCGTGAACCCTGTAAAACTGCTTGATGTTTAATAAAGTCTAAGGTCTTTTCAGGAATTAATATAAAGTACTTTCGTCTTCCTCAAAGGATGCCATTTTTTTGCCCCACTTAGATAGGTAGCTATGCTAAGTTGAGAATGTACTGATTGTTTCAAAGAGGCTAGACCTATAACCATATAAGAATAAAAGTGTTTCCTCCGACCTTGATATCTTGGTTTGACACCATTGTGAGCTATTATGTACTGAGATTAAGAGTAACATTTTCTCAAATAAATATTAGGTCTGTTTACTGCACAATCACTCCTATTAGACTCAATACATATACAAGTAAGATGGCGGCAAACTCTTCATTCAGTATTCCTTTGGTATTTAAGGGAACGTTGTGGACCATGAAATGACCTTATGAAAGCTGTAAATAATTTTGTTCAATTTCTAGGGCCAAGTTTTCAGGCCCCTTATATTTGGGGTTGACAACATTTCTTCAAAAGAATACCGACCTTGCTATTGCTTCCGTAGACCATTGGGCACAAGCCAAGATTTTTTTACCGGCCTTCCAGTAAAATACTGACTGGATGGCAGTAGGTACCTAGACATTAGGTTTTGTTATCGCTAATCCTAGGAGTCTGGATTCTTAAAACCCCCTAGTGCTGGGATTGTTTTCCATCAAAACAATGAAACGTTTCCCTGGCTCCTTGTTCTGCTTGGCTCCTACAGTGTACAAATATTTGTCAAACCCAGGTTAAAAGCATGATATTCTAAACTCTAAACATTTTCTACACTATGGTGGAGCAAAAAGGAGCAAATAGTAGACAAAAATGTATCATTTTATCAATAAAAATACTTTTCTAGTTGAAAAGTAACATAATCCAAATTTAACGAATTTTAGTTTAGTAATAGGCTAATATTTTAAATCTTGCTTTCCTTTGGTTTTGGATATGATTTGATGCATTTTGCAAATTCAAACTTGTAATCCACGTCAATACAGCTATAGTATCTCCTAAAACACAGTTTGAGACACACAAGATTTTTGTTTCTTGAGGGTAATTTTAATAAAGCAAACCTAAAAGGTGACTGGTTCACATAACTAATGTTGAGCGAACCCAAACCGCACTGTTCAGGTTGGTACTGAACATTACGGTTTTTGGACCCCTGACCCGAACACGGACATTCCACTGTATGTTTGTGTTGGAGTTAGGGGTTCGGCAGGGCCGGCGCCACCTGTAAGGCGACCTAGGCAACTTAGCAGGGGGCGCCGGAACCGTGAAAAAAACTTACTCCCCCTTCCCCCCTTACTTACCTCCTCGCTGCTGCTCTGTCTCCCGGTGCAGGTCCGTGGCTGTGAGGAAGCGTTGTGCCCTCCCCTCCACACAATGTCTAATAGCCTAAGTTATTTATGGCTGTTTTTTGCAGTTCACCTTTTAGTGAATAGCCCCACAGTATTCTGTATGGAAATTCTGTGAAACACCCAAAGATTTGCATTTTAACTGGAAGAAAAAAAAACACAATTTGTTCTTTAACAACTTATCTTGTGTGAATTTTCTGATGTTTAGTGAGTTGTGTTCGGCTAGCGAAGTCTTTCCTACACTTGGAACATGAGAATGGTTTCTCTCCCATGTGCGTGTGCTGGTGCATTGTTAGTTTCTGTTTCATTGTGAACCGTTTCCCGCATTCAGTGCAGCCGAACGGTCTCTCTCCCGTGTGAGTGCGCTGGTGTACTGTAAGGTTGGGTTTTGTTGTGAACCGTCTCCCACACTCAGAGCAGCAGTACGTCTCTCTCCCGTGTGAGTGCGCTGGTGTACTGTAAGGTTGGGTTTTGTTGTGAACCGTCTCCCACACTCAGAGCAGCAGTACGTCTCTCTCCCGTGTGAGTGCGCTGGTGTACTGTAAGGTTGGGTTTTGTTGTGAACCGTTTCCCACACTCAGAGCAGCAGTACGTCTCTCTCCCGTGTGGATCCTTTGATGAGTGTGAAGGCTTGAATCCTGGGCAAAAGTTTTTCCGCACACAGTGCACACAAACGGCCTCTCTCCTGTGTGAATGCTCTTGTGTCTTTTAAGGTTGGTTTTTATTTTAAACTGTTTCCCACACTCTGAGCATGAGAAAGGGCTCTTTCCAGTGTGATTCCTTTGATGTGTATAAAGACATGCAACTTCACTAAAACCTTTCCCAAACTCTGAGCGGACAAACAATCCCTGTCCAGTATGGATTCTCTTGTGTCTGACAAAATCATTGCCGTTCTTGAAACCTTTCCCACACTCGGAGCATACGTGCTTTCTGACTTCTTTCTGTGCGTCATGATGTGCATGTTGGGGAGCTTTAATCTCCAATATATCAGTGAAGTTTATGTTGCATGTTCATGTTGCTACGGATACCTTTTCATTGTTTGTCTTTCCATTATTGTCCTGTGTGTAACGTTCTTGACGTGGGCCAGTAAGATGTAATTCACCAGTGGAGGTCATGTCATTATTTACAATTGTCTCAGATTCCGTCGGAATTACACTTGTTCCATTTAGAACCATAGGGTTCACTCCTGGAGAATTCTGGGTAACATCTGTATCATTCATTGTACAGTCTGAGGCAGAAAATAAAAGGTCATGCTTTTCTTGTTTGACTCTCCAATGGATAGGTTGGTCTTCAGCTTCATCTGTGTTCTGGTCTGTGGAGTTTTTTCCCCACTGGTCGCCGCCGTCACTCGTCTTGAGTCTTCTCCGCTCACTGCAGTCTGCGTTGATCTCTGCAGGATTTTCTTCCTCCTTACACTGCATGGGAAATATCTCCTCTCCCTGCTCCCCCTGATAATCCTGTGTGATGCTGTTATCTTGCTCCATACAGCCCTGTGTATAATGACTGATGGGACATATTCCTGATGTATCACTGTTACTTGGTCCATCCAGCGACCGGAGAGGTTGGCGACTGTCTGTCACCCCTTCCTTGTAATGCTCCTGCTCTTCTTCCAGACAGTCTTGTTTCTCCATGGTGAAGCGGATGGTTATTTCCTCATTCCTTACAGGAAGCTCACCGCTCAGGAGATGAAGGAGCTTGTTGGCAGGTTCTAGGATCTTCCCATCATTGTTCCGTTCATTTACCAGGGAGTCGGGTGGAGGATCCACAATGGGGTTTTATGGATTTTATTCCCAGTCTGGTACAGACTGCATCAGTCCCTGTGTATAGCCTCCAGATTTCATGGGGGAATCAGGATATTGTAATTTGACATAGACTGGGTGACTGGGAGCTTGTCACATGTATTGCCTACTCCTCTTCTCTGACTCTGTGCTCCAATGAGTCACTTTGGTCCAATGAGGAGCATCTCACACACAGTGTTTGTACCTCTGGTTGTGTAAGCAGGATGGTGCTCTGCTCAGTACTGAGACATTTCCACCTGTACCTGTACATGTTATAACACTGAAACACTGAACTTATCATTTTTATATGTCTTCTTCTTTTCTCCCCTTTATTTCCTTATTAATACCATTTCTGCCAGAGTTGACTCTTCATTCTTCCGGGGTAGATAAAATGAGTACCATTAAATTGGGTAATAGTAACATTCTCAGGACATAATTGGGAAACAGAGAATATCTGAATGTACCTATCCTGGTTAAACTCTTTGTTATTATAATATTAGTAGTTTCTGTTATTCAGTGTTTTGCTCTCTTTACTACAATATTTCTCTCTGCCTCAGGTGTATGTCATCCATTTTACCTCTTCAACACCACATGCTCATTCCCTCTTCCGTGATTAAATAGCAAAACATCCTTTCCCAGCACTTCCGATTTTAACAAGTCATTTCCCATTTTACTTCACCCCCCCCCCCCCCCCCACACACACACACACACACACCATATTCAGAACCCACCTCATCCTTCATGTTTTCTGTTACTTGAGAGGTTACACTTAGAGAAATAGTCATCCTTCAGCACTCAGGAGAGGAAACCCCCCTGTGGGGGAAACCTCTGGGGAACCATGGCTAGAAGGACTGCCCTTCCCTCTGGGCATTAAGAGGCAAATAAAGAGACTATAATTATATTACAGATTAATAAAACAATGAATTAAAGGATTGTATAGACCAGGGGTGTCCCACTGTATTCCTCCAGTTAACAGCTGCAGTCCAGCAAGAAGAATACAGCTGGAAATCTCAGATTCAAAATAACATCGCTCGCAAAGGCGCATATTACACACTCCCCAACCACTACACATGGGTCCCTCGCGAAACTGAAAATGCGGATAAAGGGGAAAGACTACCGCGACTGCAAACACACCAATCTTTGTTAACGGGTTCACGAGTAGCTGCGCTTGTCAAAGAGAAACTTTCCTGCTAGAACCTCCAAAGCTCAAGGTCAGATTTAGGGTAGTCCAGCTCCAAGTCTTGAGACACATCCAAGTGAGGCATAGATCCCTATACCATGGAACCGAGGACAGATGCTGAAGCTCCTTCAGAGCTCCGGGTGTGTTTGAGCGGAAAAAAAATGTTCAAGCAGTTATCAGCAGCAGTTGCCATTATGACATCACATCTTGACCTCACTCTTCTCTAACTCACTGCAAATGCTTGCTAGTCGCATTGGAAACAGAGTGAGTGATATGAAGGACTGTTGCTACAGCAGTAACGACACTATTACACTTATATATATATATATATATATATATATATATATGCATTAATACGACATAGGAAGAGTTCAGTCAAAAAATGATGAGGCAAATCTTTTACTTTAGATTACATGGTACAGTACTTATCTCTGAAATGTGAAAGAGTCAGCCACAGAAAAATCCATAGTTGAAGTTTTTTTGGCATATAAGGACCAATAAAAACTTTGGTGGTAAAAAAAAAAGTCTTATGCGTTTTGCGCCTCTGGTTAGCATTTAATCATAGACTATGAGTAATCAGTTTATGAGAAAGCGCCAAACTTCTACTTCAAACTTGCCTGTTTGGAGTTATTTCCTGTCCTCTTTGGATTTGTTGGGACAGAACTAATGTAAACATATTTTTGGACTCTGTAGGGTGACCTGCCTGTGTAAAGAGCATATTAGTCAATATAATTGTTGAAGGATATTTACTAATGCAATGAGGGGTTTGTAATGGGGAATGTGGAATTTGCATAGGAGGCCACAGGTGATGTCATAAGCAGGACACTCCACAGACATTTAGAATACATTTTTCTCATAGTTTAGGCATTTGCTTGCGATTCTGCTAACACAATTTATAGATCATTTTCTATTATTTTTTATTCTCTCTGTTCACAGTATAAGCAGTGTGTAGGTGATCCGGTTCCTTTAACCCCTTGCCGACATAGGACGTGCTAGGTCCGTCCTTTGTCACGAGGCGTTAATGACACAGGACAGACCTAGTCCATCCTGCACCTAAACGAGCACTGAAAGCAATTTTGTTTTTCACTTTCAGTGCTCAAATGGTATAGCTAATATGCTGCCATGTGGAAGCATCGTGCAATACTAAAAAAAAACGCAGGCGACATTTTGATCACTCCAGAGAGCAATTAAAATGCTGGTTTTAAAGGCGCAGTGCCTTTAAAACGCTCAGTGGTAAAAATGAGCATAGGAAGCAAGTTTTAAGGCGTGAACCCTGTAAAACTGCTTGATGTTTAATAAAGTCTAAGGTCTTTTCAGGAATTAATATAAAGTACTTTCGTCTTCCTCAAAGGATGCCATTTTTTTGCCCCACTTAGATAGGTAGCTATGCTAAGTTGAGAATGTACTGATTGTCTCAAAGAGGCTAGACCTATAACCATATAAGAATAAAAGTGTTTCCTCCGACCTTGATATCTTGGTTTGACACCATTGTGAGCTATTATGTACTGAGATTAAGAGTAACATTTTCTCAAATAAATATTAGGTCTGTTTACTGCACAATCACTCCTATTAGACTCAATACATATACAAGTAAGATGGCGGCAAACTCTTCATTCAGTATTCCTTTGGTATTTAAGGGAACGTTGTGGACCATGAAATGACCTTATGAAAGCTGTAAATAATTTTGTTCAATTTCTAGGGCCAAGTTTTCAGGCCCCTTATATTTGGGGTTGACAACATTTCTTCAAAAGAATACCGACCTTGCTATTGCTTCCGTAGACCATTGGGCACAAGCCAAGATTTTTTTACCGGCCTTCCAGTAAAATACTGACTGGATGGCAGTAGGTACCTAGACATTAGGTTTTGTTATCGCTAATCCTAGGAGTCTGGATTCTTAAAACCCCCTAGTGCTGGGATTGTTTTCCATCAAAACAATGAAACGTTTCCCTGGCTCCTTGTTCTGCTTGGCTCCTACAGTGTACAAATATTTGTCAAACCCAGGTTAAAAGCATGATATTCTAAACTCTAAACATTTTCTACACTATGGTGGAGCAAAAAGGAGCAAATAGTAGACAAAAATGTATCATTTTATCAATAAAAATACTTTTCTAGTTGAAAAGTAACATAATCCAAATTTAACGAATTTTAGTTTAGTAATAGGCTAATATTTTAAATCTTGCTTTCCTTTGGTTTTGGATATGATTTGATGCATTTTGCAAATTCAAACTTGTAATCCACGTCAATACAGCTATAGTATCTCCTAAAACACAGTTTGAGACACACAAGATTTTTGTTTCTTGAGGGTAATTTTAATAAAGCAAACCTAAAAGGTGACTGGTTCACATAACTAATGTTGAGCGAACCCAAACCGCACTGTTCAGGTTGGTACTGAACATTACGGTTTTTGGACCCCTGACCCGAACACGGACATTCCACTGTATGTTTGTGTTGGAGTTAGGGGTTCGGCAGGGCCGGCGCCACCTGTAAGGCGACCTAGGCAACTTAGCAGGGGGCGCCGGAACCGTGAAAAAAACTTACTCCCCCTTCCCCCCTTACTTACCTCCTCGCTGCTGCTCTGTCTCCCGGTGCAGGTCCGTGGCTGTGAGGAAGCGTTGTGCCCTCCCCTCCACACAATGTCTAATAGCCTAAGTTATTTATGGCTGTTTTTTGCAGTTCACCTTTTAGTGAATAGCCCCACAGTATTCTGTATGGAAATTCTGTGAAACACCCAAAGATTTGCATTTTAACTGGAAGAAAAAAAAACACAATTTGTTCTTTAACAACTTATCTTGTGTGAATTTTCTGATGTTTAGTGAGTTGTGTTCGGCTAGCGAAGTCTTTCCTACACTTGGAACATGAGAATGGTTTCTCTCCCATGTGCGTGTGCTGGTGCATTGTTAGTTTCTGTTTCATTGTGAACCGTTTCCCGCATTCAGTGCAGCCGAACGGTCTCTCTCCCGTGTGAGTGCGCTGGTGTACTGTAAGGTTGGGTTTTGTTGTGAACCGTCTCCCACACTCAGAGCAGCAGTACGTCTCTCTCCCGTGTGAGTGCGCTGGTGTACTGTAAGGTTGGGTTTTGTTGTGAACCGTCTCCCACACTCAGAGCAGCAGTACGTCTCTCTCCCGTGTGAGTGCGCTGGTGTACTGTAAGGTTGGGTTTTGTTGTGAACCGTTTCCCACACTCAGAGCAGCAGTACGTCTCTCTCCCGTGTGGATCCTTTGATGAGTGTGAAGGCTTGAATCCTGGGCAAAAGTTTTTCCGCACACAGTGCACACAAACGGCCTCTCTCCTGTGTGAATGCTCTTGTGTCTTTTAAGGTTGGTTTTTATTTTAAACTGTTTCCCACACTCTGAGCATGAGAAAGGGCTCTTTCCAGTGTGATTCCTTTGATGTGTATAAAGACATGCAACTTCACTAAAACCTTTCCCAAACTCTGAGCGGACAAACAATCCCTGTCCAGTATGGATTCTCTTGTGTCTGACAAAATCATTGCCGTTCTTGAAACCTTTCCCACACTCGGAGCATACGTGCTTTCTGACTTCTTTCTGTGCGTCATGATGTGCATGTTGGGGAGCTTTAATCTCCAATATATCAGTGAAGTTTATGTTGCATGTTCATGTTGCTACGGATACCTTTTCATTGTTTGTCTTTCCATTATTGTCCTGTGTGTAACGTTCTTGACGTGGGCCAGTAAGATGTAATTCACCAGTGGAGGTCAGGTCATTATTTACAATTGTCTCAGATTCCGTCGGAATTACACTTGTTCCATTTAGAACCATAGGGTTCACTCCTGGAGAATTCTGGGTAACATCTGTATCATTCATTGTACAGTCTGAGGCAGAAAATAAAAGGTCATGCTTTTCTTGTTTGACTCTCCAATGGATAGGTTGGTCTTCAGCTTCATCTGTGTTCTGGTCTGTGGAGTTTTTTCCCCACTGGTCGCCGCCGTCACTCGTCTTGAGTCTTCTCCGCTCACTGCAGTCTGCGTTGATCTCTGCAGGATTTTCTTCCTCCTTACACTGCATGGGAAATATCTCCTCTCCCTGCTCCCCCTGATAATCCTGTGTGATGCTGTTATCTTGCTCCATACAGCCCTGTGTATAATGACTGATGGGACATATTCCTGATGTATCACTGTTACTTGGTCCATCCAGCGACCGGAGAGGTTGGCGACTGTCTGTCACCCCTTCCTTGTAATGCTCCTGCTCTTCTTCCAGACAGTCTTGTTTCTCCATGGTGAAGCGGATGGTTATTTCCTCATTCCTTACAGGAAGCTCACCGCTCAGGAGATGAAGGAGCTTGTTGGCAGGTTCTAGGATCTTCCCATCATTGTTCCGTTCATTTACCAGGGAGTCGGGTGGAGGATCCACAATGGGGTTTTATGGATTTTATTCCCAGTCTGGTACAGACTGCATCAGTCCCTGTGTATAGCCTCCAGATTTCATGGGGGAATCAGGATATTGTAATTTGACATAGACTGGGTGACTGGGAGCTTGTCACATGTATTGCCTACTCCTCTTCTCTGACTCTGTGCTCCAATGAGTCACTTTGGTCCAATGAGGAGCATCTCACACACAGTGTTTGTACCTCTGGTTGTGTAAGCAGGATGGTGCTCTGCTCAGTACTGAGACATTTCCACCTGTACCTGTACATGTTATAACACTGAAACACTGAACTTATCATTTTTATATGTCTTCTTCTTTTCTCCCCTTTATTTCCTTATTAATACCATTTCTGCCAGAGTTGACTCTTCATTCTTCCGGGGTAGATAAAATGAGTACCATTAAATTGGGTAATAGTAACATTCTCAGGACATAATTGGGAAACAGAGAATATCTGAATGTACCTATCCTGGTTAAACTCTTTGTTATTATAATATTAGTAGTTTCTGTTATTCAGTGTTTTGCTCTCTTTACTACAATATTTCTCTCTGCCTCAGGTGTATGTCATCCATTTTACCTCTTCAACACCACATGCTCATTCCCTCTTCCGTGATTAAATAGCAAAACATCCTTTCCCAGCACTTCCGATTTTAACAAGTCATTTCCCATTTTACTTCACCCCCCCCCCCCCCCCACACACACACACACACACACACACCATATTCAGAACCCACCTCATCCTTCATGTTTTCTGTTACTTGAGAGGTTACACTTAGAGAAATAGTCATCCTTCAGCACTCAGGAGAGGAAACCCCCCTGTGGGGGAAACCTCTGGGGAACCATGGCTAGAAGGACTGCCCTTCCCTCTGGGCATTAAGAGGCAAATAAAGAGACTATAATTATATTACAGATTAATAAAACAATGAATTAAAGGATTGTATAGACCAGGGGTGTCCCACTGTATTCCTCCAGTTAACAGCTGCAGTCCAGCAAGAAGAATACAGCTGGAAATCTCAGATTCAAAATAACATCGCTCGCAAAGGCGCATATTACACACTCCCCAACCACTACACATGGGTCCCTCGCGAAACTGAAAATGCGGATAAAGGGGAAAGACTACCGCGACTGCAAACACACCAATCTTTGTTAACGGGTTCACGAGTAGCTGCGCTTGTCAAAGAGAAACTTTCCTGCTAGAACCTCCAAAGCTCAAGGTCAGATTTAGGGTAGTCCAGCTCCAAGTCTTGAGACACATCCAAGTGAGGCATAGATCCCTATACCATGGAACCGAGGACAGATGCTGAAGCTCCTTCAGAGCTCCGGGTGTGTTTGAGCGGAAAAAAAATGTTCAAGCAGTTATCAGCAGCAGTTGCCATTATGACATCACATCTTGACCTCACTCTTCTCTAACTCACTGCAAATGCTTGCTAGTCGCATTGGAAACAGAGTGAGTGATATGAAGGACTGTTGCTACAGCAGTAACGACACTATTACACTTATATATATATATATATATATATATATGCATTAATACGACATAGGAAGAGTTCAGTCAAAAAATGATGAGGCAAATCTTTTACTTTAGATTACATGGTACAGTACTTATCTCTGAAATGTGAAAGAGTCAGCCACAGAAAAATCCATAGTTGAAGTTTTTTTGGCATATAAGGACCAATAAAAACTTTGGTGGTAAAAAAAAAAGTCTTATGCGTTTTGCGCCTCTGGTTAGCATTTAATCATAGACTATGAGTAATCAGTTTATGAGAAAGCGCCAACCTTCTACTTCAAACTTGCCTGTTTGGAGTTATTTCCTGTCCTCTTTGGATTTGTTGGGACAGAACTAATGTAAACATATTTTTGGACTCTGTAGGGTGACCTGCCTGTGTAAAGAGCATATTAGTCAATATAATTGTTGAAGGATATTTACTAATGCAATGAGGGGTTTGTAATGGGGAATGTGGAATTTGCATAGGAGGCCACAGGTGATGTCATAAGCAGGACACTCCACAGACATTTAGAATACATTTTTCTCATAGTTTAGGCATTTGCTTGCGATTCTGCTAACACAAGTTATAGATCATTTTCTATTATTTTTTATTCTCTCTGTTCACAGTATAAGCAGTGTGTAGGTGATCCGATTCCTTTAACCCCTTGCCGACATAGGACGTGCTAGGTCCGTCCTTTGTCACGAGGCGTTAATGACACAGGACAGACCTAGTCCATCCTGCACCAAAACGAGCACTGAAAGCAATTTTTTTTTTCACTTTCAATGCTCAAATGGTATTGCTAATATGCTGCCATGTGGAAGCATCGTGCAATACTAAAAAAAGCGCAGGCGACATTTTGATCGCTCCAGAGAGCAATTAAAATGCTGGTTTTAAAGGCGCAGTACCTTTAAAACGCTCAGTGGTAAAAACGAGCATAGGAAGCAAGTTTTAAGGCGTGAACCCTGTAAAACTGCTTGATGTTTAATAAAGTCTAAGGTCTTTTCAGGAATTAATAGAAAGTACTTTCGTCTTCCTCAAAGGATGCCATTTTTTTGCCCCACTTAGATAGGTAGCTATGCTAAGTTGAGAATGTACTGATTGTCTCAAAGAGGCTAGACCTATAACCATATAAGAATAAAAGTGTTCCCTCCGACCTTGATATCTTGGTTTGACACAATTGTGAGCTATTATGTACTGAGATTAAGAGTAACATTTTCTCAAATAAATACTAGGTCTGTTTACTGCACAATCACTCCTATTAGACTCAATACATATACAAGTAAGATGGCTGCAAACTCTTCATTCAGTATTCCTTTGGTATTTAAGGGAACGTTGTGGACCATGAAATGACCTTATGAAAGCTGTAAATAATTTTGTTCAATTTCTAGGGCCAAGTTTTCAGGCCCCTTATATTTGGGGTTGACAACTTTTCTTCAAAAGAATACCGACCTTGCTATTGCCTCCGTAGACCAAGTTTTTTTTTACCGGCCTTCCAGTAAAATACTGACTGGATGGCAGTAGGTACCTAGACATTAGGTTTTGTTATCGCTAATCCTAGGAGTCTGGATTCTTAAAAATCCCTAGTGCTGGCTCCTAATTTTTTGGGATTGTTTTCCATCAAAACAATGAAACATTTCCCTGGCTCCTTGTTCAGCATGGCTCATACAGTGTACAAATATTTGTCAAACCCAGGTTAAAAGCATGATATTCTAAACTCTAAACATTTTCTACACTATGGTTGAGAAAAAAGGAGCAAATAGTAGACAAAAATGTATCATTTTACCAATAAAAATACTCTAGTTGAAAAGTAACATAATCCAATGTAATGAATTTTAGTTTAGTAATAGGCTAATAATTTAAATCTTGCTTTCCTTTGGTTTTGGATATGATTTGATGCATTTTGCAAATTCAAACTTGTAATCCACGTCCATACAGCTATAGTATCTCCTAAAACACAGTTTGAGACACTCAAGATTTTTGTTTTCTGAGGGTAATTTTAATAAAGCAAACCTAAAAGGTGACTGGTTCACATAACTAATGTTGAGCGAACCCAAACCGCACTGTTCGGGTTGGTACTGAACATGTATGTTAGATTGTGGATAGTGTTACTGGTTACCACAAGTACCCCATTAACCTTAACCCCAATAAAGACACAAGAGACTTTTGTTGGTGAATAAAAGGCCACAGAGAATTTATTAACATAACAACTGGTTAGGACTGTATCAGCCAATCACCTTAAATATTTTTAATTCTCAAATAAATACAGCCTAACAAATCACCTAAAAAATCCTTTCCAGCCACCTGAACTAACATTTATATAAAACATAGTAACATAGTAACATAGTAATTTAGGTTGAAAAAAGACAAAAGTCCATCAAGTTCAACCCTTCTACCTATCATTTCTGCGTTTTGATCCAAAAGAAGGCAAAAAAAAACCCTAAGGAAGCTTTTTCGAATGTTGCCTCCTAGGGGGAAAAAAATTCCTTCTTGACTCCAAAAGGGCAATCAGATTTCTCCTTGGATCAAAAAGCTCTATTATTAATGCTCATTCTATTATTAATACCCCTGTATGTTCTGCTTTTCTAAAAAATCATCCAGACCATTTTTAAATGCATCTATTGTGGTTGATAGCACTACCTCCCTTGGCAGTGAGTTCCATAATTTTATTGTCCTTACCGTAAAGAATCCCTTCCTTTGCTGCCTATGAAATCTTTGCTCTTCCAGTCTCAGGGGGTGACCTCTTGTTCTTTGTACATTTCTATTAATGAACAGGTCCCTGGAGAGCTCCTTATATTGGCCCTGCACATATTTATATAATGTTATCATATCCCCTCTAAGACGCCTTTTTTCTAAAGTAAATAAATGCAATTTTTAAAGTCTCTCTTCATAACTAAGATCCTCCAATCCCCTTATTAATTTTGTAGCTCTCCTTTGCACTTTTTCTAGTTCCTTAATATCCTTTTTAAGGACTGGTGCCCAGAATTGTACTGCATATTCAAGGTGAGGTCTTACCATTGATTTGTAAAGAGGCAAGATGATGTCCTACTCCCGTGAATCTATACCTCGTTTTATACATGCCAATATCTTATTGGCCCTTGCAGCTGCTGACTGGCATTGGGCACTGTTGCCAAGTTTGTTATCTACAATGATTCCTAAATCCTTTTCGTTAATAGTTTTTCCCAGGGAAATACCATTTAACGTATATGTTGCTTTGTTATTATTTTTCCCATAATGCATAACTTTACATTTGTCTATGTTGAACCTCATTTGCCACTTTCTTGCCCAGTTCCCCACTCTGTCCAAATCTTCCTGTAAAGAAAAAACATCAAGATTAGTCTTTATTACCTTACCTAATTTAGTGTCATCAGCAAATACTGAGACATGGCACTCAGCACAACGTGGGAGATCATTAATAAACAGATTAAAAAGAAGAGGTCCCAAAACAGACCCCTGAGGTACTCCGCTCACTACCCTGGTCCAATTTGAAGCTTTACCATTTACAACAACCCTCTGTGTTCTATCTTTTAGCCAATTTTCAATCCAAATACATACATTTGCCCCCAATCCTATTTCTCTCAATTTGTAGAGTAACCTTTTGTGTGGAACTGTATCAAATGCTTTAGCAAAATCCAAATAGATCACATCAACTGCCACACCTAGATCTATATTTTTACTGACCTCTTCATAGAATGTTATTAAGTTTGTTTGACAAGACCTGTCTTTCACAAAACCATGTTGACTTTTACTAATTATATTCTGATTCAAGATGTATTCTTGAGTGTACACCTTTAGCAATCCTTCAAATAATTTCCCCACTACAGATGTCAAGCTCACTGGCCTATAATTACCAGGCAGAGATTTTGATCCCTTTTTAAATATTGGAATGACATCCGCCTTTCGCCAGTCTGTTGGCACTATACCTGAACTGAACGAATCCCTAAAGATCATAAATATTGGTCTGGCCAGAATTATGCTTAACTCTCTAAGGACCCTTGGGTGTATACCATCTGGCCCTGGGGCCTTGTCTATCTTAACAGAGTTTAATTGCATAAACACTTTTTCCTGTGTCAGCCAATCCCATGTTTGTGGTGACTGTTCCGTAACTTCCGGTAGCAGGGGCTCATCCATCTGCTCTTCCTTAGTATAAACCGAAGAAAAAAAAGTATTTAAAATGTCTGCTTTTTCTCTGTCCTCACTTACCAAATTTCCCATTTGGGATAACAAGGGCCCAACATTTTCCCTCTTTAGCTTTTTTCCATTTATATACTTATAAAAAAATTTGGGGTTAATTTTACTCTCCTTGGCAATCCTTTTCTCGTTTTCCAATTTAGCCATTTTAATTGTCTTTTTGCAGGCTTTGTTGGCATCTTTGTATTTTATAAATGATAATGTTGATCCCTTGCTTTTATAATGTTTGAATGCCATTTTACAGGTAAGCCACATTGGTTTTGATTTGTGTCTTTTGTATTTGTTTCCCAAAGGTATATATTGGGATGTGTACTTTTGTAATGTGTGCTTAAAGGCATTCCACTTGTCTTCTGTGTTTAGTCCAGAAAACAATCGTTCCCAGTCTAAATGTTCCATTGATGCCCTTAGTCCATCAAAGTTGGCCCTTCTAAAATTAAGTGTTTTGGTGGCATAGTTACCAATTTGCTTTTTGCATTAATCTCAAACGAAAACCATGTTATGGTCACTATTGCCCAAGTGTTCCCTTACTTTGATGTTTGAGATAAGCTGCTCATTGTTTGTTATTACTAAATCCAGACAGGCATCCATTCTAGTTGGGGTGTCTACTAATTGTGCCATAAATGTGTTATTAAGCAGGTTCAGAAACTTGCTGCCCCTAGCTGAACTAGTTGTGCCACAATTCCAATCTATATCTGGGTAATTAAAATCTCCCATGATTAGAACTTCATTCAGATTTGCAGCCTTTTCAATTTGTAATAAAAGCTGATCTTCTCCATCAATGCTAATATTTGGTGGCTTGTAGCATACACCTACAAGTAATGTGCGATTCTTTTTAGTGTCTAAGCTAATCTCCACCCACAGTGTCTCCACATCAGTTCCAGTTACGTCATGCACACCTTCCTTAATACTGGGCTTTAGTTTAGGATTTACATATAGACAAATCCCTCCCCCTTTTCTATTTACTCTGTCCTTTCTAAAAAGTGAGTAGCCTTGTAAATTAACTGACCAGTCGTGGGTCTCATCCCACCACGTTTCCGTGATTCCGATTAAATCATACTGTTCAGCACTTACCAGTATCTCCAGCTCACCCATTTTGTTTGTCAAGCTTATTGCATTTGCTAAAAGACATTTGAGATTACTACCCATTTTCTGTTTAGTTGACAAACACGTAATGACCGCAGGTTTAATTGTATGTACCTCCCTATGATCTATGTTAACCCCACCAGCGCTTTCCTCCTCCTTTGCCATAGTTATACCCACCTTCCAATCTACTCTAGCTGCCATTGCTTCATTTTGATCTTGACCCTCCCCCCCAGAGCTTAGTTTAAAAGCTCATCTAAACCTCTAGCCAACCTCGCCCCTAAAACCGCAGCCCCCTCATCATTGAGGTGCAGCCCATCCCGTCCAAAGAGTCTGTAGCCGACTGCAAAGTCTGCCCAGTGCTCTAAGAACCCAAATCCCTCTTGCTTGCACCACCTTCGCAACCACGCATTAATCTTCCTAAGCTCCCGCTGTCTCCCTGACGTAGCGCGTGGCACTGGTAATATTTCAGAGAATATATTACCTTGGAGGTCCTTTCCTTTAGCTTCTTTCCTAGTTCCCTAAAATCATTTTTAAGGACCCCCCACCTACCATTTACTTTGTCATTAGTACCAATGTGTACTATGACCGCTGGATCATGCCCAGCCCCTCCCAATAACCTGCTTACCCGTTCCGCAACATGCCGAACACGAGCACCCGGGAGACAACATACAGTTCGGCATTCGGGGTCCTGGCGACAGATTACCCTATCTACCTTCCTAATAATAGAATCCCCTACCACCACAGCCTGTCTAGCCTTCCTAGTGTCCTGGCTCCCAACTGCGCTGGAGAGGCTACTCACCTGGCTGCTAGGAGAGTCCGCCTGCCCCAGGAATGCCTCTTCTGAGCTAATCCCCCCAGCATCCTCACACAAGCTGGCAAACATGTTGGGGTGAACCAGCTCAGAACAAGCCTCCCTAGCTCTCCGACCCCTACTGCCCCTTACACAACTAACCCAGCTCTCTGCCCTAGAAACCTCTTCCCCTCCATCATCACCCTCCTCTACACTGGCCCCAGCCAATGCCTGCTCCGTGAGCAGTAAACTCCGCTCCATGTTGATTATGTCCCTAAGTGTTGCCAGTTGCCTCTTTAGATCTAATATTATATTTTCCAAAGCAGCAACCTGCTCACATCTGCAGCAGCGCTATGGACCCTGGGGAACTTGCTCCAAGACCGCATACATGCTGCAAGACATGCACTTAGTGGCATTGTCCAACATGCTCTCTAGTGTAAACCACAAAATTAAAAATAGAATAAAGAATAAAAAAAAAGATGTATACTTTACCCTCCTTCTTTGCTTCTAACTCCCACACTTAAGAAGCTTTTTCACTTTAGAAGCTGCTCCCTTGTATTCGCCTGGCTCACTATTCGCCTGCTCCTTCCAGTTAAATGGCCTTCAAAGTAAAGAGACTCCCAGAGAAGGTTAATTAACTGATTGCAAACAGCCTTGCAAACCTTTTCCCTCCAAAACAGTTTTTTTTTTTTTTCTTTTTTCAACCAGCAAATGCACACAAAATAAACAGTGCTCCCCTTGCAGTAAAAATCAAAATATACTTTCCTTCTTTGCTTCTAACTCCCACACTTTAGAAGCTGCTCCCTTGTATTCGCCTGGCTCACTATTCGCCTGCTCCTTTCAGTTAAATGGCCTTCAAAGTAAAGAGACTCCCAGAGAAGGTTAATTAACTGATTGCAAACAGCCTTGCAAACCTTTTCCCTCCAAACAGTTTTTTTTTTTTTCAGCCAATCTTTATCAAAAATGCACACAAACTAAACAGTGCTCCCCTTGCAGTAAAAATCAAAATATACTTTCCTTCTTTGCTTCTAACTCCCACACTTAAGAAGCCTTTTCACTTTATAACCTTATATTATTGTGCAAGTTGCACTAAAAACCACTGATGCTCCTCTCCTCCCTCGTCCTAGGGTCTCTTTACGCTTTTACCTTACTCCTCCATGCTGACCACTAGCCGAAATCTCCTCGCTCAGTGGGCACGTAGTGATTTCTTACTTCTAAAAGGTTAGGGGAGGGCCGAGCCCAAAAAACATAACCATCACATCTTCACTCCTCCCTTTATTTTCACAAACCCCGACCGGCAAGGACATGTCCCCCGCCACAGGCACCAATGTTTCACTGCCTTAAATGAGCGGGAGCCCCCACCCCCATCGCCATGGCCTGCTTAACTCCATCCTGTAATGCCAAGTTAAATAAATCCAGCCCCACATCCGTGAGGTGGACGCCAGCACTCCAAAAATAAACTGCTGCATCCCGCTCGAAGACCCAGTGGCGGATCGTGACGCTTGTTTGTTGACCTTAATCCTGCACCTCTCCATTGCCTTCTGACTATGTGCAGCTCGCCAATAATTACGTGGCACCAATTCGGACCAAACTAAGTGCACGTCCGTGAATAATATCAACACCCTTTACAAATCCTGCTTGATTAGGTCACAGAGACCCCACACAGGGATAGACCCCAGGTCGTTACCCCCCAGATGGATAAGTAACACATCAGGAGGACCCAGCAATCTGGAAAGGCTAACAAGTTCCGGGAGCAACCGTACCCACCGCATGCCCCTTATACCTATCCAGCGAATTTCAGCCATCGTTGCTGGAAATCCTAACCGCTCCCCCCCGGGCCGAACTGCTGCGCGCTGTTGGGCCCAGAAAATGTAAGAGTGTCCTATGAGCCAAACCTTCCTGACTGGGAGACCTGGGAAGATAGAGCAGAAGACACCTCCATGAGACCCACCGGACGGATATAAGAAAGAAAACGCCGCGATTCCCATCTGCCAATGCGTTGAATCGCTCTCTCCGCAAAGCCCAACCTAGAACCCTCTGATGCCACCCCTATCCAAAATGAATGTCCCCCAAATGCAGCGCTATCCAGGCCTAAAGCAGTGAGCGCAAGTTTAAATACTTTGACAAATTGGAAGCGCGATAAAAAAGACCCATCCCCATGCAGCAGCAACGAGCCCATTGCTGAAGGGCGCATAACGATATAAGTATCAAAACTCGCTACAGGGCATACCGAGGAACCCGGAACCCCCGGTAGAAAAACCCACGCCCCTTTTGGTCAGTTTTTGACCGCCGTAGCCTGAACCGCAGCCCGCCCGATTCTCGGATTACATCCTCAAATAGAATGCCCCCAGCCTTCCGTTTGGAAGGACTGACCAACTCCCCAACCCTGAGGGCCCCAAAGAATGCCAAGGAAAAGGCCAGCCGGAAAAACGCAGCCCCAAAGACAGACACACAAACGGAAGGAAGGACTTGGAACATTCCTAACAATAACGCCTCAGACACAGGGCGCCGTTGGTCACCCACCCTGGCCCCTTCCCCCCGTCTCCAGCCCTTCAATGACTGTCTGACTAGGAATTCCTTCGTGACATCCCTGAATCCCGCTACCTTGAACCAAAAACTGAGACCCGCCAATCTCGTAGCAACTACATTTGCCGAGAAACCTGATGCCTCCCAAGACCACATTAACCATAGTAAACCCTGGAGCCTGTCTGCATCATCGATGAACCCCCCCCCCCCCGGGCTTGAGAAAACCCCAGCCAGTCATTTCAGACCTTACCATACTTCACCCATGTGGCCTGCGAAACGGAGTTACCAATCTACTGGGCTACTCGTCCAGTCCAAGGCTCCACAGAACTGGAGGGCAAGGCTCCACGTCTGCCCCCGGGGCTGCCACCCTGAAAGTCTCCCACTGCAAACGAGATAGAGCGTCCGCCATTATATTAGAGACCCCAGGGATATGCACTGCCTTGCACGAAACATTCCATTTCAGACAATACAATACGATCTTGCGCAGAAGGCGGACCACAGGAGGTGAAGAGGCAGTAAGATTGTTAATCGCCATCACCACCCCCATGTTATCACAGTGGAACACAACTTTCCTATCCTTCAGCAGATCACCCCACAGCACCACCACCACCACAATGGGAAAGAGTTCCAAAAAAGCAAGATTCCTAGTGAGCCTAGCAGCATACCATGCAACCGGCCATGACTCGGCGCACCAATGAGCCCCTAGAATCGCCCCGAAGCCTATTGATCTTGCCGCATCTGTATACAAATGGAGATCCTCATTGGAGACCTCAGGGGCCTGCCACAATGATTTTCCATTGTATGATGCCAGAAACACCTCCCAAACTGTTAGGTCCGCCAATAATGGGCGAGTCAGCCGAATGAAATGCCGCGGATGAACGACCCCCGCCGTAGCCGCTGCCAAGCGTCTAATAAAGACCCGACCCATCGGCATGATCTTACATGCAAAATTGAGTTTTCCCAACAAGGATTGCAGCTGCTGCAGACGGATCTTCTTTAAACCCTTGGCCGCCTCTATATCAGCCCGCAGCCCCACCAATTTGTCCAAAGGGACACTCCCCCACACCCGAATCTAGCTCTATCCCAAGGAAACGAAGGCTAGTCAAGGGACCCTCCGTTTTTTCCTGGGCCAATGGGACCCCGAACCCCCGTGAAACCGACTGAACCGATGACAGCAGATGTGCACACACATGTGAGTTAGGAGGACCGACCACCAGATATTACCTTAGGAGTGTAGATATTACAGTGTTACCCTGTCCCAAGTGTGGATATTACAGGGTTACACTGTCCCAAGTGTAGATATTACAGTGTTATTCTCTCCCAAGTGTCGATAATACTGTGTTACCCTGTCCCAAGTGCAGATCTTACTGTGTTACCCTGTCCCAAGTGCAGATCTTACAGTGTTATCCTCTCCCAAGTGTAGATATTACAGTGTTACCCTGTCCAAAGTGCAGATATTACAGTGTTACCCTGCCCCAAGTGCAGATATTACAGTGTTACCCTGTCCCAAGTGTAGATATTACAGTGTTACCCTGTCCCAAGTGCAGATATTACAGTTACCCTGTCCCAAGTGTAGATATTACAGTGTTTCCCTGTCCCAAGTGTAGATATTACAGTGTTATCCTCTCCCAAGTGTAGATATTACAGTGTTACCCTGTCCCAAGTGTGGATATTACAGGGTTACACTGTCCCAAGTGTAGATATTACAGTGTTATTCTCTCCCAAGTGTCGATAATACTGTGTTACCCTGTCCCAAGTGTAGATATTACTGTGTTACCCTGTCCCAAGTGCAGATCTTACAGTGTTATCATCTCCCAAGTGTAGATATTACAGTGTTACCCTGTCCCAAGTGCAGATATTACAGTGTTACCCTGCCCCAAGTGCAGATATTAGTGTTACCCTGTCCCAAGTGTAGATATTACAGTGTTACCCTGTCCCAAGTGCAGATATTACAGTTACCCTGTCCCAAGTGTAGATATTACTGTGTTACCCTGTCCCAAGTGCAGATCTTACAGTGTTATCCTCTCCCAAGTGTAGATATTACAGTGTTACCCTGTCCCAAGTGCAGATATTACAGTGTTACCCTGCCCCAAGTGCAGATATTACAGTGTTACCCTGTCCCAAGTGTAGATATTACAGTGTTACCCTGTCCCAAGTGCAGATATTACAGTTACCCTGTCCCAAGTGTAGATATTACAGTGTTTCCCTGTCCCAAGTGTAGATATTACAGTGTTATCCTGTCCCACATACAGATATTACAGTGTTACCCTGTCCCAAGTGTGGATATTACAGGGTTACACTGTCCCAAGTGTAGATATTACAGTGTTATTCTCTCCCAAGTGTCGATAATACTGTGTTACCCTGTCCCAAGTGCAGATATTACAGTGTTACCCTGTCCCAAGTGTGGATATTACAGTGTTACCCTGTCCCAAGTGTAGATATTACAGTGTTACCCTGTCCCAAGTGTAGATATTACAGTGTTATCATCTCCCAAGTGTAGATATTACAGTGTTACCCTGTCCCAAGTGTAGATATTACAGTGTTACCCTGTCCCAAGTGTAGATATTACAGTGTTACCCTGTCCCAAGTGCAGATATTACAGTGTTATCATCTCCCAAGTGCAGATATTACAGTGTTATCATCTCCCAAGTGTAGATATTACAGTGTTACCCTGTCCCAAGTGCAGATATTACAGTGTTATCATCTCCCAAGTGTAGATATTACAGTGTTACCCTGTCCCAAGTGTAGATATTACAGTGTTACCCTGCCCCAAGTGTAGATATTACAGTGTTATCATCTCCCAAGTGTAGATATTACAGTGTTACCCTGTTCCAAGTGCAGATATTACAGTGTTACCCTGTCCCAAGTGCAGATATTACAGTGTTACCCTGCCCCAAGTGCAGATATTACAGTGTTATCATCTCCCAAGTGTAGATATTACAGTGTTACCCTGTCCCAAGTGCAGATATTACAGTGTTACCCTGTCCCAAGTGTAGATATTACAGTGTTACCCTGTCCCAAGTGCAGATATTACAGTGTTATCATCTCCCAAGTGTAGATATTACAGTGTTACCCTGTCCCAAGTGCAGATATTACAGTGTTACCCTGTCCCAAGTGTAGATATTACAGTGTTACCCTGTCCCAAGTGCAGATATTACAGTGTTATCCTCTCCCAAGTGTAGATATTACAGTGTTACCCTGTCCCAAGTGCAGATATTACAGTGTTACCCTGTCCCAAGTGCAGATATTACAGTGTTATCCTCTCCCAAGTGTAGATATTACAGTGTTACCCTGTCCCAAGTGTAGATATTACAGTGTTACCCTGTCCCAAGTGTAGATATTACAGTGTTACCCTGTCCCAAGTGCAGATATTACAGTGTTACCCTGTCCCAAGTGCAGATATTACAGTGTTATCCTGTCCCAAGTGCAGATATTACAGTGTTACCCTGTCCCAAGTGCAGATATTACATGACCTGGTAGCTTTCTATCATTGAGGATATGTATTTGCCTAGAAATAACTCAAACTTAAAACCAGACTGTGGGGTAAAACAACGGCCACAGCACTTTATTTAAATAGCCATTGCATTTACAACCATATACACATATATATATATATCTACATTCCACATATATGTATATCCATAATTAATACAATGACTAAACATAAACATCAAAACTTAAACATTAAACATTCCATATACAAGAAAACCAACCAAAGCTTGCAAGAGTATCCAGGTGGCTGCCGAAGTCCATGTTCTGGGCATATCCCAATGCCCCCAATACCTGAGGTTCGAGGTACCACTTTCCCCTCGAACCTCCCACCAGAGTCCCGATTGACTCTCCCCAATCCAAATGTTCCATTAACCCTCCTGGATACCCTGCAAGCTTCCGCCGACGCTGTGACATGTAATAAATAAATAAATAAAGGCTCATTAACCATAAATAAAGGGAGGGTGGGCGGGACAACAGGTAAGGGGGAAAAAACTTTCCTAAAATGGCCCCCAAACTTCCTGTTCCTATCTTTTATACTATCCCAACTCCTCCCACTGATTCCCACTATAGGCTGACATATCCTCTCAGCACCCTGTCATGATTGCCCCTCCCCGACCTTGTCTGGGGGCTACATGACCTGGTAGCTTTCTATCATTGAGGATATGTATTTGCCTAGAAATAACTCAAACTTAAAACCAGACTGTGGGGTAAAACAACGGCCACAGCACTTTATTTAAATAGCCATTGCATTTACAACCATATACACATATATATATATATCTACATTCCACATATATGTATATCCATAATTAATACAATGACTAAACATAAACATCAAAACTTAAACATTAAACATTCCATATACAAGAAAACCAACCAAAGCTTGCAAGAGTATCCAGGTGGCTGCCGAAGTCCATGTTCTGGGCATATCCCAATGCCCCCAATACCTGAGGTTCGAGGTACCACTTTCCCCTCGAACCTCCCACCAGAGTCCCGATTGACTCTCCCCAATCCAAATGTTCCATTAACCCTCCTGGATACCCTGCAAGCTTCCGCCACAAGCCCATCACCCCGGATGGGCTCCCCCCCCGAGCAAAACTGTGGCCGTCTCAATTCCTTCCTGCAGAGCCAGGTTGAAGAAATCCAACCCCAGCTCATTCGGATGTACACCATCAGACCTAAACAGACCCCCCAATTTACCTTCCAGGTTAAAGTGCCGCACCACCACCCCGCCGATTTTTCTCATGAAACTCGCCATTAGCTTATTTATCTTTCCCCGGCAACGGTTCATGGCCGCCGAATCCCTGGCGTGCCTCCAAACCGACCGGGGAACCATCTCTGACCAAATGATCTTAATCCCTGGTAGAAGAGCATGCAAGCGGGACACGTCCCGCTGCATGTTCTTCACCAGCTCCCTCTGCGGCACCAACCCCAAATCATTCCCCCCGGCATGAATAAGGAGTATGTCAGGGCGGCCGCCCCGCCACACTCTTTGCTCAACATTAGTCACCACAGCATTCCACAACATGCCCCTTACTCCAAACCACTTCAGACGAACCCGATCCGGAGGAAAGCCCAGCTGGATTCCATTCCTGCGAACTGCAGCTCTCCTCTCAGCCCAGTATACGTATGAATGGCCGATGATCCACACCTCCAAACTGGAACCTGTAACAGAGAACATCGTGAACAACATTGCACTATGTACACCGCTCACGCGGAAACAAATTCCCTCAAACACAACTTCTTTTTTTTTTTTTTTTTTTTAAACACAACACAAAATTTTTTTTTTTTTTTTTTTTTAAATAGATTTTTTTTTTTTTTTTTTTTTTTTTTATAACAGTAATCTGTGAGGACGAACATAAGATCTGTACCGTCCCGACTCCCAGCGACCAATCTTCTTGACTAAAGCCTCCCCCAGGCCTAGCCGTGAAGCCTCCGTGGCCGCCCCAATCCGAAAGGAATGGGTGCCGTACTCGTGTGCCGGCACACCCAGCCGCTCCAACGCCATCCTCATTACCCTCAGGAACTGAAACCTCGATAAACCAGAGGAGTCTGCGTGGACCAGGAGGGACTGAGACCCCTGCGCCCGCACTACCAAGAACTCCCTGATGCAGCGTACCGGGCACACCCGTTCGCCCGGTACCTTAAACAATTCCACCATACGGCCCCGCCTAGCCGTATCCATTTTTGAGGACCTGAGCCACACCAGTAGCTTCCCAGGTTCACACACCACGTCCGTCGCCCAGATGCCGCCCAACCGGGCCCTGGAAGGACTTACCAACTCCGATATCCGGAATGCTCCGAAAAAGGCCAGGGAAAAAGCCGCAGTAAACAGCAAACGCTCGTAATCCGATGTGCAAATAGCTCGCAACACCTCCACCATTCTACGCAGCAATGCCACCGACACCGGGCGCCGTGCGTCCGCCTGCTTTTTTCCCCTCCGAAAACCTTTTAACGCTTGCTTTACCAAAAAATTCTTACACACGTCCACCTCCCCGCGCAATTTAAACAAAAAGGACAAAGCTGCCACTGCTTTGTCCAATTTGGAAGGGGACGCCCCTTCAGCCGAAAGCTGCACCAAAAACCAAAGCAAGGCATCCAGCAGGGATGCCACGGGGTGGTGTCTACCCCTCGCAGCCACCAGTGAATCCCAGTCCCGCCAGACCCTCGCGTATGCCGACCATGTGGAAGGAGCAAGCGAACTTTTTACCCATCCCGCAAGCACTCCATTCCGATCTTCCACAGTACCAACGGGCACTCCTGCCCAGTCCTGTCTGCTCCCGGAGCTTCTGCTCGAAACCGCTCCCACTGGAATCGAGAAAGAGCATCCGCTATAACGTTTAAGTGCCCTGGTACATGTTTTGCACGGAACGAGATGTTCAGTTCCATGCAAAGCAGCACAAAACGCCGTAAAAGCCGCACCACCGGGGCCGACGCTGCAGATAGGTTGTTCACTGAATGCACGACCGCCAAGTTGTCAGAGAAAAAGACAACCCGCCGGTCTCGCATGCACCTCCCCCATAACGTTAGGGCCACTAACAGGGGAAACAGTTCCAAAAACGCCAGGTTCTTCAGGAGCTTGCTGCCCGCCCACGCTTCCGGCCAACGCTCCGCGCACCACTTACCCGCGAAGTATGCGCCAAAACCCACGCTACCCGACGCATCCGTGTAAAGCTCCAGCTCATCCGCCTGTACCACTGCGCGCTGGAATACCACCTTTCCGTTAAACCGCTCAAGGAAGACCAGCCACACAGCCAGGTCTGCACGTATCTTCCTAGTCACCCGGATAAAATGGTGTCCCGCCGTGATACCCGCCGTAGCCCGCGACAGTGACCTAATAAACACCCGGCCCACCGGAATTATCCGACAGGTGAAGTTTAGGCGCCCTATCAATGACTGTAACTGACGCAGGGTAACCTTCTTGGCCCTACCAACCATCTGAACAGCAGTCCGTAGTACCACTAGCTTATCCCCGGGGAGCCTGCAAACCCCTGCCACCGAGTCTATCTCCAACCCCAGAAAGCTTAAGCACGTAGTAGGACCCTCTGTCTTATCCGCCGCCAAGGGAACCCCGAAGCTACGCGCAACCTGTTCCAGCGAGCGCAGCAGCACCAAGCAGGATCTGGAGCCCATGGGGCCCACCCATAAAAAATCGTCCAAGTAGTGCACCATCGAACGATCCTTTGCCACTTTCTTAACCACCCATTCGAGAAATGTGCTAAATTTCTCGAAATAGGCACAAGAAACTGAACACCCCATAGGCAGACAGAGGTCCACATAGAACCCCTGATCAAACCAGCAGCCCAATAGGTGGTGACACTCCGGGTGGATAGGGAGAAGACGAAAAGCCGATTCTATATCTGCTTTAGCCATCAATGCCCCTGCCCCTGCGTCTCTGACCAGTTCCACTGCTCTGTCAAATGATGCGTACGATACAGAGCAAAGCTCCTTATCGATGTCATCATTAACCGACCCTCCCTTAGGATAGGACAAATGATGAATCAACCGAAATTTACCGGGCTCCTTTTTGGGGACCACCCCCAAAGGAGAAACCCGCAAATTTGCCATGGGTGGTTCTGGAAACGGGCCGGCCATCCTGCCCGCTTCCAGTTCCTTCCGTAATTTGTCTCTCACTACCTCCGGAAACTGAAGTACCGACTTCAAGTTCCGGCGGGAGATACGACCCGGGCCTGGGACGAACGGGATGCGAAACCCCCACCTAAACCCGTCCTCCAAGAAACTTGCATCCTCTCGCCTACCGTAGCGCCTTAGCCACGGCCGCATCGCGTCGCTGCTCACCGGAGTTCTCCCCTTTAGCCCCAGACTGCCCGGCTGAGCTACCAGACTTGCCGCGCTTAAAGCATCTGGCCGCGCTATGGGTGCCTCCGCAGACCGAGCACTCGTGCCGGAATTTGCAGGGGGCGCCCCACTTGCACTGGCTGTCGTTGAACAGCCAGCACGTCCCGCGTTTTCCGGTGGCCGGCGCGGAGCCTTGGGCTCCACCACCGGCCCCGCCGGGAAAGGGCGATGCCTTTTGAGCCATCATGGTCTTTACCCAGAGCGTAATGTCGATCTGGTCAAAGCTCATGCCTGGGTTAGCGGCTAGGCGTTGACGAAATTGTTCGTCATACCTCCACCATGCTAAGCCCCCATAAAGTCGGTACGCCTCCCATATCCCGTCCACGTAACAGAATAGGGAGGAGCACTTTCCCGGGTGCTTTTCACCCAGTACACTAGCCAGGATGCAAAAGGAGCGCAACCAGTTCCCGAATGTTTTCGGGAGCTTCCTATACCGTTTTTTCCTTTCCTCATCCTCCTTCTTCTTCCTATCCTCCTTTTTCTCGTCCTCCTTGAGGTCGATAGGTTCCTCCAAAGGAAGCAAGGAAAGAAGTTCTACGTACTCCCCTTTCCAAATTTTTTCCCTGACCTCAGCTTTTAAATGTACCCCTAGCGGGCCAGAAAAGGACGCATATGAAGAATACCGCGACACCTCAGCTACATTAAGTGCCCCTGTCTCGGTTCCCCCCGTATCGTTACCCCCGGAACCTCCTGCCTGCGCAGCCTCACGAGAATTTGCCCCCAGGGAGTGGGGAGGATCACCCGACGATTCCGCTGCAGACCCTGCCGCACAACCAAAACCGCCGCTCGTTGGGGAAGGGAACGCGGGAGGGACCCATGCCGACGCTACCGTGTTGGCTACTATTGTGTGTGTTCTACCCACCCATGAGTCTAAGAATGCCCGCAAGCCCCCTAGTAACTCCGAATCGCCACAGCTAACATTCGCAGGTGCTACAGTAAACTCACCGGTCGGCCCTCCGGCCGCCCCGCTGTCCGGCTCCGGCTGCCGAGCCTCTCCAGCCGTACGTTTTCCGCTGACACTCGTCCTCCTCGGGTCCCTTGGTTTCACACTGCCATGATGGCCGCCCGGCCGAAGATCTGCTCCCGTCCGTTGGCGTCTGGAAGAAAAGGAACACTGGGAACGTATCGGCGAACAACGTAGCCCTTCCATAGACGGGGGAAGTAACCCCTGACCCTGCGACGCCCTCTGAGCAGTACGCCCTAACTCTCTGCCTGAATGCCAATCCCGGTCCATGGGTGACGGGGATCTACTATCCGGAGACCGAACCCCCCGCCGAGACCTGCAGCGACTGCGAACCTCTCGACGCCTTGTCTGAACCCCCCCGCTCCTACCCGATCCCGGAGATCTGGGGGGAACCCTGGCATTCCTGTCCCTACCCCCGACGTGTCCGCCCGACCTAACCATGCCGAAATCGCCACCCCTCATCCCGTCCTCCTCACTATCTTCTTCACCATCAATTTCTATAGGCGAATCTCCCCGGATCACTGGGGACGCCGACCAGGTTGGGGAACCGGGAGGGGAAAATAGCTCTGGGGAGCCCGCCCCGTACCTATCCTCCAGGGGGGAACGCTCGCCCGGCGAGAGGGACCTACTTATGCCGGTACCCGGCGCCGACTGGCAACGTTTAGCCGGGGCCTTACCCTGACCCGCCCTGGTGCTTAAACGGCGTGGAAGGGGATCTACTGCCACCCTACCCCCTGGATTAATAGGGGACACCGATGATTCTGGGGATGAAAACCTGGGCGAAGCCTGTGGAGGCCTTGCGCGGCCTCTGGAGCGCCTAGAGGAGGTAAGTGGGGCATGAGGGACCACACCAGTGTAGGGGGGACAACCAGGGGCCTTCCCCTCCCCCCCCCCACCAGACCCGCTCACCTGATGCACTCCCGCTGCAGCCGCCGCTCTTGATCCTCCACCTGAGCTCCGGATCCGGCCTTCCCGCTTTTCCAGGCCTCCCACCATCGAGGAGGTGCTGGGGCCAACGATCCCCGGCCTCCTGGTCTTCTGGCCGCTGGGCCCGCTCACCGGAGCCTCCGGATGCGCGATTGCATCCCTCACAGGCCCCACTTCCGGTGCGGCCTTCCTCCCGGCCGTCGACTTCCGGTTGCGGCCTAGAGTTCCTCCCGTTGCGGCCGCATGGTGGGTGGGTGTCCTCGCCGTTCGGGCAGCTCGATTCCCGGTCCTGGGGGGAAGAGCAGCGCGGCCCACAGCTCCTGGAACTCCACTGGGCCCAGGGAAGATGTCATCTCCAGGGCTCAGGCGGCGGGGAGGCCTCACCGAACGAGAGGGCCTCCCGGATGCGGTGGCAGCAGGCCCTGCTGCAGCTCCAGGTCCCTCCAGACGTCCCTTCAGCCAGCCAGGTCCCTTCAGCAGCGCAGCAGCCTTCATCTCAGCGAGAATCCTATCAATCTCAGCCTCCATGATCCTGGAAAAGAAGAAGGGAGACAGACCAGACACACAACAGGTAAGGGGGAAAAAACTTTCCTAAAATGGCCCCCAAACTTCCTGTTCCTATCTTTTATACTATCCCAACTCCTCCCACTGATTCCCACTATAGGCTGACATATCCTCTCAGCACCCTGTCATGATTGCCCCTCCCCGACCTTGTCTGGGGGCTACAGTGTTATCCTCTCCCAAGTGTAGATATTACAGTGTTACCCTGTCCCAAGTGCAGATATTACAGTGTTACCCTGTCCCAAGTGCAGATATTACAGTGTTATCCTCTCCCAAGTGTAGATATTACAGTGTTACCCTGTCCCAAGTGCAGATATTACAGTGTTACCCTGTCCCAAGTGCAGATATTACAGTGTTATCATCTCCCAAGTGTAGATATTACAGTGTTACCCTGTCCCAAGTGTAGATATTACAGTGTTACCCTGCCCCAAGTGCAGATATTACAGTGTTACCCTGTCCCAAGTGCAGATATTACAGTGTTACCCTGTCCCAAGTGCAGATATTACAGTGTTATCCTCTCGCAAGTGTAGATATTACAGTGTTACCCTGTCCCAAGTGCAGATATTACAGTGTTACCCTGTCCCAAGTGCAGAAATTACAGTGTTATCATCTCCCAAGTGTAGATATTACAGTGTTACCCTGTCCCAAGTGTAGATATTACAGTGTTATCATCTCCCAAGTGTAGATATTACAGTGTTACCCTGTCCCAAGTGCAGATATTACAGTGTTACCCTGTCCCAAGTGCAGATATTACAGTGTTACCCTGTCCCAAGTGTAGATATTACAGTGTTACCCTGTCCCAAGTGTAGATATTACAGTGTTACCCTGCCCCAAGTGTGGATATTACAGTGTTACCCTGTCCCAAGTGTAGATATTACAGTGTTATCCTCTCCCAAGTGTGGATATTACAGTGTTACCCTGTCCCAAGTGCAGATATTACAGTGTTACCCTGTCCCAAGTGCAGATATTACAGTGTTATCCTCTCCCAAGTGTAGATATTACAGTGTTACCCTGTCCCAAGTGCAGATATTACAGTGTTACCCTGTCCCAAGTGCAGATATTACAGTGTTACCCTGTCCCAAGTGTAGATATTACAGTGTTACCCTGTCCCAAGTGCAGATATTACAGTGTTACCCTGTCCCAAGTGCAGATATTACAGTGTTATCATCTCCCAAGTGTAGATATTACAGTGTTACCCTGTCCCAAGTGTAGATATTACAGTGTTACCCTGTCCCAAGTGCAGATATTACAGTGTTATCCTCTCCCAAGTGTAGATATTACTGTGTTACCCTGTCCCAAGTGTAGATATTACAGTGTTATCCTCTCCCAAGTGTAGATATTACAGTGTTACCCTGTCCCAAGTGTAGATATTACAGTGTTACCCTGTCCCAAGTGCAGATATTACAGTGTTACCCTGTCCCAAGTGTAGATATTACAGTGTTACCCTGCCCCAAGTGTAGATATTACAGTGTTATCCTGTCCCAAGTGCAGATATTACAGTGTTACCCTGTCCCAAGTGTAGATATTACAGTGTTACCCTGTCCCAAGTGCAGATATTACAGTGTTACCCTGTCCCAAGTGCAGATATTACAGTGTTACCCTGCCCCAAGTGTGGATATTACAGTGTTACCCTGTCCCAAGTGTAGATATTACAGTGTTATCCTCTCCCAAGTGTGGATATTACAGTGTTACCCTGTCCCAAGTGCAGATATTACAGTGTTACCCTGTCCCAAGTGCAGATATTACAGTGTTATCATCTCCCAAGTGTAGATATTACAGTGTTACCCTGTCCCAAGTGTGGATATTACAGTGTTACCCTGTCCCAAGTGCAGATATTACAGTGTTACCCTGTCCCAAGTGTAGATATTACAGTGTTACCCTGTCCCAAGTGCAGATATTACAGTGTTACCCTGTCCCAAGTGTAGATATTACAGTGTTACCCTGTCCCAAGTGCAGATATTACAGTGTTACCCTGTCCCAAGTGTAGATATTACAGTGTTATCCTCTCCCAAGTGTAGATATTACAGTGTTACCCTGTCCCAAGTGTAGATATTACAGTGTTATCCTCTCCCAAGTGTAGATATTACAGTGTTACCCTGTCCCAAGTGCAGATATTACAGTGTTATCATCTCCCAAGTGTAGATATTACAGTGTTACCCTGTCCCAAGTGTAGATATTACAGTGTTATCATCTCCCAAGTGTAGATATTACAGTGTTACCCTGTCCCAAGTGTAGATATTACAGTGTTATCATCTCCCAAGTGCAGATATTACAGTGTTACCCTGCCCCAAGTGTGGATATTACAGTGTTACCCTGTCCCAAGTGTAGATATTACAGTGTTATCATCTCCCAAGTGTAGATATTACAGTGTTACCCTGTCCCAAGTGTGGATATTACAGTGTTACCCTGTCCCAAGTGTAGATATTACAGTGTTACCCTGTCCCAAGTGTAGATATTACAGTGTTATCCTCTCCCAAGTGTAGATATTACAGTGTTACCCTGTCCCAAGTGCAGATATTACAGTGTTACCCTGTCCCACATACAGATATTACAGTGTTACCCTGCCCCAAGTGTAGATATTACAGTGTTACCCTGTCCCAAGTGTAGATATTACAGTGTTACCCTGTCCCAAGTGTAGATATTACAGTGTTATCCTCTCCCAAGTGTAGATATTACAGTGTTACCCTGCCCCAAGTGTAGATATTACAGTGTTACCCTGTCCCACATACAGATATTACAGTGTTACCCTGCCCCAAGTGTAGATATTACAGTGTTACCCTGTCCCAAGTGTAGATATTACAGTGTTACCCTGTCCCAAGTGTAGATATTACAGTGTTATCATCTCCCAAGTGTAGATATTACAGTGTTATCATCTCCCAAGTGTAGATATTACAGTGTTAACCTGCCCCAAGTGTAGATATTACAGTGTTATCCTCTCCCAAGTGTAGATATTACAGTGTTACCCTGCCACAAGTGTAGATATTACAGTGTTATCCTGTCCCAAGTGCAGATATTACAGTGTTACCCTGTCCCAAGTGTAGATATTACAGTGTTATCCTCTCCCAAGTGTGGATAATACAGTGTTACCCTGTTCCAAGTGCAGATATTACAGTGTTACCCTGTCCCAAGTGCAGATATTACAGTGTTATCATCTCCCAAGTGTAGATATTACAGTGTTACCCTGTCCCAAGTGCAGATATTACAGTGTTACCCTGTCCCAAGTGCAGATATTACAGTGTTACCCTGCCCCAAGTGTAGATATTACAGTTACCCTGTCCCAAGTGTAGATATTACAGTGTTACCCTGTCCCAAGTGTAGATATTACAGTGTTATCCTCTCCCAAGTGTGGATATTACAGTGTTACCCTGTCCCAAGTGCAGATATTACACTGTTACCCTGTCCCAAGTGCAGATATTACAGTGTTATCATCTCCCAAGTGTAGATATTACAGTGTTACCCTGTCCCAAGTGTGGATATTACAGTGTTACCCTGTCCCAAGTGCAGATATTACAGTGTTACCCTGTCCCAAGTGTAGATATTACAGTGTTACCCTGTCCCAAGTGCAGATATTACAGTGTTACCCTGTCCCAAGTGTAGATATTACAGTGTTACCCTGTCCCAAGTGCAGATATTACAGTGTTACCCTGTCCCAAGTGCAGATATTACAGTGTTATCATCTCCCAAGTGTAGATATTACAGTGTTACCCTGTCCCAAGTGTAGATATTACAGTGTTACCCTGTCCCAAGTGCAGATATTACAGTGTTATCCTCTCCCAAGTGTAGATATTACTGTGTTACCCTGTCCCAAGTGTAGATATTACAGTGTTATCCTCTCCCAAGTGTAGATATTACAGTGTTACCCTGTCCCAAGTGTAGATATTACAGTGTTACCCTGTCCCAAGTGCAGATATTACAGTGTTACCCTGTCCCAAGTGTAGATATTACAGTGTTACCCTGCCCCAAGTGTAGATATTACAGTGTTATCCTGTCCCAAGTGCAGATATTACAGTGTTACCCTGTCCCAAGTGTAGATATTACAGTGTTACCCTGTCCCAAGTGCAGATATTACAGTGTTACCCTGTCCCAAGTGCAGATATTACAGTGTTACCCTGCCCCAAGTGTGGATATTACAGTGTTACCCTGTCCCAAGTGTAGATATTACAGTGTTATCCTCTCCCAAGTGTGGATATTACAGTGTTACCCTGTCCCAAGTGCAGATATTACAGTGTTACCCTGTCCCAAGTGCAGATATTACAGTGTTATCATCTCCCAAGTGTAGATATTACAGTGTTACCCTGTCCCAAGTGTGGATATTACAGTGTTACCCTGTCCCAAGTGCAGATATTACAGTGTTACCCTGCCCCAAGTGTAGATATTACAGTGTTACCCTGTCCCAAGTGCAGATATTACAGTGTTACCCTGTCCCAAGTGTAGATATTACAGTGTTACCCTGTCCCAAGTGTAGATATTACAGTGTTATCCTCTCCCAAGTGTAGATATTACAGTGTTACCCTGTCCCAAGTGTAGATATTACAGTGTTACCCTGTCCCACATACAGATATTACAGTGTTACCCTGCCCCAAGTGTAGATATTACAGTGTTACCCTGTCCCAAGTGTAGATATTACAGTGTTACCCTGTCCCAAGTGTAGATATTACAGTGTTATCATCTCCCAAGTGTAGATATTACAGTGTTATCATCTCCCAAGTGTAGATATTACAGTGTTACCCTGCCCCAAGTGTAGATATTACAGTGTTATCCTCTCCCAAGTGTAGATATTACAGTGTTACCCTGCCACAAGTGTAGATATTACAGTGTTATCCTGTCCCAAGTGCAGATATTACAGTGTTACCCTGTCCCAAGTGTAGATATTACAGTGTTATCCTCTCCCAAGTGTGGATAATACAGTGTTACCCTGTTCCAAGTGCAGATATTACAGTGTTACCCTGTCCCAAGTGCAGATATTACAGTGTTATCATCTCCCAAGTGTAGATATTACAGTGTTACCCTGTCCCAAGTGCAGATATTACAGTGTTACCCTGTCCCAAGTGCAGATATTACAGTGTTACCCTGCCCCAAGTGTAGATATTACAGTTACCCTGTCCCAAGTGTAGATATTACAGTGTTACCCTGTCCCAAGTGTAGATATTACAGTGTTATCCTCTCCCAAGTGTGGATATTACAGTGTTACCCTGTCCCAAGTGCAGATATTACACTGTTACCCTGTCCCAAGTGCAGATATTACAGTGTTATCATCTCCCAAGTGTAGATATTACAGTGTTACCCTGTCCCAAGTGTGGATATTACAGTGTTACCCTGTCCCAAGTGCAGATATTACAGTGTTACCCTGTCCCAAGTGTAGATATTACAGTGTTACCCTGTCCCAAGTGCAGATATTACAGTGTTACCCTGTCCCAAGTGTAGATATTACAGTGTTACCCTGTCCCAAGTGCAGATATTACAGTGTTACCCTGTCCCAAGTGCAGATATTACAGTGTTATCATCTCCCAAGTGTAGATATTACAGTGTTACCCTGTCCCAAGTGTAGATATTACAGTGTTACCCTGTCCCAAGTGCAGATATTACAGTGTTATCCTCTCCCAAGTGTAGATATTACTGTGTTACCCTGTCCCAAGTGTAGATATTACAGTGTTATCCTCTCCCAAGTGTAGATATTACAGTGTTACCCTGTCCCAAGTGTAGATATTACAGTGTTACCCTGTCCCAAGTGCAGATATTACAGTGTTACCCTGTCCCAAGTGTAGATATTACAGTGTTACCCTGCCCCAAGTGTAGATATTACAGTGTTATCCTGTCCCAAGTGCAGATATTACAGTGTTACCCTGTCCCAAGTGTAGATATTACAGTGTTACCCTGTCCCAAGTGCAGATATTACAGTGTTACCCTGTCCCAAGTGCAGATATTACAGTGTTACCCTGCCCCAAGTGTGGATATTACAGTGTTACCCTGTCCCAAGTGTAGATATTACAGTGTTATCCTCTCCCAAGTGTGGATATTACAGTGTTACCCTGTCCCAAGTGCAGATATTACAGTGTTACCCTGTCCCAAGTGCAGATATTACAGTGTTATCATCTCCCAAGTGTAGATATTACAGTGTTACCCTGTCCCAAGTGTGGATATTACAGTGTTACCCTGTCCCAAGTGCAGATATTACAGTGTTACCCTGCCCCAAGTGTAGATATTACAGTGTTACCCTGTCCCAAGTGCAGATATTACAGTGTTACCCTGTCCCAAGTGTAGATATTACAGTGTTACCCTGTCCCAAGTGCAGATATTACAGTGTTACCCTGTCCCAAGTGTGGATATTACAGTGTTACCCTGTCCCAAGTGTAGATATTACAGTGTTACCCTGTCCCAAGTGTAGATATTACAGTGTTATCCTCTCCCAAGTGTGGATATTACAGTGTTATCATCTCCCAAGTGTAGATATTACAGTGTTATCATCTCCCAAGTGTAGATATTACAGTGTTACCCTGCCCCAAGTGTAGATATTACAGTGTTATCCTCTCCCAAGTGTAGATATTACAGTGTTATCGTCTCCCAAGTGTGGATATTACAGTGTTACCCTGTCCCAAGTGCAGATATTACAGTGTTACCCTGTCCCAAGTGTAGATATTACAGTGTTACCCTGTCCCAAGTGCAGATATTACAGTGTTACCCTGTCCCAAGTGTAGATATTACAGTGTTACCCTGTCCCAAGTGCAGATATTACAGTGTTACCCTGTCCCAAGTGCAGATATTACAGTGTTATCATCTCCCAAGTGTAGATATTACAGTGTTACCCTGTCCCAAGTGTAGATATTACAGTGTTACCCTGTCCCAAGTGCAGATATTACAGTGTTATCCTCTCCCAAGTGTAGATATTACTGTGTTACCCTGTCCCAAGTGTAGATATTACAGTGTTATCCTCTCCCAAGTGTAGATATTACAGTGTTACCCTGTCCCAAGTGTAGATATTACAGTGTTACCCTGTCCCAAGTGCAGATATTACAGTGTTACCCTGTCCCAAGTGTAGATATTACAGTGTTACCCTGCCCCAAGTGTAGATATTACAGTGTTATCCTGTCCCAAGTGCAGATATTACAGTGTTACCCTGTCCCAAGTGTAGATATTACAGTGTTACCCTGTCCCAAGTGCAGATATTACAGTGTTACCCTGTCCCAAGTGCAGATATTACAGTGTTACCCTGCCCCAAGTGTGGATATTACAGTGTTACCCTGTCCCAAGTGTAGATATTACAGTGTTATCCTCTCCCAAGTGTGGATATTACAGTGTTACCCTGTCCCAAGTGCAGATATTACAGTGTTACCCTGTCCCAAGTGCAGATATTACAGTGTTATCATCTCCCAAGTGTAGATATTACAGTGTTACCCTGTCCCAAGTGTGGATATTACAGTGTTACCCTGTCCCAAGTGCAGATATTACAGTGTTACCCTGCCCCAAGTGTAGATATTACAGTGTTACCCTGTCCCAAGTGCAGATATTACAGTGTTACCCTGTCCCAAGTGTAGATATTACAGTGTTACCCTGTCCCAAGTGCAGATATTACAGTGTTACCCTGTCCCAAGTGTGGATATTACAGTGTTACCCTGTCCCAAGTGTAGATATTACAGTGTTACCCTGTCCCAAGTGTAGATATTACAGTGTTATCCTCTCCCAAGTGTGGATATTACAGTGTTATCATCTCCCAAGTGTAGATATTACAGTGTTATCATCTCCCAAGTGTAGATATTACAGTGTTACCCTGCCCCAAGTGTAGATATTACAGTGTTATCCTCTCCCAAGTGTAGATATTACAGTGTTATCGTCTCCCAAGTGTAGATATTACAGTGTTACCCTGTCCCAAGTGTAGATATTACAGTGTTATCATCTCCCAAGTGTAGATATTACAGTGTTACCCTGTCCCAAGTGTAGATATTACAGTGTTATCATCTCCCAAGTGTAGATATTACAGTGTTACCCTGTCCCAAGTGCAGATATTACAGTGTTACCCTGTCCCAAGTGCAGATATTACAGTGTTACCCTGTCCCAAGTGTAGATATTACAGTGTTACCCTGTCCCAAGTGTAGATATTACAGTGTTACCCTGTCCCAAGTGTAGATATTACAGTGTTACCCTGTCCCAAGTGTAGATATTACAGTGTTATCATCTCCCAAGTGTAGATATTACAGTGTTATCATCTCCCAAGTGTAGATATTACAGTGTTACCCTGCCCCAAGTGTAGATATTACAGTGTTATCCTCTCCCAAGTGTAGATATTACAGTGTTACCCTGCCACAAGTGTAGATATTACAGTGTTATCCTGTCCCAAGTGCAGATATTACAGTGTTACCCTGTCCCAAGTGTAGATATTACAGTGTTATCCTCTCCCAAGTGTGGATAATACAGTGTTACCCTGTTCCAAGTGCAGATATTACAGTGTTACCCTGTCCCAAGTGCAGATATTACAGTGTTATCATCTCCCAAGTGTAGATATTACAGTGTTACCCTGTCCCAAGTGCAGATATTACAGTGTTACCCTGTCCCAAGTGCAGATATTACAGTGTTACCCTGCCCCAAGTGTAGATATTACAGTTACCCTGTCCCAAGTGTAGATATTACAGTGTTACCCTGTCCCAAGTGTAGATATTACAGTGTTATCCTCTCCCAAGTGTGGATATTACAGTGTTACCCTGTCCCAAGTGCAGATATTACACTGTTACCCTGTCCCAAGTGCAGATATTACAGTGTTATCATCTCCCAAGTGTAGATATTACAGTGTTACCCTGTCCCAAGTGTAGATATTACAGTGTTACCCTGTCCCAAGTGTAGATATTACAGTGTTACCCTGTCCCAAGTGTGGATATTACAGTGTTACCCTGTCCCAAGTGCAGATATTACATTGTTACCCTGTCCCAAGTGTAGATATTACAGTGTTACCCTGTCCCAAGTGCAGATATTACAGTGTTACCCTGTCCCAAGTGTAGATATTACAGTGTTACCCTGTCCCAAGTGCAGATATTACAGTGTTACCCTGTCCCAAGTGCAGATATTACAGTGTTATCATCTCCCAAGTGTAGATATTACAGTGTTACCCTGTCCCAAGTGTAGATATTACAGTGTTACCCTGTCCCAAGTGCAGATATTACAGTGTTATCCTCTCCCAAGTGTAGATATTACTGTGTTACCCTGTCCCAAGTGTAGATATTACAGTGTTATCCTCTCCCAAGTGTAGATATTACAGTGTTACCCTGTCCCAAGTGTAGATATTACAGTGTTACCCTGTCCCAAGTGCAGATATTACAGTGTTACCCTGTCCCAAGTGTAGATATTACAGTGTTACCCTGCCCCAAGTGTAGATATTACAGTGTTACCCTGTCCCAAGTGTAGATATTACAGTGTTACCCTGTCCCAAGTGCAGATATTACAGTGTTATCCTCTCCCAAGTGCAGATATTACTGTGTTACCCTGTCCCAAGTGTAGATATTACAGTGTTATCCTCTCCCAAGTGTAGATATTACAGTGTTACCCTGTCCCAAGTGTAGATATTACAGTGTTACCCTGTCCCAAGTGCAGATATTACAGTGTTACCCTGTCCCAAGTGTAGATATTACAGTGTTACCCTGCCCCAAGTGTAGATATTACAGTGTTATCCTGTCCCAAGTGCAGATATTACAGTGTTACCCTGTCCCAAGTGTAGATATTACAGTGTTACCCTGTCCCAAGTGCAGATATTACAGTGTTACCCTGTCCCAAGTGCAGATATTACAGTGTTACCCTGCCCCAAGTGTGGATATTACAGTGTTACCCTGTCCCAAGTGTAGATATTACAGTGTTATCCTCTCCCAAGTGTGGATATTACAGTGTTACCCTGTCCCAAGTGCAGATATTACAGTGTTACCCTGTCCCAAGTGCAGATATTACAGTGTTATCATCTCCCAAGTGTAGATATTACAGTGTTACCCTGTCCCAAGTGTGGATATTACAGTGTTACCCTGTCCCAAGTGCAGATATTACAGTGTTACCCTGCCCCAAGTGTAGATATTACAGTGTTACCCTGTCCCAAGTGCAGATATTACAGTGTTACCCTGTCCCAAGTGTAGATATTACAGTGTTACCCTGTCCCAAGTGTAGATATTACAGTGTTATCCTCTCCCAAGTGTAGATATTACAGTGTTACCCTGTCCCAAGTGTAGATATTACAGTGTTACCCTGTCCCACATACAGATATTACAGTGTTACCCTGCCCCAAGTGTAGATATTACAGTGTTACCCTGTCCCAAGTGTAGATATTACAGTGTTACCCTGTCCCAAGTGTAGATATTACAGTGTTATCATCTCCCAAGTGTAGATATTACAGTGTTATCATCTCCCAAGTGTAGATATTACAGTGTTACCCTGCCCCAAGTGTAGATATTACAGTGTTATCCTCTCCCAAGTGTAGATATTACAGTGTTACCCTGCCACAAGTGTAGATATTACAGTGTTATCCTGTCCCAAGTGCAGATATTACAGTGTTACCCTGTCCCAAGTGTAGATATTACAGTGTTATCCTCTCCCAAGTGTGGATAATACAGTGTTACCCTGTTCCAAGTGCAGATATTACAGTGTTACCCTGTCCCAAGTGCAGATATTACAGTGTTATCATCTCCCAAGTGTAGATATTACAGTGTTACCCTGTCCCAAGTGCAGATATTACAGTGTTACCCTGTCCCAAGTGCAGATATTACATTGTTACCCTGCCCCAAGTGTAGATATTACAGTTACCCTGTCCCAAGTGTAGATATTACAGTGTTATCCTCTCCCAAGTGTGGATATTACAGTGTTACCCTGTCCCAAGTGCAGATATTACACTGTTACCCTGTCCCAAGTGCAGATATTACAGTGTTATCATCTCCCAAGTGTAGATATTACAGTGTTACCCTGTCCCAAGTGTGGATATTACAGTGTTACCCTGTCCCAAGTGCAGATATTACAGTGTTACCCTGTCCCAAGTGTAGATATTACAGTGTTACCCTGTCCCAAGTGCAGATATTACAGTGTTACCCTGTCCCAAGTGTAGATATTACAGTGTTACCCTGTCCCAAGTGCAGATATTACAGTGTTACCCTGTCCCAAGTGCAGATATTACAGTGTTATCATCTCCCAAGTGTAGATATTACAGTGTTACCCTGTCCCAAGTGTAGATATTACAGTGTTACCCTGTCCCAAGTGCAGATATTACAGTGTTATCCTCTCCCAAGTGTAGATATTACTGTGTTACCCTGTCCCAAGTGTAGATATTACAGTGTTATCCTCTCCCAAGTGTAGATATTACAGTGTTACCCTGTCCCAAGTGTAGATATTACAGTGTTACCCTGTCCCAAGTGCAGATATTACAGTGTTACCCTGTCCCAAGTGTAGATATTACAGTGTTATCCTCTCCCAAGTGTGGATATTACAGTGTTACCCTGCCCCAAGTGTAGATATTACAGTGTTACCCTGTCCCAAGTGTGGATATTACAGTGTTACCCTGTCCCAAGTGCAGATATTACAGTGTTACCCTGTCCCAAGTGTAGATATTACAGTGTTACCCTGTCCCAAGTGCAGATATTACAGTGTTACCCTGTCCCAAGTGCAGATATTACAGTGTTATCATCTCCCAAGTGTAGATATTACAGTGTTACCCTGTCCCAAGTGTAGATATTACAGTGTTACCCTGTCCCAAGTGCAGATATTACAGTGTTATCCTCTCCCAAGTGTAGATATTACTGTGTTACCCTGTCCCAAGTGTAGATATTACAGTGTTATCCTCTCCCAAGTGTAGATATTACAGTGTTACCCTGTCCCAAGTGTAGATATTACAGTGTTACCCTGTCCCAAGTGCAGATATTACAGTGTTACCCTGTCCCAAGTGTAGATATTACAGTGTTATCCTCTCCCAAGTGTGGATATTACAGTGTTACCCTGCCCCAAGTGTAGATATTACAGTGTTACCCTGTCCCAAGTGTGGATATTACAGTGTTACCCTGTCCCAAGTGCAGATATTACAGTGTTACCCTGCCCCAAGTGTAGATATTACAGTGTTACCCTGTCCCAAGTGCAGTTATTACAGTGTTACCCTGTCCCAAGTGTAGATATTACAGTGTTACCCTGTCCCAAGTGCAGATATTACAGTGTTACCCTGTCCCAAGTGTGGATATTACAGTGTTACCCTGTCCCAAGTGTAGATATTACAGTGTTACCCTGTCCCAAGTGTAGATATTACAGTGTTATCCTCTCCCAAGTGTGGATATTACAGTGTTATCATCTCCCAAGTGTAGATATTACAGTGTTATCATCTCCCAAGTGTAGATATTACAGTGTTACCCTGCCCCAAGTGTAGATATTACAGTGTTATCCTCTCCCAAGTGTAGATATTACAGTGTTATCATCTCCCAAGTGTAGATATTACAGTGTTACCCTGTCCCAAGTGTAGATATTACAGTGTTATCATCTCCCAAGTGTAGATATTACAGTGTTACCCTGTCCCAAGTGTAGATATTACAGTGTTATCATCTCCCAAGTGTAGATATTACAGTGTTACCCTGTCCCAAGTGCAGATATTACAGTGTTACCCTGTCCCAAGTGCAGATATTACAGTGTTACCCTGTCCCAAGTGTAGATATTACAGTGTTACCCTGTCCCAAGTGTAGATATTACAGTTACCCTGTCCCAAGTGTAGATATTACAGTGTTACCCTGTCCCAAGTGTAGATATTACAGTGTTACCCTGTCCCAAGTGTAGATATTACAGTGTTACCCTGTCCCAAGTGTAGATATTACAGTGTTACCCTGTCCCAAGTGCAGATATTACAGTGTTATCCTCTCCCAAGTGTGGATATTACAGTGTTATCATCTCCCAAGTGTAGATATTACAGTGTTATCATCTCCCAAGTGTAGATATTACAGTGTTACCCTGCCCCAAGTGTAGATATTACAGTGTTATCCTCTCCCAAGTGTAGATATTACAGTGTTATCATCTCCCAAGTGTAGATATTACAGTGTTACCCTGTCCCAAGTGTAGATATTACAGTGTTATCATCTCCCAAGTGTAGATATTACAGTGTTACCCTGTCCCAAGTGTAGATATTACAGTGTTATCATCTCCCAAGTGTAGATATTACAGTGTTACCCTGTCCCAAGTGCAGATATTACAGTGTTACCCTGTCCCAAGTGCAGATATTACAGTGTTACCCTGTCCCAAGTGTAGATATTACAGTGTTACCCTGTCCCAAGTGTAGATATTACAGTTACCCTGTCCCAAGTGTAGATATTACAGTGTTACCCTGTCCCAAGTGTAGATATTACAGTGTTACCCTGTCCCAAGTGTAGATATTACAGTGTTACCCTGTCCCAAGTGTAGATATTACAGTGTTACCCTGTCCCAAGTGCAGATATTACAGTGTTATCATCTCCCAAGTGTAGATATTACAGTGTTACCCTGTCCCAAGTGTAGATATTACAGTGTTACCCTGTCCCAAGTGCAGATATTACAGTGTTATCATCTCCCAAGTGCAGATATTACAGTGTTATCATCTCCCAAGTGCAGATCTTACAGTGTTATCCTCTCCCAAGTGTAGATATTACAGTGTTACCCTGCCCCAAGTGTAGATATTACAGTGTTACCCTGTCCCAAGTGCAGATATTACAGTGTTACCCTGTCCCAAGTGTAGATATTACAGTGTTACCCTCTCCCAATTGTAGATATTACAGTGTTACCCTGCCCCAAGTGTAGATATTACAGTGTTACCCTGTCCCAAGTGTAGATATTACAGTGTTACCCTGCCCCAAGTGTAGATATTACAGTGTTACCCTGTCCCAAGTGTAGATATTACAGTGTTATCCTCTCCCAAGTGTGGATATTACAGTGTTACCCTGCCCCAAGTGTAGATATTACAGTGTTATCATCTCCCAAGTGTAGATATTACAGTGTTATCATCTCCCAAGTGTAGATATTACAGTGTTACCCTCTCCCAATTGTAGATATTACAGTGTTACCCTGCCCCAAGTGTAGATATTACAGTGTTACCCTGTCCCAAGTGCAGATATTACAGTGTTATCCTCTCCCAAGTGTAGATATTACAGTGTTACCCCATCCCAAGTGTAGATATTACAGTGTTACCCTCTCCCAAGTGTAGATATTACAGTGTTACCCTGCCCCAAGTGTAGATATTACAGTGTTACCCTGTCCCAAGTGCAGATATTACAGTGTTATCCTCTCCCAAGTGCATATATTACTGCATTATTCTGTTCCTCATACAGATTTCAATGTTATCCTGTACCATGTACAAATGTTACAATGTTACCCTGTCCCATGTACGGATATTACAGGGTTATTCTATCTTGTATACATATATCACGCTTTTGTTATCTCTTTTTCTTGCTTTTTGTAAACAGATTTTATATTACTGTATAACGTGTACAGGTCCTATATTCTTTATCTACTGTGAGCTGTTTTTATTTTGCTTCTCTATTACAGCACTATGTTGTCCTCTGAACAGACTTATCTTCTGTGTTCAGATTGTGTGTTATGTTGTTTTGTGTACACTTTGCAATGTGTATGCAGAGATATGCAGAGATCCATTGGCTATAGTGCGGTACGCTAACTTGTGTAGCCAATGTACACATGAAGTGGTGACAATCTATACTGATTGAATTAGAGTTAAAGGTACATTCTCTATGTTATCCCAGACACTTCATGGCATAGTCAAAGTTTGTTTAAGGTGCTTAAATGAAAAATAGTTGTCAAGCTGACCAGATAGAATCAAAGTGGCCAGTGTGTGATCAAAATATGGGGCTAGATTGTCCAAGAGGGGGCTAATAATGACGGAGCACCTCTAATACATTGTTTCTGTAGGCGTGTGACCAGTCCAGCCCTGTATATGGGATTCTACACACTGTGCAGATGAAGTATTTGCATTCTTATTTATTTTGGCATTCTGTTCTACAGAATTCATGGTTACTCAGCATTAGAAAAACAAGGGAGGCAGGGAAGAGAAGCCACTGAGGTGGGAGTCGGGGGGGGGGGGTGTTTAAAAAAAAAAAAATATTATTCCTCCTTGGCTGGGGAAATAAAGATGATGGGTGTCACTATCCCTTATGTCTGGTGTATGCTCCTTTTCTAATTGCATTCCCTACTAGGCAGGGGAAGGGGCAATTACTCCCTGATCTCCAATATTGATTGCAAACTTCCCCCTACAGGCATTTCAATGAAAGAGGTATTACTAACACCCCTCAAGCTCTGGGACCTCAGTCCATGACCAAAACCCTAACTGCTCAATGCCACCTGGCCTTACGTACAGATGGTGTACAGATGTACAGTATTACACTGACCGGTGTACAGAGGACAGTATTCTGATCAATACACTGTTCAAACAAAATGCATGGCATGTTAACACAACAAATACTATAGATTGCTTCTTTGTTCTCTACAGTCCTTGGGTAATTAGGAGATGGCGTCGCCTTTAAACGTGATTTGTGTATTTTTTTTCTGTGTGAACATTCTGCCATTTTACCCAGAGTCCTCTTCTCTGATCACATGATGTGTCTTTGGCAGGGGCCTGGTGTTTGACAGCCGCCATGGGACCTTGCTGAAAGTGGACTCCAATGGGAATGTACTTGTGTGCACTCATGGCTTCCGCTTCTTGAAAGGGTGAGTGAGGGGAGGCCTGGACCGAGCATCTGCCTGATTGGGCGAATGATGTTCCCCTCTGTGAGCTCAGCTTTAGCTGTGAGATAGAAATAGGGGCTGGATACAGAGTGGGATATCTGTGGGATGTTGTCATGATACTATGTTCTGCACTGGTGACTTTTCTTTCAGATCCCTGTGGGTTTAATAACTCTATAAATAAAACCATTGTCCAGCGGCCAGGATTCCTTCCAGTCCCCTCTGTGTCCTCTGCTTGTTCCTTCATTGACCTATGCCATGGTGTAAACAGCCTTTTCATGCAATGTTTACTAAAGGAAGTGTAATTAGTGGCCTAGCAGTGGTGTTTGGTTTAATCTTTAGTGGTTACTCCTATGAGCATGCTGGGAGTAAGAACCAGCTGTCCCTTTTTGTTTTAGGGTGAGATCAGGTAAAATTAACACTATACAGACGCTAAACAACACTGCATGGAAATCCTGCTGTTCAAAAAGTTTGCAGGGAGTTCAGCAAATTGGCAAAGGAGAGATAGAAGTAGGTCATCAGCAAACACACTTGACTCCAATGAATTATACGTCCTGAATTACTGAGCGCATGGCAGGAGGCTCCTTATAGAGCAGGAGCGTTCAATGTCATTGGCCAAATGCAAGGCACGCCCCCAACTGACCTCACTACACATATTCTCATTAGATCTTTAAATCTATATATAGATTTTTTTTTCAAAATTAAACTTGATTTCAAATTTTTAGAACTGCTTTTGTGTTAATGGTAAATAACCAAACATTTTCTATGGCTAACAAGCTATTCTTTACTATCACTGTTCAAAATGTATTTGGTCTGGTAAGCTTGTGTATTTCTGATCATGTGGCACATTTCTGTTATAGAGTGAAACGTGAGTGACAGCAGATGTAGGGAGTCAAAATATATCCCAAATGGATAGACCACCAGGGGCTGACAATATCTTCAAAGGGCAAGTGCATCTAAAACACTGCTGTAAGCTAGGGATGACACTTTCCCCCACGGTCACAGACAATCTTCTGTCTTGAGTGTTAGTGCTTAGGCCTCTGGTAAGCGAATAAGGCCAGGTTTCCTCTCCAGCACTCAAATAATTGTCTTGCTGTTGTTCCCACTAGGGCAGACATTTGGGACATTTACCCAAATAAATTCATTCAGAGAGATGACACCAAGAGGTTCCATATCCTCAACACACTATTCAATCTGTCTGGTGAGTATTAATTTCTATTTAAGCAATTCTCGTCACCCACAGAAGCCCCTCCTACCTCCCTTCACTCACAATTGCCTCTCTGGCATAATTAAATAGTGTGTGCTAGCGTAGATTAATAAATGTTTGTTTAAAATACATTATTATATATAAATGTTATATTTTACATTAGCAATACATTTTAAATAGTTTACATATTTAAGTACGATCAGTGTTAACTTTGATGGCAAGTTTTGATTTAGTTTTAGTCATAGTCTATTGACTAAAATGCCATTTTAGTTTATTCTTATTTTAGTCATATGAATTGTTTTAGTTTTATTCTAGATTTAGTGAACTAAATCTCCCGTAGATTGTAATCGACTAAATCTCCAGCAGTGAGGGAGGGAACAGGTCTGAGAAGGCTGTTACATAGTGTTAAGTTAACTTGTTAGGGAGATGGGAGGGAACAGGTCTGAGAAGGCTGTTACATAGTGTTAAGTTAACTTGTTAGGGAGATGGGAGGGAACAGGTCTGAGAAGGCTGTTACATAGTGTTACGTTAACTTGTTAGGGAGATGGGAGGGAACAGGTCTGAGAAGGCTGTTACATAGTGTTAAGTTAACTTGTTAGGGAGATGGGAGGGAACAGGTCTGAGAAGGCTGTTACATAGTGTTAAGTTAACTTGTTAGGGAGATGGGAGGGAACAGGTCTGAGAAGGCTGTTACATAGTGTTAAGTTAACTTGTTAGGGAGATGGGAGGGAACAGGTCTGAGAAGGCTGTTACATAGTGTTACGTTAACTTGTTAGGGAGATGGGAGGGAACAGGTCTGAGAAGCTGTTACATAGTGTTACGTTAACTTACTAGGGAGATGGGAGGGAACAGGTCTGAGAAGCTGTTACATAGTGTTACGTTAACTTGTTAGGGAGATGGGAGGGAACAGGTCTGAGAAGCTGTTACATAGTGTTACGTTAACTTACTAGGGAGATGGGAGGGAACAGGTCTGAGAAGCTGTTACATAGTGTTACGTTAACTTACTAGGGAGATGGGAGGGAACAAGTCTGAGAAGGCTGTTACACAGTGTTAAGTTAACTTGTTAGGGAGATGGGAGGGAACAGGTCTGAGAAGGCTGTTACATAGTGTTAAGTTAACTTGTTAGGGAGATGGGAGGGAACAGGTCTGAGAAGCTGTTACATAGTGTTACGTTAACTTACTAGGGAGATGGGAGGGAACAGGTCTGAGAAGGCTGTTACATAGTGTTAAGTTAACTTGTTAGGGAGATGGGAGGGAACAGGTCTGAGAAGGCTGTTACATAGTTTTAAGTTAACTTGTTAGGGAGATGGGAGGGAACAGGTCTGAGAAGCTGTTACATAGTGTTACGTTAACTTACTAGGGAGATGGGAGGGAACAGGTCTGAGAAGGCTGTTACATAGTGTTAAGTTAACTTGTTAGGGAGATGGGAGGGAAACATTCATGTGATAGTACCAGGGGAATCAGATGGAGGCGTATCCTCTTCCTCTGCAGTTATCAGGACATTGTTAATAGGCAGCCATGCACAGGGAGCCCATTTCTCAGCCAATCCGGCTGCAGACAGAGACAGGGGACTGGGCTTTGGCTGAGATCCATGGGAACCAGAACCAGAAGTCCAAATAGGTAAATTTAATAGTCCCTCCCTAACATTTTATTTAGTTGATGAAAATTGGTCACATTTGATTTGACGGCATGTTGCTGATTGGCCGGCGGTTTAAAGGTCCACTAGCATGTGCAATGAATTTTAGTCATAGGTTTAGTCCTATTAACTTAGCTTTAATTTAGTTATTCTTTAGTTTTAGTCACTGAAAACATGCAGTTGACTAAAACTATGATGATTTTTTTTATTTCTTAGGTTCCAGATTGCACAAGAGGTGCACAATCCTTTAAATGTAATAAGACACATATTCTTATTAATTAGGGACAGGTACTATTATTAATTTTGATCAGGGCAATGTCCCCCAGTCAGGCTATTTTATATAAGGAGCTGTGTCTAGGTATAATTAAATCCTGCCACTACTGTAGACTACAATTCACATGATCTTCATGCAGCACAATTGTCAAAAGACTACATGGAGTAACTCCTTTCATGCTGATACTAATATTACATTAGAAATACTGGGCAAGCTATTAGTTAACTTATTCCTCTCCCTCTGCAGAAACCTACCTCTATGCATGTTTAGTGGACTTCTTCAAAAACTGCTCCCGATATGTAAAGTAAGTATACGTTCTCTGGCATAAGTAACCTAGTCTGTGAAGCAGGGGTGTTGCTAGGTCTCCAAATAATCTGGGGCTAGAGCCCATAAATGTGAAAACAATCACCAAACAATCACCTTATAACTATGCAATAATAGTATATGATGTGTTCAACTCTGTGTGAAGAAACAAATATAAATAAATGGTCACACTCTAATATGAGTGTAAACATATGTCTCACACACTGTCTCTCTCTCACACTGTCTCTCTCTCTCACACACACTGTCTCTCTCTCTCACACACACACACACACACACACACTGTCTCTCTCTCACACACACACTCTCACACAGACACACCATCTCTCTCACACCGTCTCTTTCACACACACAAACCGTCTCTCTCTCACACACACACTGTCACTCTCTCACACACACACCCACACACACTCTCCCCCCCCCCCCCCCACACACACTGTCTCATTCTCTCTGACACACACACGCACACATTATCTCTGTCCCACACACGCGCACAGTCTCTTTCACACATACACACACACACTGTCTTACACAGACACACTCACATACACATACATTTTTTCAATGTGCCCCTCTGCCCGCTTCTTCGCCTTTCAGAGCACCAGCAAGGAGGGGGTCTAGAGGTCCCATAGTGGTTTGTGCCTGTTACACTGGCACAGACCACGTTGAATTGTTGACTCATTACTCTGATGTCACATGACTCCTGGAGCTCTAATCGGTAGTGACAGTGGGAGTGAGGGCAGCATGCCGCCTATTAAAGTGCTGCTCTGTTTTCACACCCGCGAGAGCTTAAACCTCCAATTCTGGGACCATGTCGCAGAAGGAGGGAACCTCAGTGTGTGCAGGGGAGACAAAAAATATGGCAGCCATTGAGTCTCTTGGGCCCCAGAGTCTCCATTCAGGGCTATGCAGTGGAGATTCTGGGCTACAGCCCCAGTAGCCCATCCCTAGTGATGCCACTGCTGTAAATAAATTATAAACTGCTGGAGTCAAATTAGTGTCAACTGAAAGAAAGAACCTATCCATCCAGCTATTAGTGAACTACAAATCCCATAATCCCACAAAAACATATGGTAGTTGTAGTCCAGAAACAACTGGTTTCTCAATTTGACCTCTGTACATCATACTAATCAATACTGCACCAAAACTGTCCATGTTGGGTAATAAGACTTGTGGCATAAGTAGACTTACCATATTTAACAAGAACATTTTATATATAATGGTAAGAATATATATATATATATATTCTTATTTATTTATACTTCTTACTTCTTCTTATACTTCTTACACACACAGTATAGTTGCCAACATCGGCCATGTTTCCAGGGACACATTTGTGTTCCACATGCTGCAGAAAGACCGTGCAAAGTACAGCCTGGCTGTATGGAAGATTAATTAATTAATCGGGGTGCAGATATCATAGGACCTATTATGATTAATTAATTGGTTTGTGTCTGTGCGTATATCCATCCTACATACTGCCGGTCAGCACTTTGCATGCTCTTTCTGCAGCATGTGGAACAAATATGTGTCCCGGGAAATATGGCCGATGTTGGCAACTATGACACAGTGGTCACTTTGTTAGGTACACCAGTCTAATACAGGGTATGACCCCCTTTCACCTCATGAACAGCCTCCATTATTATCTTTTATTTTTGGCCATACTGACATTATAGCATCACATAGTTACTGCAGATTAATAGGCCACAAATTCCTAGTGTGAAACTCTCACAAATAATTCAGGCTATTCAGCAGGCACAAGGAGGCCCCTCTGCTAAATAGACGTAACTTATAAAGGGGACCATGAGTATATATGTTCTTTTTACACACACATATATATAGAAATCCTCATCTGTTCTAATCTGCATCCCTCTGCAGCTGTGACACAGGATATCGCCATGGGAACCTGTTTATGTCATTTCGGAGCATGTACCAGGACGTGCGAGATGCTATGGACTACGTGCATGACTCGGTGAGGTCATAGTAGGGGTGTGGACGCCTTGCACACTATCTCACTGTGATGTCTGTCTGCTGTACGTCAAAAGAAGCACAATATAGCGGAGATACGAGTGCAGCCTGCTCATCCTCCTGTGCTGAGAGACATAGTGTGCCAGAGGACATGTCCCTGATCGGGGTCTCTAGAAGCATGACACTTGTTATCCTATTTGTTTACAGGGAAAATCTCAATGTTTTCTTGATGGGGCTGTGGCTTATAGAAGTTCCAGAGCTGTGGGATATGGTGCCTAAGAAAGGGCTGCTTGTAAGCAAGCCAGAGAGTGCGCTAAACACAGTGCTCTAGATTGAGTTACAATTCCCATAAAAGAGAGCTACAGGGAATAAAATGCTCTGCAGCCTGCACTTATATTTAACAGTGATGTGAAGCAAAAGAAACATATAAGAGTCTATATGATAAAGTGAGAGTTGCAGGGGATTTCAAACTTGAGGCCAAAGTAGCTGAGTTGGTATAATTCTCCCATTCAGCTGCATTGGAGAATTTTTCCAACTCGGCTACATTGGTCTACATTTTTAATTGAAATTCCCATCTCAATTCCCTCTTTATTGAGCACCTGAAATGTGTTGCTATTCGGCAAACACAATAAATGTTGGGATATAAAAAAAGAAATTGCAATTGTGCCTTTTTAAAAATCTTTCATGTGTGCTACATTTTATACATAACTCCCATTGACTGGCACTGTGATTTTATAGACCTGCTGTTGTAGTATATATAAGCAGTACATTCCATGCTATATCGGCTTGGTCCTTGGAGGTGAATGTGTCAGTGCCTGACAATCCATTAAATCCACAACATGTTGGCTGGGTGGTAACGTTATGTACAACGGCTGGTGTTTAACCTTAATTCCTATAATCCATAGAAAGCCTTTTTGCCTGTTTAAATACTGCCTGAGAATTATAGTCTAACAGCGACCTCTTGCTTTGTACTGTCTTTTGCCATGACTAGGGTTGCCACCTTTTCTACAAAAAAATACCAGCCATGTTCCTACCTCCATAGACTTAACATTGGCCTCAAACCTATTTTTTACAAGCCTGCTGGTAAAATACTAGCTAGGTGGCAACCATAGCCGTGTCTGTGTCCATGTTTTATGTATTCAATGTTAGGGCCGCCATCAGGGGGGGGCGGGTTCGGGCCCCGGCCCTTTAAAAAAAAAAAAAAGTAAAAAAAAACGTAGGCAAATGGGGCAGCTGCCCAGGGCCCATTCATTCCTGGGGGCCCAAAATAGCTGGTCCGTGGGCCCCCGCTGCCCGTGTGACTGTCTCACATGGAGACAATCACGATTGGGCAGCAATAAGGGGCCCTGAACTTTCTGATGGCAGCCCTGTTCAATGTATAAAGGAGCAATGATTATAACTGTTATATGAAGGTTTGTGACAGGAAACTCATGTAAAATTCGAGTCCAAATATTTAAAACACAAAAGCTGTGCCTGTCAGAATTTCTTTTTTCCGATGACCTGTAATAATAGAACCACAGATTGCTGAATAAACCGGATCTAGTCACTTGTTTTTTTGTTTTTTTTTATGTTTTTATTGATTTTTGTGCAGTGATAAAAGGCAGATATAATGTAATTCCAAGTCTTCACTGAGATAAAGTGACAATGTGTTACTAGCTCCTGGTATCTCCCATACTGAAAGGCTAGACTATTACAGTAGGCTAGATACTCAATCATTGATAAGCATGTGTAACACAGAAGTGCTGAATCGCCCGGACACTGAGGGAACTGGTTTTCAATAGGGCAGCGCCCTCTAATGGACACAATTAAAAGAACTTGTCAGAGTATTCTCTTGGTTTTGATGTAGTTTATTTGAATATCGAGCCACAACGTGATGTCATAAACAGGAGACACTGCACACACATTTGAGACCCGTACTTCTCCTAATCTATGCCTTTGCTGGCAGTTCTGCTGACAATTTATAGATCATTTTTCAGCATTGTACATGCTCTACTGTCACGCAGGGCCGGCGCCACCAGTAAGGCGACCTAGGCAGCTGCCTAGGGCGCATTTTGGCTGGGGGCGCCGGAACCCTGTGTCAAAAAAAAAAAAAAAATCCTCCTCCTTACTCACCTCGTCGCTGCTGCTGCTCTGTCTCTGGTGCTGGGCCGCCTGTGGCTGAGAGGGAAGCGTTGTGCGCTCCCCTCCAGCCAATGCGCTTTCAGTAAAGTTTTTTTTTTTTTTAAACAAACTTTATTGAATGCGCATTGGCTGGAGGGGAGCGCACAACGCTTCCCTCTCAGCCACAGGCGGCCCAGCACCGGAGACAGAGCAGCAGCAGCGACGAGGTGAGTAAGGGAAGGAAGGGGGAAAGTCCTGGCATATTGGTGGGAAAGTCCTGGCATATGGTGGGGGCAAAGTCCTGGCATATCATGGGGGCAAAGTCCTGGAATATGGTGGGGGCAAAGTCCTGGCATATTGGGGGGGCAAAGTCCTGGCATATGGTGGGGGCAAAGTCCTGGCATATCATGGGGGCAAAGTCCTGGCATATTGGGGGGAAAGTCCTGGCATATTGGGGGGGCAAAGTCCTGGCATATTGGGGGGGCAAAGTCCTGGCATATGGTGGGGGCAAAGTCCTGGCATATCATGGGGGCAAAGTCCTGGCATATTGGGGGGAAAGTCCTGGCATATTGGGGGGGCAAAGTCCTGGCATATTGGGGGGAAAGTCCTGGCATATTGGGGGGCAAAGTCCTGGCATATTGGGGGGGCAAAGTCCTGGCATATCATGGGGGCAAAGTCCTGGCATATTGGGGGGAAAGTCCTGGCATATTGGGGGGGCAAAGTCCTGGCATATTGGGGGGAAAGTCCTGGCATATTGGGGGGAAAGTCCTGGCATATTGGGGGGAAAGTCCAGGCATATTGGGGGGAAAGTCCTGGCATATGGTGGGGGCAAAGTCCTGGCATATCATGGGGGCAAAGTCCTGGAATATGGTGGGGGCAAAGTCCTGGCATATTGGGGGGGCAAAGTCCTGGCATATGGTGGGGGCAAAGTCCTGGCATATCATGGGGGCAAAGTCCTGGCATATTGGGGGGAAAGTCCTGGCATATGGGGGGGGCAAAGTCCTGGCATATTGGGGGGAAAGTCCTGGCATATTGGGGGGAAAGTCCAGGCATATTGGGGGGAAAGTCCTGGCATATGGTGGGGGCAAAGTCCTGGCATATCATGGGGGCAAAGTCCTGGAATATGGTGGGGGCAAAGTCCTGGCATATTGGGGGGGCAAAGTCCTGGCATATGGTGGGGGCAAAGTCCTGGCATATCATGGGGGCAAAGTCCTGGCATATTGGGGGGAAAGTCCTGGCATATGGGGGGGGCAAAGTCCTGGCATATTGGGGGGAAAGTCCTGGCATATGGTGGGGGCAAAGTCCTGGGATATTGAGGGGCATAATCCTGGGATATTGAGGGGCATAATCCTGGCATATTGAGGGGCATAATCCTGGGACATTGAGGGGAATAATCCTGGCATATTAAGGGGCATAATCCTGGGATATTGCGGGGCATAATCCTGGGATATTGCGGGGCATAATCCTGGCATATTGTGGGGCATAATCCTGGGATTTTGAGGGGAATAATCCTGGGATATTGGGTGGCTAAATCCTGGCATATTGCGGGGCATAATCATGGGGTATTGAGGTGAATAATCCTGGCATATTGAGGCTTAAATTATGGTACTTATTCTCCACCATTCTTAATAGGGGGCTTTATTGCAACATGTAACTCTGTTAACTCTTTTAATTTAAATGCTGAGAAAGGGGTGGAACATGTGATGTCATGATATGGGAAAATAATATGATAATGGGGGGGGGGGGGGGCAAATTTTATTTTGCCTAGGGCGGCAAAAATCCTTGCACCGGCCCTGCTGTCACGGCATAAACAATGTTTAGTCATGCCTCTCAGGATCAACATATTGTGGGAGTCAGATCTTATTTATCTTTCTACTGGTTCTCATATATATCAATATAACATTCACATCATGGTTTTTTTCTCTCTCACAGGGCTGTCTAAAGGAAAAAACACTGAAGGATCTCAAGAAATATGTTGTAAAAGATGTAAGTCTTTTAACTACCTGAAGTTCTTTGGGGGTGATTATGTTTTATGATATATTTTTTTAAGTAAACCTATAATTTGCAATAACAAGATTCCTTTGCCTGTTACTGCCCTTTGTTGTTCTTTGCCATGCTGACATGTATTCCCAAGTTACTTGTGGGTGGCTAGAAAAGGTTGCAGTATTTATTATTGTTTAAAATTGCTGCAACATAAAATGACAGCTGAATATAGCTGTATAAAAACATAACAGATAGTAATATATCAATACATGTAATTATATTAATAACCGGGTATAATAACATATACCAACCAAAACATGTTTATACAAATAAAACAATACATTTAAACAGTACTTAATACACATAAGCGGTAGCGTGTAACTCCTAGCCCACCTAGGATCAGGACCCCGAGGATCGGGCAGAGGCGTATGAACCATGACTTTTTGGCTACTGGCGTGGATATTATGCACAGTAGCCGTGCTTCACTCACCCAGGGACGAGCCCATGCGGAGCTGGTGCAGCTAGCTCCCATAGCTACTGCCCACCCGGGTTGGCCATACCCCAGATGACCAACCCCAGCACTGGCGCCAAACCTCGGGGACCCCCGCCAACACTCTTCTTCAACATAGGGATGGGAGGGGGGGAACTTGCCATAATTCTTCAAAAGAGTAAGTGCTTGTCTTGTGTTCTGCAATATATAGCCTAAGGCCAGCCCCCTCTAGGGATAAAAGCCACCCCTTTGCAGTGCCCTTATTGGGCACCTAATTAGACTGACAGGGTGTAGGGAATGACTGACAACCTTTGTCATGATAGCCTTCAATATATTACATTATTCTAGCCCAGAACTGGTTGAGTTGCAAACCTAAATGCCATAAATAAAATAATACAGTATATCATTGCATGAAAAAATGGTGCTGTATTTATAAAGGTCTGAACAGTGAGGCCGATCTATAAGACTGGATGGTTTGGCATTGGATATAATCTAATAAAGATACACCCGTAGCAGTAACCTCCACTGTATCCTGTGGTACTAGTTTCCAAGAAATGATTGTACAACACAGGAGGGCCAAAAAATGAAAGCTAAAGGAAATATCAGGGAAATATACATTAGGATAGCTAGAAGAGCTTGGCTGACCATGGATAATAAATCTTTTTAAGAATGCATTATGCAGGGCCAGCTCTGTTCTGCTAGCAGGAGAAACACACCAGGTTGGTCAATGCATAATGAATAGTTGTCAGGGAAATTAAATGTTCATATCATCTAATCTTTTAGTGACTAGATCCTATTTCTACTGCCAGATAGATTTCTTTTTATTTTGTTATAAAGTAACTCCTAATAATGCATTAAATCCACAACAAATCCACAATACAGTGATTACACCTACACAGATGTATGTGCACCATTACAGTGATTACACCTACACAGATGTATGTGCACCATTACAGTGATTACACCTACACAGATGTATGTGCACCATTACAGTGATTACACCTACACAGATGTATGTGCACCATTACAGTGATTACACCTACACAGATGTGAGTGTGCACCATTACAGTGATTACACCTACACAGATGTATGTGCACCATTACAGTGATTACACCTACACAGATGTATGTGCACCATTACAGTGATTACACCTACACAGATGTATGTGCACCATTACAGTGATTACTCCTACACAGATGTGAGTGTGCACCATTACAGTGATTACACCTACACAGATGTATGTGCACCATTACAGTAATTACTCCTACACAGATGTATGTGCACCATTACAGTGATTACACCTACACAGATGTATGTGCACCATTACAGTGATTACACCTACACAGATGTATGTGCACCATTACAGTGATTACTCCTACACAGATGTGAGTGTGCACCATTACAGTGATTACACCTACACAGATGTATGTGCACCATTACAGTAATTACTCCTACACAGATGTATGTGCACCATTACAGTGATTACACCTACACAGATGTATGTGCACCATTACAGTGATTACACCTACACAGATGTATGTGCACCATTACAGTGATTACTCCTACACAGATGTGAGTGTGCACCATTACAGTGATTACACCTACACAGATGTATGTGCACCATTACAGTAATTACTCCTACACAGATGTATGTGCACCATTACAGTGATTACACCTACACAGATGTATGTGCACCATTACAGTGATTACACCTACACAGATGTATGTGCACCATTACAGTGATTACACCTACACAGATGTATGTGCACCATTACAGTGATTACACCTACACAGATGTATGTGCACCATTACAGTGATTACACCTACACAGATGTGAGTCTGTGCACTATTACAGTGACTACACCTACACAGATGTGAGTAAGTGCACCATTATGTGGATTCCTCAGTAGTTCTTCACTGCTCTGCTGGTAATTTTGTATATTTCTGCTGCAGGCCATCATGAGTTACCTATTTGATGTGGAGTGTGATGCGTACAAGGTGAGTGTCTATATTCGGACTTACACTTCCCTGACCTCATTACATTTAAACTTTGAAATATCCTTGATTCCTCAGAGGAAGTAAAGGTTACACAACAGTCCGACTTGCATCTTTATAGATACACGCATTGTTATGCTTAACTCTGCCTCTCACCTGAGGCAGAGCTCAGCTGGATGGTGCCTTACACTGACAGTGCCAGCATGGGCTCAGCCAATTCACATAGGTGCTCGCCTTGTGCCGTCTGATGGGGGTCTGTCAGGGCTCTATAGCTCTCTCTGTCTTCATGTTTGGAACAGAGGGGACCTACTTAAGGTGAATCAACTAGGACCTATTCGACTACAGCTGCAGCCCTGAGGTTGGTCAGAGGATAACTTGGTATGTACTTTAATGAGACTGCTTAATATCACAGGATTAGAATACACAGGATTAGAATACACAGGATTAGAATACACAGGATTAGAATACACAGGATTAGAATACACAGGATTAGAATACACAGGATTAGAATACACAGGATTAGAATACACAGGATTAGCACTAGGTAATAATATACTGGCTCCACTCAATGAGACACCGTTATTCTCAAGCACAGTTAGTGAATGAGGTAAAGTAATGTGTACTCTTGGCCACATAGAGGGCTAGTCACTAAATAGAACTGACAAGTGAACTGTAAAGAGCAGGCATGCATAGCTGACTTGGAAACACAGACACGTTGCAGAATGTTTCCATCTCCGCTAATAATGCCTGATTTTTGACTACACAGAAACATTAAATAGCTGACATATACACAGTGATGCATCTTGTTTTTGTGCTGCCCTAGGCAGACAAAATTTGGGAACCCCCCCCCCCCCCCCCACCCACCCACGTTGCACATCCATGACATGCCCCATCACCCACATTGCACACACACTACATGCCCCATCACCCCAATACATGCCACCATCACCCTCATTTCATACCCCCACCACGTCCATTGCATGCCCCCATCACCCTGATTGACTGGAAGGAGCTAAAGCTTTCTGATCGGTGGGGGAGGGAGCGAAAATGTTTCAAGCACCAGCAGTGTGGTTTAACACCCTCTGGCAAAGTGCCGCCCTAGGCGAGTGCCTTGTTTGCCATTTGGAAGATACACTACTGCATATACATGCACTCTGACACACTCAGACTGTCTAAACCGTATTGACACTTATTCTCTGACACAAAGCTACTCTCTAAAACACATTGGGATCTACGTTGACAGGAGACAGAAAAGGTGGCAACCCTATGACAAACCGACACACACACTGATGGACACTCACCCTTGGACACACACTGTCAGACTGTGACACGGAGTTACACTGTCAGAGTAAAGCTGGACACTGTGATGACATCATTAGCATAGTTATAGCTCTGGGATAAAGTGAGGTAGAGCCGGCCAGACATGGCATCCAACAACAAAACAACAGGTGGGCAGTGACAGGGCTCCTCATTCATCCTTTAGCTTGCTTCACATAGCAGATGATGAAAACACAGCCCTGTAATAGTTTTTCTGGGACTGGAATGAACATTCATCCGCATTAAAGGGCCACTGAACATTTCCCCTACTTGTGCTTCTAATATAGAAAGTTTCCTCAGTTGGGGGCAAAGAAAATGCACTTGCAGACCCCGATCAGATGTGAGTGTTGAGCCCTGTGCTGTGAGCAGCTCTGCCTCATAAGAAAAACAGGCGGGGGGGTACTTTAGGCCCAGTGGGGGCAAAAACTATTTGGTTTCAATACCCTACGGATTATCATCCAGGATAGACACAAATACACAGGCAAACTAGATATGGTGACAGATAATGTACAGAGATTGCTAGGCAGACAAGACTATTGGAGAGACACTACAACCTAGTGCAGCCTCAGCCCCATTGACTCACCTACACCTCACTTTTAGTGAATAGCTCTCCCTGTGTGTGTATTAATGTGCAGCTATGTGTATGTCTCAGTATGTGCCACCTGGTATACAACAGTGCACATGTACCAGCCCTAGCTATGTGTATGAAGTTACATCAGTATATCATCTTGTACATGTCCAGGTGTACACACTTTAAAATGATTGCACATACCCTCTGTGAGTGTGTGAATGGATTTCACCAGCTTGTTTATGAATGAATGCAGACATGTGTCACCAGTGTGTGAACTAGTGTTACAGTCATTATAAATCCACTGATATGGTTCACAATCCACAATTCTGCATTCCACCTAGGCCCGGTGGTGAAGAGGTTAACAGCTCGCAATGTTTTTGATTAAGAGATAATTTAATTTTCATTGGAAAACCTTATCCTCCTCCAAGTGGCATATTTCTATTGTCTTCTATTTTGCCCTTGGGGAAAAAAGAAAACAAGGCTGATATTACATTATATTATATTGCCCAAATACCTAGATCTGGATGGTTCAATACTATACATTGGGCATACCTAGTTCCTGGGAATGCGAGTGGAGATACATTGCTAAATATATCTTGAAAATTACTTTAAAAAAAAACCCCATACAGTTGACTGTATTTTCCAGTTATTTGTAGGTGTTAATTCCACTTGTCTCAATGCAGTTGTGAAATGTTTAACTCAAATGATTTGCTGTTCTATCCAGGACAATGGGAAGTTGAGGATCGGAACATACACAGGTCCCCACCAGCACTGTGCGGTCTACTCAGGAGGTAAATTCTCATCCCTCACATCGGAGGAAACCTTGCTTGACATTGCCATTTTTCCTTAGGAAAACCGTCTTGTGAAATGTGAACTGCTTCCTGGGGTAGGGAAGGGTTTATGGGGTCACAAACCTGGAAAGGAGAACTCAGTGGGACTGCTGTCTGCTGTACTGCTGATGGTCCTTGGTTGGACTCCTCTGCTCTCCTATTGGCTACTTATTAACAACAGAAGGTGGCACTAGACCTGCAGATGTCTTCTATAAGCTGCAGGATGTCCTATGCTCATCCTCCAATCAATAGAAGACTAAAATAACAAGCAAGGTGTCTGATATGAGTAATATTCGGACATTCAGTGTATAATTACAGTAGAAGTGGTCTGATGCGTTTCTGTAAATACCTGTATATAATATTGTTCACAAACTAGATGCCTTGCTCCATTTAAGGATCCTCTGTTTGTCTGTGTTTGACCCTTGCCCTGTCCCCGAATCAGGCTCCTCCGACATTGTGTGTGAACTGCTTGGAATGAAGGGCAAAGACATTCTTTATGTGGGTGACCATATCTTTGGGGACATCTTAAAGTCCAAGAAAAGGCAAGGATGGAGAACGTTCCTGGTGGTGCCTGAGTTGGCAAAGGAGCTCAACATCTGGACTGAGAAAAGCGGTAACTGTTCCCTTTGTGCAGATAGCTTCCTTGCCCCAGCAGTGTTTGCTAAGGAGGTTAGTTCTTCCCTTGGTTGGCAGGGGAGGACGAAACAAGTGGATTCTAACTGTTTTGAAAACCTTTTTTTTTTAGAGCTTTTCGATGAATTGAAGCGTCTGGATATCTTTTTGGCCGAGTTATATCAGTAGGTCTCCAGTCTAAATAATTTCTTCTCCTCTTGATAACTCTCAGGCTGTTTATTTGAAGCTAGACATCCTAAACTTATGGATTGAGTTGTATCTCTGTCTGTCTGTAAAACTTTCTTTTATTGAATTATATCAATTAATTTTCAATTTATGTGGTTTTCGGACTTGGGGTAAATCTTAGATGGTCCATTATCTACATGTACTTATGGGAAGACCTATGCTGACTTGCAGAGCCCTCTGCCTTAAAATGTACTGAGTAACATTAATAATGTTCCTGATCACTGCTTAACTTTTAGAACTTTGACCCAGAATAGCTCTTTCCACATGACCCATAAAGTCTCCAGTGACCAGCGTGATAATGCTGAAGTATATCAATACACTTATAGGATGGAGCTGATGCTCAGGAGAGGCATTAAGACTCTGACAGTAGAACAGACTGTGCAGATGTTTGGCAAAACTTACCTTGCTGCTTCAAAGATAATTACTACATAATCCGCTCATCAGAAAGTTCTATTTATGAAAACATGTCAATATTTCCTCCACTATCACTGTGCTTCCAAACTCGATTTCAGACCTGTTTCTTCTTCTACCCTCAGACACATGGACAGTGGAAGCAATGAGCATCCAGACATCAGCTCCATTCAGAAGCAGATGCAGGTAAACATAGAAACATAGAATGTGTCGGCAGATAAGAACCATTCGGTCCATCTAGTCTGCCCTATTTTCTAAATTCTTTTATTAGTCCAGAGTTCCCGGTCTTATATCTAGGATACCCTTGTGCCTATCCCATTCATGCTTAAAATCCTTGACTGTGTTTACCTCTACCACTTCTGCTGGCAGGCTATTCCATACATCCACTACCCTCTCAGTAAAGTAATACTTCCTGATATTACGTTTAAATCGTTGCCCCTCTAATTTAAGACTATGTCCTCTAGCTGTGGTAGTTTTTCTTCTTTTAAATATACTCTCTTCCTTTACTGTGTTGATTCCCTTTATGTATTTAAATGTTTCTATCATATCCCCCCCCCCGTTACGTCTTTCCTCCAAGCTATACCTGTTAAGATGCTTTAACCTTTCCTAAGAGGTATGTACTCTGACATTTCCATCTCTACAATAAATACTTAGATATTTACTTATGAAAAATAAATGAAACACACAGCATAAAATAACTCATTTTATTATCTTTAAAAAAAAAACCCCATCTATTCCACTATAACACTACACAAATATATTGTACTTTATATATCTGGAGCAATTCTGCTGCACATTTGTAAACATGGAGCAATCAGGTGTTACATTCCATTGGTTTCCATGGTGATTGCTCTAATTCTGGAACCTTTCCCCACAATTACTCTTTATACATATCATTATGTTTGTCAGGAGGATTCTTATTGCTAATGAAATAATATCTCAGCTGGAATGCGTTAATGCATACAACTGGAAATACGTGGAAATGGTTAAACTTGGCACCAGAAGTATTTCTGTGACATGATCACCACTTCCTATAGATCTGTGGGAATGGTTCCATACGGGGCCTCATCGTGTCTTTGATCACAATTTGTTTTATTTTGTAGAAATACAGTCTTTCTTTTGAAAAGCGAATGATGTGAAATGTGTACCCCCAAAGCTCAGTGTTTTCTTTTCTGTGCGCAGAAAGTCACCCATGAAATGGATATGTGCTACGGGAAGATGGGCAGCCTGTTCCGCTGTGGATCGCGACAGACTCTATTCTCCAGTCAGCTCATGCGCTATGCCGATCTCTATGCTGCCTCCTTTTTAAATCTCTTGTACTACCCTTTCAGCTATTTGTTCAGGGCTATCCCAGTGCTGGTATGTACATAACAAACTGTAGAGATTTACATACAGGGATAAGCAGCCACATTGATTTAAAGTAAAAGCGCCAACCTGCCTCCCAAAGCATGATAAGATAAGGCCATGGAAGCTAGAAAGTCGGAGGTTTCTTCCTCTTTGTAACAGTAGCTTTGCATACAGCTGTATGCCTGGCAACTTCAGCAACACACACAAAGAACACTTTCCCCTTAGAGCACTCTCATTCTTCATAGGGATGATCCACTTCCTGAAGTTCACCTTAGAGCACTCTCATTCTTCATAGGGATGATCCACTTCCTGAAGTTCACCTTAGAGCACTCTCATTCTTCATAGGGATGATCCACTTCCTGAAGTTCCCCTTAGAGCACTATCAGTTTTCATGGTGATGATCCACTTCCTGAAGGTCTATACCAGGGGTGTCCAAGTTTATTCTGCAAAGGGCCACTTCGCTAGAAATATATGCGTGCGTGGGCCACATTCATTTTTCATTAATTCAGAGAATAATATATATAATTATATACATGTGTGTGTATGTATGTATATATATATATATATATATATATATATATATATATATATATATATATATATTTCACACTAATGTGCAGTGGTCACATTAACTACAAACACACACATGCATACACAGTCACACTTACCCCCCCTTCCCACACACACAGTCACATTTACCCCCCACACACATACACATATATACACACATACTCACATACATACACTTACCCCACACTCATACACATTTATACACACACACTCACATACATACATACATACACTTACCCCACACCCACTTAACATGCACTCACATAGATACACATTTATACACACACTCACATACATACACTTACCTAACACACACACACACTCACATACATACAAACAGTTACCCCACACACACACTCACTCACATACACTTACCCCACACACACATACACATTTATACACACACACTCACATACATACACTTACCCCACACACACATTTATACACACACACTCACATACATACACTTACCCCTCACACACATTTATACACACACACTCACATACATACACTTACCCCACACACACATTTATACACACACTCACATACATACACTTACCCCACACACATTTATACACACACACTCACATACATACACTTACCCCACACACACATTTATACACACACTCACATACATACACTTACCCCACACACACATTTATACATACGCACTCACATACATACACTTACCCCACACACACATTTATACACACGCACTCACATACACTTACCCCACACACACATACACATTTATACACACACACTCACATACACTTACCCCACACACACATTTATACACACACACTCACATACACTTACCCCACACACACATCTATACACACACACTCACATACATACACTTACCCCACACACACATTTATACACACACTCACATACATACACTTACCCCACACACACATTTATACACACACACTCACATACATACACTTACCCCACACACATTTATACACACACACTCACATACATACACTTACCCCACACACACATTTATACACACACTCACATACATACACTTACCCCACACACACATTTATACATACGCACTCACATACATACACTTACCCCACACACACATTTATACACACGCACTCACATACACTTACCCCACACACACATACACATTTATACACACACACTCACATACACTTACCCCACACACACATTTATACACACACACTCACATACACTTACCCCACACACACATCTATACACACACACTCACATACATACACTTACCCCACACACACATTTATACACACACTCACATACATACACTTACCCCACACACACATTTATACACACACACTCACATACATACACTTACCCCACACACACATTTATACACACACTCACATACATACACTTACCCCACACACATTTATACACACACACTCACATACATACACTTACCCCACACACACATTTATACACACACTCACATACATACACTTACCCCACACACACATTTATACATACGCACTCACATACATACACTTACCCCACACACACATTTATACACACGCACTCACATACACTTACCCCACACACACATACACATTTATACACACACACTCACATACACTTACCCCACACACACATTTATACACACACACTCACATACACTTACCCCACACACACATCTATACACACACACTCACATACATACACTTACCCCACACACACATTTATACACACACTCACATACATACACTTACCCCACACACACATTTATACACACACACTCACATACATACACTTACCCCACACACATTTATACACACACACTCACATACATACACTTACCCCACACACACATTTATACACACACTCACATACATACACTTACCCCACACACACATTTATACATACGCACTCACATACATACACTTACCCCACACACACATTTATACACACGCACTCACATACACTTACCCCACACACACATACACATTTATACACACACACTCACATACACTTACCCCACACACACATTTATACACACACACTCACATACACTTACCCCACACACACATCTATACACACACACTCACATACATACACTTACCCCACACACACATTTATACACACACACTCACATACATACACTTACCCCACACACACATTTATACATACGCACTCACATACATACACTTACCCCACACACACATTTATACACACACTCACATACATACACTTACCCCACACACACATTTATACATACGCACTCACATACATACACTTACCCCACACACACATTTATACACACGCACTCACATACATACACTTACCCCACACACACATTTATACACACACACTCACATACATACACTTACCCCACACACACATTTATACACACACACTCACATACATACACTTACCCCACACACACATTTATACACACACACTCACATACATACACTTACCCCACACACACATTTATACACACACTCACATACATACACTTACCCCACACACACATTTATACACACACTCACATACATACACTTACCCCACACACACATTTATACACACACACTCACATACATACACTTACCCCACACACACATTTATACACACACACTCACATACATACACTTACCCCACACACACATTTATACACACACACTCACATACATACACTTACCCCACACACACATTTATACATACGCACTCACATACATACACTTACCCCACACACACATTTATACACACACTCACATACATACACTTACCCCACACACACATTTATACATACGCACTCACATACATACACTTACCCCACACACACATTTATACACACGCACTCACATACATACACTTACCCCACACACACATTTATACACACACACTCACATACATACACTTACCCCACACACACATTTATACACACACACTCACATACATACACTTACCCCACACACACATTTATACACACACACTCACATACATACACTTACCCCACACACACATTTATACACACACTCACATACATACACTTACCCCACACACACATTTATACACACACTCACATACATACACTTACCCCACACACACATGTAGCGGAGCTGCAATATTAAATCCCCATATCTCCGCTGGTAAAAGAAGGTAATCCAAATAAAGCGCTGGAAAGTAAGGCAATATCCCAAATCCCCCAGTAACCGGACGAAACACAGTTCTGGGAGTCAACTGATTACTTTATTCACAGCTCCAGCATTTATGCAATCCCCATGCAAGGGGTTTACTTAATCCCCTTACAGGGGCTATACAATAGTAGATTACCTGGGAAGTGCAAATACAGGACATTTCTCCCACCATGAACTGCTGTACGGGAGGGGCACTCACACTAGATAATCCTGTTAAGTGGATTATCCCTCAATACAGCAGAACCTGGTTTTAACATAACAATATATAACTTTGACATTAACATGAATACATTTTTACACCAGGGTACACAGCTATTTCAGACAACCTTTAAATGTTCTGCAATAAGTGGCTAGGTTTGCCACAACACATTTATACACACACTCACATACATACACTTACCCCACACACACATTTATACACACGCACTCACATACATACACTTACCCCACACACACATTTATACACACGCACTCACATACATACACTTACCCCACACACACATTTATACATACGCACTCACATACATACACTTACCCCACACACACATTTATACACACACACTCACATACATACACTTACCCCACACACACATTTATACACACGCACTCACATACATACACTTACCCCACACACACATACACATTTATACACACACACTCACATACACTTATCCCACACACACATTTATACACACGCACTCACATACACTTACCCCACACACACATACACATTTATACACACACTCACATACATACACTTACCCCACACACACATTTATACACACACACTCACATACATACACTTACCCCACACACACATTTATACACACGCACTCACATACATACACACACTTACCAAGCAGTTTTCTTTTTTTTTAAAAATGGTCCGTGGAGGTTGTGGACTCCCCGTTTTCTTCATGCTGCCGGTGCGTTTCTTCCCTTGCGAATGACCTCACGTGCAGTGTAGAGGAGGGGATATACGCATGAGAGCAGCACTGCTGCTGCACACCGCACGGAAAGCTGTATCGGTGAACGAAGTTCCCTACACAGAGCATGTAGGGAACTTCGTTCCCCGACACAGTTTCTTGTGCGGTGTGCAGATCGAGGTGCGGCTTCCGGAGCAGAGCTCAGGCGTCGATGCCCGGCGGCCCACATTTGGCCCACGGTTGGACGCCTCTGGTCTGTACCCTTGGCTAGGAAGTGCTCCTAACCTTTGGTACAGACAAGCCCCAAAGCTTGAGTGGAGACTGGTTGGTTCATCAGCTGTTAACTCAGTATATGGGAACAGTGGCGTAGCGTGGGGGGTGCAGGGGGGGCCGGCCGCACCGGGCGCAATATCTGGGGGGGCGCACTAGCCCTATGCGGCCGCCAGGGCCGTCTTTAACGCGGGGCAAACGGGGCAGCTGCCCTAGGCCCATTTACTCCTGGGGGGCCCCAAGGCAGCTGTCCCGTGGGCCCCCAGCCCCTGCTGCCGCGTTCACAGCGCATTGCGCTTGTGAACGCTTTTTTCCGGCAAGCCGCATCCGATGCGACGGCCGGAAAAAAAAAAATAAATAAAATGCCGCCGGATGTGACGTCGCGTCACATCCGGTTTCTGTTTCCCTCCTCCGTGCAAGAGGGAAGACTGCACGGAGGAGACATCCGGCGGGGGACACGGAGCAGCTTCATGTAAGTACGGGGGGGGGGGGGGCTGGCTGGCACAATATTCCTGGTATCTGACTGGCACTATATTACTGGGTATCTGATTGGCACAATATTACTGGGCATCTGATTGGCACAATATTACTGGGTATCTGATTGGCACTATATTACTTGGCATCTGATTGGCACTATATTGCTGGGTATCTGATTGGCACTATATTCCTGGTATCTGACTGGCACTATATTACTGGGCATCTGATTGGCACTATATTACTGGGCATCTGATTGGCACTATATTACTGGGCATCTGATTGGCACTATATTACTGGGCATCTGACTGGCACAATATTACTGGGTATCTGATTGGCACTATATTACTGGGTATCTGATTGGCACTATATTACTGGGTATCTGATTGGCACTATATTACTGGGTATCTGATTGGCACAATATTACTGGGTATCTGATTGGCACTATATTACTGGGTATCTGATTGGCACAATATTACTGGGTATCTGACTGGCACTATATTACTTGGCATCTGATTGGCACTATATTACTGGGTATCTGATTGGCACTATATTACTGGGAATCTGGCTGGCACTATATTACTGGGCATCTGATTGGCACTATATTGCTGGGTATCTGATTGGCACTATATTACTGGGCATCTGATTGGCACTATATTACTGGGCATCTGACTGGCACAATATTACTGGGTATCTGATTGGCACTATATTACTGGGTATCTGATTGGCACTATATTACTGGGTATCTGATTGGCACTATATTACTGGGTATCTGATTGGCATTATATTACTGGGTATCTGATTGGCATTATATTACTGGGCATCTGATTGGCACAATATTACTGGGTATCTGATTGGCACTATATTACTGGGTATCTGATTGGCACTATATTACTGGGTATCTGATTGGCACTATATTACTGGGCATCTGATTGGCACTATATTACTGGGTATCTGATTGGCACTATATTACTTGGCATCTGATTGGCACTATATTACTGGGTATCTGATTGGCACTATATTACTTGGCATCTGATTGGCAATATATTACTGGGCATCTGACTGGCACTATATTACTGGGCATCTGGCTGGCACAATAATACTGGGCATCTGACTGGCACAATAATACTGGGCATCTGACTGGCACTATATTACTGGGCATCTGGCTGGCACAATAATACTGGGCATCTGACTGGCACAATAATACTGGGCATCTGACTGGCACTATATTACTGGGCATCTGGCTGGCACAATAATACTGGGCATCTGGCTGGCATAATATTACAGGCATCTGGCTGGCACTATATTTCTGGGCTCTGACTGGCACAATATTACAGGCATCTGACTGGCATAATATTACAGGCATCTGACTGGCACAATATTACAGGCATCTGACTGGCACAATATTACAGGCCTCTGACTGGCACAATATTCCTGGCCTCTGACTGGCACAATATTCCTGGCCTCTGACTGGCACACTATTACAAGCATCTGACTGGCATAATATTACAGGCATCTGACTGGCACAATATTACAGGCATCTGACTGGCACAATATTCCTGGCCTCTGACTGCACACTATTACAGGCATCTGACTGGCATAATATTACAGGCATCTGACAGGCACCATATTCCTGGGCTCTGACAGGCACAATATTCCTGGGCTCTGACAGGCACAATATTCCTGGGCTCTGACAGGCACAATATTCCTGGGCTCTGACAGGCACAATATTCCTGGTATCTGATTGGCACAATATTATTGGTATCTGACTGGCACAATATTACTGGTATCTGACTGGCACATTATTACTGGGCTCTGACTGGCACAATATTGCAGGCATCTGACTGGCACAATATTGCAGGCATCTGACTGGCACAATATTACTAGGCTCTGACTGGCACAATATTACTGGGCTCTGACTGGCACAATATTACTGGCATCCGAAAGTTACAATATTACTGGCATCTGAATGGCACAACAATTATGGCATATGTGTGTGTGTGGGGGGGGGGGGGGGGGTAACATTAGAGGTACAGGATTGAGGAAGTTGGCTCCATCTAGCCCAGTCTTGGATCATCTCCAGGGTATGGTTCCATTTTGATGTTTAGTTTTTGTTCTTGATATTTTTTGTCGTTTACGATGGTTGTGAGACGACATATAATAGCATGGCCCATGCTAGGTTACTACATGTGTATATTTGTATTCATAGACCTGCTGAAAATGTGGAGAATGTGTGTAATGCATGTTCGCACTCAATAAAGTGTTGGAAAATAAACTTGTATTTAGATGCATTTTACTTTAATTACATAAGTATTTTCATAACAAACAATACATGTGCTTGGGGGGTAAGGGTTTCTTTAACTAATCTAGTAGAAGAGACTCGAGTGCTAAAATCCACGGGTTAGGGGGCGCAAATTACTTGCCTTGCCCCGGGTGCTGACAACCCACACTACGCCACTGTATGGGAAGGTTATTTATGTCTCCACAAACCCACACAAAAGATAGATGTGGAAAGGGACAGCTAGAGCAGTGGTAGATGACCTTTGGCACTCCAGATGTTGTGGACTACATTTTCCTTGATGCTTTGCCAGCATTACAGCTGTAACAGAGATCTGTATTATGATAGAGAGAAAGAGAGCACTTGGCACACCTCATACTATATCTTGCACGCGTAGCAAGCAGCTGCTGTGATTGTCTGAGTGTACCTGCAGCTAGATCAGCTCTCTCTCTCTGCTGCAAGACTAAGCTGAATATATGAAGACACATGCCAGGTTGACAATGACCCAAGGGACAATGGGGGTCATGTATAAACATGGCGCACAGGCTGATTGCACCAAATACTGGCGCAATCAACGTATATGTGTAATTTTGGGAATTTGCACTATCGACGCCGGATGCGTAGATTTTGGTTGTGCCGGTGCAGGCTATGTATAACAAATCGGGGAAACACTGTTTGGTTTAGGTGCCTCTGCACCGTAAAGTGTCGGGAGTTATAAAATGAAAGCACAATCGCTGTAATACTTCTGACACTTTGCAGTGCACTAATGTGTTTTAAACAAAACTTTTTTTTTTTTTTTTTTTTAAACCTCTTAATTACCCAGTCTGTTTGTTTGTACAAATTATTTTCTGTTGTATACTGCTGATATTTGCAGCCAACCCCATGTATTCAGTAATGGCTATTTTTCTTTCTTAGATGCCACATGAATCCACTGTGGACCACATCAGCGTGGATGGGGCAGATCCCACTAAGCAGCTCACACAGCATTTAGATCAAATCAACTTGTATGGAAAACAGGTAAGCAGCCACAGAATTTCAGATGGTAACGTGGTATTAGAGTGGACTGCCAGGGACACGGCTTCCAGTCATCCAAACTCCCTATACATTATATATAGGACAAATCCCTCATAGCTATCTGGTTTAAAAGCTAGGCATTTTCCCTTAGGATAGTCATGTCACTTGTCACACGTAGGTAAAGTCCCTTTCCTGGAATAGAAATAATGTGGATTTCTAATGCATGTTTGTGATTACATGAGTTCTAGTGCTACGGTAACCAAGCATTCCAACTGATATTTATTTACTTTACCAGGAAAAATACATTGAAATAAAATAAAAGAAATCTACGTTTTAAAAGTGTGAGGAGTCTCCTACTTATGACATCACCTGTGGTATGATATGCAAATGACAAATGTTCAATGGGACATGTGTCATTTGCGTATAAATCCCCAAGGTGATGTCATAAGTAGGAGACTCCTCACACTTTTAAAACGTAGATTTCTTTTATTTTATACCATTGCATGCATTTTTGCTGACACAATGTATAAATCATTTTTATTCTCGATGTCCACAGTATAAGCAATATTTAGACTGACACTGTCCCTTTAAATAGCCAACAGAGGATACTGTCCTGGTTAAACTTTTATTAGATTTGAATTATAAAGCCTTGACAAATTAATTAGTGCCGAACAATAGGGAGGCTGACAAAATCTAACACACAAGACAGATGGGTTTCACAGGGCGGGGATTACAACCCACTGAAGGATGTAGATTTAGAAACATCCCAGGATGTCCTGTGTAATGTAAGACTGTTTGTACCTCTCAGTAATGGGACGTTTGTTTAATGACAGCGGCTAAAGCAACTCATACAAGAAGCGAGCGAGGAGGAAGAAGATAACTGAGCTGTTTTTACATTCATGGGAATATTCCTGGAATTTTCGCTTCGGAGGGATTTGCTGCAAATCCATGAGTACCTCTGTTACCTCTCCAGGATTCACCTGTACCCTGGGAGAATCACATTTCATCCATAAGCACAACACTGATCTCTGAAGGTCACATGTTTATAAAAATGTGTACAGCCAAGGAGGTCTGGTCACAGCGTATGGTTCATCCATTAGCAGACAGTACATCTAGATCAGGGCTTGCCACCAGGGGGCGCTCTCCACACACTCTCCAAAAGATGCAGGGATGGCCATACCTGGTGTAAATTCACAATCAGACAAGGTTTAGTTGTAATTTACACTTACACTATTTTTATTCTTACCTAAAATAGGGAAATGTAGGCCCACTACAAGCACTGGTTTATCACTTGGACCCTAAGTAGCTCTAAATCACACTTTTTGAATTCCTATGGCTTTTTTGCTATCAACTTGCATAGGTCTTACCTGCACCCCTCCTACTTCTGATTGCATGTATACATATTCTTTTTTAGGGACACATATAGGTTTTACATGTCACTCTGCAGAATATATGAGTTCGTATGGGTTAAGAGGAAGATCGGTTAATTAATCAAGTTAGTTAATACAGGATTCGCTTCTTGATTAAATGATTCCCCCTGATAACACTTGGCTTCCTTCCACAGGGGAACATGTACAAGTTGCGAGTCCTCAAAAAAACTGTCCTGGCAACCTTATCTGTACAACTGGCAGAAAAAACTACAGATGCGGATCAGGAGAAGCTGCAATCCTGATTTTTTTTTAATCAATTTAAAGGAAAACTGTAGCAAAACAATAAGTTGTGTTTAATTAAAGGATTGCATCAAGAGTAGGCATTTTATATAGAAATGCTTTAATGAAAGCATACAAATAAAATCCCTTATTATGTTATCTTTACCCCATATAGCTCTCCCAGGAGGCAGCCATTTTGTTTGGAATCTTTGGTCAGATCTTTCTTCATCTGAACCAAGGTGAGTGAAGATCTGACCCAAGATTCTAAACAACATGTCTGCCCCCCGAGAGAACTATATGGAGTAAAGAAGGCTCAAAAAGGAACTTTATTTGTATTCTTTCATTAAATATTTTCTTTATAAATCATTAAAACTTGATACAATCTTTCAAATAAACATTCGTTAATTTTTTTGCTACAGTTATCGTTTAACCCCTTAACGCATGTGGACGTATATATATGTCCTGAAAAGCATGGACTAACAAAGTCTGCAGTTATGTAGAGCATCTACCACAAATATCCAAGAGCTATCCTTTAACTTTATTTACTTCCACAATATCTTATAAATGAAAAATACATTATAATATCCGGCAACCCCACACAAAGGTGGATAGAGAAGTTTGTTACTCTGTCCACAAGGCTTCTTCTTGGAGGTCTCACTGTGGACAATGTGCATGCCACAGATCTCTCCATCCAATCCCTCAGTGTCTAGCCCTTTGCTGCAATATGGGATTAAACACTAAGCATTGTGGATGTGTGAACTCCACAACACACAAATGTCATGCAGGCTGCAAGCTAAAATGCCTCTTTCTTTGGCAGCATATGTGATGGCTAACCTTGGCACTGCAGTGATGGCTAACCTTGCTTCTGTAGATGTTTTTGAACCAAATATCCCTTAGGGCTGACTGAGCATTATTAGATATGCTGTTTCCAAACTTCTGCAGTGTGTATAGTTAGTTACCTTCAAAGTGACACCATTTCTGCATGACATGTCCATTTTAATGAGGGATCAGTGATGCCACAAAGTAACCACTGTTTGCTCGTGACCAATCTTCTGAAACAGGCCCACTGTTACTTGAAACCTTTTTTTTTTTTTTTTTTTATTGTTTTCTCAATACCAAGCTTATGGGCTTATGTTTTTTTTGGTTTACATTGTTTTATATTGTTACAAATAAACTTTACATGGTGTTTTAAGAATTTATGTAGTTGATTCTTCATTTGAAATCACAAATAATAAAGCTGTCAAACTATATATATATATATATATATATATATATATAGTAACTATATATTTATATATATATAGTAATGGTAGCATGACTATCCAATTGGTCCTCAGAATCTAGGTGCGTCCTCTGACATGCGATGGATACACAGCTGTAACCAGCAAGAAATAAAAGTTAAATAGACCAAGACACTAAGCCTGGCAATTAGGTAACTCCAAGAGAGCCTGAATCCGTGTTTACACAAGGACGCTGAACGTTGGATCTGTGCTGTTGAAAGGACAGATAAATGCTTCCCAATACTACACTGAATACCATAGAAGAGGCAAGTTACACAATGCAGGGACAGGGAGAACACACAGGTACACGTGTAAATCAATAAAACCAAACTTAATTCTATAATAGCGATTAGACTCCTCAGTTATTGTGGACTACAGCTGACATGATGCACAACCAGTCAATAGGCTGACTGAGAATTATTGAAACTTCAGTCCACAACTGCATGGATTCCAAAGGTCGGCCATGATTGCCCCCAGCTCTCTTACTTTCCAAAGTTGTTCCCACGACAGTCAGCCAGTCAAAAAGCATCATGGGAACAGTAGTTCGCAACAGCTAGGTTTTCCACTACTCGACACACACATGTATACTGGATTTTGTTTAGTTAAACTGGGGCTACAAGACTCTGCTACCAAGATATAATGACGTTACATAGTAGTCTGGGTTGAAAAAAGACTTGCGTCTATCAAGTTTATTTATAAAGCCACAATGTAACCCGCAGTATTGTACAACTGGTTCCACTTACGGTTCTTTGGATCTTGTTCATAGACTAATGTATATGTTCAAGATTAACGTCAGAGAAAATGCTCTGGACTCAAACACACATAATAGTAATAGTTTAATTTCATAAAAGCCAATACATTGCATTTCTTGTGGATACCTTTTATAAAAATGACAGAAGTAAGGTGCACATAGCAGAAACATGTATAAGTCCTGTGTAGTTCCTTTGAAACTAGAAACCAAAGGAAGAGCATTACAAATTAATATATAAAAACACACATTAAGAAAATAAAACCTTGTATTAAATATATTATGAGACACATTTATATTGGTTTATAAATATTTAAGGCACACCCCTTGTTAAACTGTAATACTCCTCATTACAGTAATATTCAGTAAAGGGAAGCAGCTCATTGATTGGCTGGAAGAGCAGAAGTAGTTTCATAACATCATGGCGTAACAGGGCCGCTCTCCTGACCTGCTCCTTCCAATGTATTATATTGTTCTAAGGAAGTGAGAACTGTGTTGTTGAGTAGTTCCTATGATTTAATGGTAATGGCTACTAGTCCTGGTCCCGATGTATTATATAGGGGCAACTCCCAGCCCCAGTTATCATAGTGGGTTGACCTGGGCCGCAGCGTATTTTATAGAGGCCTCATTTCTTATGGGGGGAGAGGGCTACCTGCCCTGAACCCCCCTTGTGTATAACAGGAGCTATTTGGCCAGCTCTAAGGCCCATTTTTGATAAGGTGAGGTTTATGGCCACTTTCCCTGACCCCCCCACCCTATGATTATTTTAGGGGTCCCATTGGTGTTTTTTTTTCAGGTGGACAATCGCTATTCTTAGATTAGCCCCAGTCCTCCTGAAATGAGTCTCTATCCTCGCCATCAAAGTAATTTTGATTCAATACATTTCAGCTGCTTTCGATTTAAGCGTGGCATCAGCTGATTTCTAGATTGCAGACCTATTCTGTGGTGCACAAGGTAAGCTCGCAACTTGGTTCCCGATATGCCCCGAATCACCGCACTTCAGAGCCATTCACCACAAGGTACTATTGTACCCAGAAGGTGTTTTCTGTTTCTAGAACTTAGGCACTTCCATGTCATTGACTGAACACTGCAGCCATTATGGACTGTGCACCATTCCTAGCTGCGCTAAATGTTGATTCCCAGGTCTCTACTGCTTCCTTGGAATTCAGTCTGGACCTCTGTAAAGCAACCAGGAATGAGATCCTTATGGAACTGCACGGAGCAAGAGCTTCATTTTAAAAATATGCTACCCCTATTTCATAACCTGAGGAAATGCTGCTTCTAACAACAATACTAGCATTAAGAATCAGAATGTAACTGCAATTATTATGTGAGTTTAGTGGACAACTATTGTCGATCTTATAAGCGCAACAGCGAGAATATGTTAGTGCATACAAAAGCACTAAAAACTAAATATACAATGTTGCTTTGCTTCAGCACTAGTACATAGCACTCAGCACTTGGTGCTCACTATACACTTTCTTTGTGACAGGAGGAATTGCTGTGAATGTACAGTGGAATTTAAGTAGCAGAGTTGGTATAATTCTCCAATGCTGCTGACTTGTGTGTTAGCAGCTGCATTATAGGTTATCTGGGGTACATATTGTACAGTTAGATACACTGCTATGACCATAATACAAGTTGTATGGTATCACTTGTACATCACAGAGGCTCTACTGTCTGTTTGGAGGTGTCTGGATTAATCCTGCTCAGAAGGTCACAGTCTGCATCATCTGGCAGAGCCTCATTTCTTGCGTACAGAAAGGTATCTGTATCGGCCATGTCCAGGAGCTCTGTAAGGGAGCCCACCACTGTATCATGCTCCTTCAAGACCTCAGGATAGCTGGATATTGCCTCACTGATTCGCAGAGAGCGCCGCACCGGGGTTAGGAGCTTCCATTCCTGGCTGTAAGGTTCTTTCTTTTTACTGCATACAAGAAAAAGGTCAGTCTGACAAATGTTCACTAAAAGGTGAATTGCAGGTGACTTGAGGTAACATTTTCTCTCACCATTTAACTATACATTGAGCAAATCCTGCTGAACAAACTCACCAGCAGATATGTATTCAATGTTCATCTCCCCTTTTAGTAACATAGTAATTTAGGTTGAAAAAAGACACAAGTCCATCAAGTTCAACCCTTCTACCTATCATTACAGCTTTTGATCCAAAAGAAGGCAAAAAACCCCTAAGGAAGCTATTTCGAATTTTGCCTCCTGGGGGAAAAAATTCCTTCTTGACTCCAAGAGGCAATCAGATTTCTCCTTGGATCAATAAGCTCTTTTATAAATGCTTATTCTATTATTAATAGCCCTGTATGTTCTGCTTTCCTAAAAAAACATCCAAACCATTTGTAAATGCATCTATTGTGGTTGCTAGCACTACCTCTCTTGGCAGTGAGTTCCATAACTTTATTGTCCTAACCGTAAAGAATCCCTTCCTTTGCTGTCTATGAAATCTTTGCTCTTCCAGTCTCAGGGGGTGACCTCTTGTTCTTTGTACCTTTCTGTTAATGAACAGGTCACTGGAGAGCTCTTTATATTGGCCCTGCAAATATTTATATAATGTTATCATATCCCCTCTGAGACGCCTTTTTTCTAACGTATATAAATACAATTTTTTAAGTCTCTCTTCATAACTAAGATCCTCCAAACCCCTTATTAATTTTGTAGCTCTCCTTTGCACTTTTTCTAGTTCCTTAATATCCTTTTTAAGGACTGGTGCCCAGAACTGTACTGCATATTCAAGGTGAGGTCTTACCATTGATTTGTAAAGAGGCAAGATGATATCCTCCTCCCGTGAATTTATACCTCGTTTTATACATGCCAATATCTTATTGGCCCTTGCAGCTGCTGACTGGCATTGGGCACTGTTGCCAAGTTTGTTGTCTATAATTATTCCTAAATCCTTTTCATTAGTAGTTTTTCCCAGGGAAAAACCATTTAACGTATATGTTGCTTTGTTATTATTTTTCCCATAATGCATAACTTTACATTTGTCTATATTGAACCTCATTTGCCACTTTACTGCCCAGTCCCCCACTCTGTCCAAATGTTCCTGTAAAGAAAAAACATCAAGATTAGTCTTTATTGCCTTACCTAATTTAGTGTCGTCCGCAAACACGGAGACATGGCTCTCAGCACAACGTGGCAGATCATTAATCCACTAGTGAATAGGCCCCATAGAATGCGGTATAAAGCAATCAAAAAGATAGGAGCCAGCAATAGGGATTTTAGGAATGAAGCCTCTCTGGCTCTTCGGATATGTCAAGACCTGTCATACTCAATATCTTATTATTGCCCTCAGTTTCAGGAAGGTAGGATTGTACTTTCCATACATGATCTAAATGTACAATTGAAATAAACTGCCTTTGGATTTCCTGTGGCTCTAACACAGGGGTTTCAAACTGCGTCCATGCAGCTGCTGATGGTTACATCTCCATAAAACTCTGTGAGCAAAGATGCTGGCAGGAGAGTATTGGAGATGTAGTTCTCCGGTGCCACACTCCTGCTCTAACACATAAAGGGGCTGCTGTGGCGATTATAATGACGTTGTTACCTGGAAACACAAGCGATCTGGAACTTGACTGCTGAACCTCGCTCGCTGTTGGGCAGTGCTTTGAATGGAGTGCACACTCGCCTTTGCTTCATACCGGATCTGAAGCGATTAGTCTGAAATTCTTTGGGATCACCCTCTTGTTGGTCACAATTCGCCATTGGTTCCTTGCTGGGCAGAGGCCCAAATGTGACTGCTATACCAAGGAAAATAATGTGCCAGTTACATGCCTCAAATGTTACCACCAAAAAAGAAAAATTCTTTTTTGAAGAAAATCCAAAAAGTACAAATAAATCCAAAAAGAAGCCGTGGAAAGGTTTATGTTAAATACCTTTTGTTTTTTTGTTTGTAGACTTCATGATATCAAATATAGTTTCTCTTAGCTCACTGATAGGCTGTAAAAGAAAATCAAAGTTTATAATGATTAACATGACATTTCAAAAGGATTCCACACCATTTCTTTTTTATAGATACATTTTATTACTATTAAAGTGGTTCTGTTCTCTCTCATCTGCGATGCAGCACGTTGCCCTCCCTGATTCATGAGCAGAAAAGATTACTTCCACAGAGTTCTATTTAAAACAAGCAAGAATCTTAGGAGCCAGCAGTAGGGATTTCAGGAGCCATAGAGCCGCGATCCTATGTTTTATCAAGCACTCCTGTACGACCGCCTACATGTATACCTTTACAATTATGGACAGTGAAATCCTTACAAATAAGGACGATTATTGCTAAAGCAGAGCTTTAAAAATCCCAGGAGCCAAGGCCCCTGAGATAGCTACTACTACTGGCTCCTAACGTTTTTTGATTGCATTCCTTAGAACTCTAGAGAAGTAGCATTTCCTTGGCTCTTAGAGATCTCCAAGCTGGCAACCCTGTTTGGCCTGACTGGCTCATAAAGTCTTTACATATTTGTCAAGTCCTGGCTTAAGTAAATGAACCTTTAATAATAATCATTTTGCACATGGCTCAATCTTTAAGTACGCCCAGTTATGCACAATGTTTTGCATATTCGAGAATGTAAAATAACAAATAATATTTTCTCAAATCTAAGGTGACCTCACAAGATGTAGAACGTCACTTTTCTGGATAACTTACACTATTAATCAAGGTTGCCTTTCAGTTTTAATTAATATGTTTTTACTGGTTTTCAAGATCTATTAAAACGGATACATGACTTAAAATAAATGTGAGTTTTCACATCTATTGTCGGGGAAGAAGTAGATACACTTGTTGTCACAACAAGGATTGCAAAAATGCAAACATAAAACAAACACACCACAAATTAAGTGGGTTTAGTTGTGAGAAATAGATAGGATAACGTGATATAAAACAGCAGATTACTAATACTTCACATAAAGGACCAACTGTAGCAAAAACGTTTACTTTTTTAATTGAAAGATTGCATGAAGTGTAGACGGTTAATATATAAATTATGTAATATAGGTATACAAATAAAGTACAGGTTGAGTGCACCTTATAAAATGCTTTGGACCAGAGGTAAATTGGATATGGATAATTTTCACCAATAAGATATATTAAAGCCTCTCAGCACTCATGAAATACACTAGTGTCAATGTAAATACTGTATAGAGTATTTAACTCACATTTACTGTGATGTACGAGGCATAGTTGGGAACCTGCTGTTGGCCCATCAGGCCTGAACACGTGCCATTGCAATAGCCTTTGTGGATCTGCTTGTTTGGGGGAATCATTCATGGGAAAGATATATCATGAATTAAGGGGGGCAGGACGTGGACTAAACTGTCGTGCCTTTGAATTCTGACAGGTGTGTGTGGAATTTGCAACTTGCGGCAAAATCCCAAATTATTTTTGGATACCAGATACTCAACCTGTAACCTGTATATTATTGACCGCTCTTTGCTCCACAGAACTCTAACAGGGAGCAGACATGTTGTTTAGAATCTTGGGCCAGATCTTCCTTCATACAAGGATTCAAAACATTTTGTCAGCCCCTGATAGAGATTTTATGTTTCTAAATTAGTATAGCAGTCACTCACGTGCCGCTTACTCTGACGATTCCTGTTAATTTCGATTTTCAAAGGCCATTTACTTATGTAGCCACAAAGCTTTTTTTTACATCTACCCATTGTATTTAAAAATAGCATTCTGAAAGGGGAATGATAAAGAATGTCATTAAAGACCACAATGTATCTATGATTTAGCTTCAATCAGTGGAGAGGACTTTCAGACTCACCTTTGCACCAGATTTGATCCCCTGCTCATACAGCCCTATGACGTCAGTGATACCCTCTCTCTCTAGTAGCTTGGCTTTGCACACCCAGAATTTGGCAAACCTCTTTGCTTGAGGGATCTTGTCTAAGGCAGTTTGTATGTCTTCAGAGGGTACACCCTATAGAAAAATATGAAGAACAAAATTGTCTTGTAAGTGAAATAACAAAAGGGAATGTGCTAATAACCAAGAATGAGATGTATGCGAGCTCAGTGATGGGATCAAGTTGGTACTCCAATGTATTTTCTTATCTAAATGGTCTTGTATACACAATTACAACGTGGATATCTATCGCCAGGAAAATCAGATGATTGTGAGATAGCAGTAATTTAAGAAAAGTCATCATTAAAAAGAATGTTAAATATCTTAATTAAAGGTATTTGTTAATATTGTCTTAAAAATAAATTATATACAAAAAATGTATCATTCAGCCTTTCTCCCTCGGGGGAAGGCCAAATCTGTAGACATAGACTGTACCGGGGCAGGTAACTGCGTTTGCACCTGCCATCACATAACAGGGGCACGCTTGTGTTGATCTTTGGTGAGGTCAAGGGAAATTCGACCAAAGAGGTTTTCGAGATGTCACCTCCCTTCCAAGGCAGAAATGCTGCTTGAATCATTTGAAAACATTAGGTGCTCCTGGGATTTGTCCTGACCTACAGATCTCAGTATAATAAAACAAAAGTTACTTAAAAACACTCTTTATCAATACTCCTACCTTGTCAATGAGTTCCAAGCAGTCACTAAGGGTATTATTGATTTTCTCTGACAGAAGCAGCATCTCTTCCTCTTCCTCTATCCCGGCCCACAGAGAGCAGCTCTGGATTTCACATTTCTTGCTTTTCGTGGTCTTCTTGGAAGGCATAGTCATGGATGGGTGCTTGTACGTCTTACCCTTAGAACTGAGCCACTCTTCCAACTGACGCCTAGGGTCAAATACAACCAGACATGTATTACTTTTTTCATCCTTTCTCAGATTGCACTTCGCAGGCCATCTTCCATGGATATATCTTCCTCAGCACCTTTTGGGGACCAAACATAGGTCTCCTATCCTATTTAGATGCCCAATACACAGATTCATTGTAGCACACATCTGGAGTCCCAAAGTATCTCTAGTGAGCTCTAGTGTGCATGGTGTGTATATCACACATATTCAGTTTTCCACCCATTATTTCCAAGTACAGATATGGCAAAGCATGTGTTTACAGCACATGGGCAGACTAGATGGACCAAATGGTTCTTATCTGCCGACACATTCTATGTTTCTATGTTTGATGCCCAGAATCTGCACAATTGAGGTTTTGTCCCTTAACAAAGAAAACCAGACAAAAAAAACAGAGGGTAGAAAGTTACAGTAGCATGATATTTAGTACAAAGGGTATTTAGGGCCTACCAGGACGTTCTAGGGGCAACAGGGGTACTAAATGGGTGTACTCTTGGCTCAAGAGTTATTGTGATTTTTTGTTTAGTGGTTAAGAAACATTTCAGCTGCATATAAAAAGAAAAATAGTGATAGGCACTATAGAAGTGAAACAAACTATTTAAAAGGTGCAGCAAACACTAGTGCCCCTCCCTCAGAGGGGCACAAAAACAGTGAAAAAATGCAATAATAGTGTTGCGCGAAGGAATATATGTATAAAAGAACACAATACTTATCTAAATTGGTTCTCCAATGGGATATATCAAAATAACTTTCCTTGAGTGAAACATATGCAAAAAAGAGAGAAAAATACAAATACAATGTGTAGTTTTGTATTTAGAAAATAAATATAATTCTCCCAAAGGAAATACACTCACACTCTATAGAGCCTAATATGACCGGCTCTGAGTGTGAAAGGCAGTTGGACTCCAAGTCCTATGATTCCCAGATGTGATGTATAACCTCTATTATGTGTAAACAGAACTTCCAGCTCATTCCTCAGAGGGGTGATGTTATTTCCAATGATGAGTGAAAAGAATGGAATATAGTGAAGTATGTTTTACACATTTAATGGCCCCCTAAATATATTGAGGCTTACATAAAAAGTAAACAGAACAGCATAAAAAAATTCAACTTCAGCCTGCAGCTTTTATAGAAACATGAAATGTGTCGGCACATAAGAACCATTTGGCTTATCTCGTCTGCCCCCCCCAGCACCACCACAACCCCCCTGAATACTTTCATTATCCTCTGGCCTTGCCTGATATCTAGGATAGCCTTGCGTCTATTTCATGCATGCTTAAGTTTATTCACTGTATTAACCCCCTACCACTTCTGCTGGAAAGTTATTCCATGCATCCAATACTTCCTATAATTACTTTACAAAAAATATCAAAAGTTAAGTACAATTTATCAGATTAGTAAATTAATCAAATGCACTTTTAAGTGCAAATACTCAGATACACAGCAAATAAATACAATATACAAATCCAATAAAGATAGAAATATAATAGCAAAACACTCAACTATCATTCATACTTGACATAATCCACAGAGGTCCTGTTGATGTAAATCGGAGGTCTGATCTTGAGAGTCCAAAGTCTGGGACTTCCCAGATGGAGAGAAAGTTGCTAGTCTAGCCTCTACTGTTTAATATACTCAAGCCATTCAGTCCACATTGCCTGATATTTCCCCAAACCAGAAAATGAGGAGAAAATAATATTTTCCCATAGACTATTGAGCAATTATTTAATGTCACACTGGAGTTTCATTGCTTCTCCAATGTCATTGGGCAGACTAGATGGACCGAATGGTTCTTATCTGCCGACACATTCTACGTTTCTAATGTCGGGGTAAGCATATTTTTCTGGCAGAAAAGATACAGGAATGTGTGAGAAGTCAAAAGGCTTTGATAATCACATGTATCTCTGAGCATCGAGTTTCACACACTCCCACCATATGTGGCACACTGTTCCTGCGGCCTCTCCACACATACAACAACTGCTGGATATAGAGAAATATATTGAAATGTATCTGGACAGCAGGAACCGTGTACCCACGAAAAAGAACCTAAAAGTAAATCTCCTGAAGAGTTACGCAGTGGATTGCCTTCCTATCCAGCATCAAACCAAGTTTCCTTTGAACCATCCTGAACTGAATCAAGAAAAAGAAAAAAAAATTGGAAATGACTTTTGACTGCGGTGTTTAGAGTTAAACTCATCGTGTGGCATTTGAGGTCCAAGCGGGTACAGTTTTAAAAAAAAAAAATCCCTCATTTTGAAACATGTATACATCTCTGTATAAGACAACCTAAATTTGTTCTCTATAGAACATACTGAAAACTTAAAATATAATTTATGTCTATCTTATCAGCTAATAGTCATTTCCCAGGCCAATTCTAATTTGGGCCATATTAATAGTATGGCCTTGCTTATTGGCATTTCTATATTCACATCCACAATTGGGGATAATTTAACCCAGTACAAAGAGAAAGATGTTTTGTATGGGCTCTAATTTCAACCATCTAGTTTATTTTCCCTGTGTGTCCATTGCCAATGAATGTGCAAATATAGTTACTTAATGCCGTTTCCTACTTCTGATTAGAATAACCATAAAAATGTTTGGCTTGCCATAGATATCTAGTTTTTTTTAGGAACACGGAAGGGTATAGACCTAAATAAGTATAGTACCTTTGGTACAAAAAAGGCGTTGACAGCGTTTATTCTGCCAAGCCAAGATAGTTCTGTACTTTTATCATTCTGATTCTTTAGTTCCGACACTAACCACGAGTACTTCAATTGTACAAGAGATCCCAACTCAAAGGTTACTTTAAATCCTAATGGAGACGACAAAGTAAGTAATATGTAATCCGCATATTATGCCAACTTATGAGCATGAGACTTCACCCTGACCTCCACCATCTGGGAATTTCTTATTGATGTCGCCAGTGGCTCAATCAAAATGGCTTATATCAGCGGTGTCAGTGGACAGCCCTGTCTAGTGCTGTTGTTGACCAGGAGTGACTCAGAGTTCAGTGTGGAACCAGTGATATTAGCATGTAGAGAAGTATACAGAGCCATCGTGCAGTTTTTGACAAAGCCAAAAATGTCCAAAGTTTCTGCAAGAAATCTCCAGCTGATCCAGTCAATGGCTTTCTCGGCATTAAGTTCCATGAAAGCCAACGCAATACATCTTTGATAAAATTCTGATCTTAAATTAAGAATGTATTATCTTCTCCAGTTCTGCCATGGATAAACCTTATCTGATCAGGATATCACAGACTCCAGTTGTTCTGCCAATATTTTTGAATAGATCTTCATATCGATATTAATGAGCAAAATTGGTCTGTGATTGGATACATATTTCTGTTTTTTCTCCAATTTCAGGATAGAGCATATAGCTGCTTGGAGCATTTCAGTTGTGATGGGGTTATCATCGGCAATATGGTTATTTACCATAAGAAGTTTAGAAAAAATCCACAGATCCAGTATTTGGTAAAATAATCCGGTGTATCCATCAGGACAGAAAGCAGATAAGAATACATTTCCTACAGTATACTTTCAAGTTTTATAGCCTGAGATTAACTGACATTTACAGGCTTACAGTAATTATGCACTCATAGTCACAGAAACCAGAGAACGTCAACGATAAGGTAAGCATTTAGGTAGCAATACTACTTTTTTCCTTTTCTATCACTTTTAATTGAAATATGTTGTCTTGGGGGATTTAGGTTCAGTGGATATCTTTTGGTTCTCTGTTCCGTGTCACCCATAGACCGGCCTATGTCCGCAGGCTCCTGCTTGTAATACCTCTTCTCTGCGTAAGTACTGCAGTTATCTACCCTTAGATAGTGGAAGCAGGCAGGTGTCACAAGGGCAATAATCCACATGGCCTCGCACAAGTCTGGACCGCCGAACAGGCCAATTCCACCCCACCGGGTCAATTTCGGAGACATAATTTTCCACAACTGTAGCCCTCAGCTTCTATATCCTTAGCAAGTAAGTTTAAAAGGTTCATAGCTGCAGAATAAGTAAAATGTCCTCCAACGGAACTCCAATCCTCGACCAGTAGTTCATATTTGTACCCGTAATGTTCCTAAAGGCTTACCGGCTGAAGACCTTGAGGAGAGATGTAAACGGTCACGAAGGTCCAAACAGTGTGTCTCCTATAGGAGTTCCTTCCTGCTGAAATAAAGTGGTCGTGGGCTACGGGCAGAGAGAAAGTGGCGACTACTGCAGTAAGCAGAGCACATCAATGGAGTAAGTCGAAGCAATCCGTTGTTCGGTTAGTTGGGATCTGACATAAAGTTAGGGATTAAGCAGGGGTAAGACGCTCTCTATCCATTGCAGCACACAGACACACCTCACGTATGCGTGTCCTATGTCATCATGCCATATTACTTTTAATCCTTTGCCCCTCTAATACATGTGTGCTACCAAAATGCTCAGCTGTACTTGGCATATTGTGGGCAGCCACTATGTACAAAGGTCTGGTTTCTATATGCATGAAGATGGTCTTCATGACTTGAAGATGTCTACATACATACAGCAGGTTGATAGCAAAGGTCCCTTCAAGGAATAGGCAAGCCTGATTTTTTTTTTTCCATAGCTTCATACATCAAAATTTGATTGCCATTAAAGCCAGGGTAGTTTCTGGTATATTTGTGGGAAAAAAAGAAAAGAAAAAAAAGGTGGGACTAAATAGATAACAGTTGGCTCTTCCCATTACTCAGACAGTCAGCCTCTCTATCATCGTACAACATACTATAAAAGAATGTTGAAGTGTAATTATTTCTACTTCATCAAGTTCCTTTACTAAACAAGAAGAAACATTAAAGTAAATGAAAACACCACACAGATATCTTAGTCAGAGAGGCATACGGATAGGTAAAAGGCTTGAACTTGATGGACGTAGGTATTTTTTGGACCTAAAATATTACGAGCTTTATTCATGAAAGAGAGAATTAAAAGAGAATTAGCATTCTCCAGTTCAGCTGAATGGGAGCGCTTGGCTACTTCGGCCTTAAGTTTAAAATTCCCTGCAATTCTCGCTTTCTTAAATAAAGCATTATTTTACTAAGACAGATAAACCTGTCTCGCTGATTCCCAAAGAAAAACAACAAAGGATCACAGCCCCTTTAAACCAGTGTTTTCTTCCTTCCGATCATACAGTAGTGGCAACATCACACGTGAACAAAACATACCTGCGCTCTTCTGCATCAGCCTTGAATGTTGCGTGTGGCTTTCTTTCTTTTAGACTGTCCTGTTTGGTTTGTACAGTACAGCTGGCACGGTCCCATACAGGTCTGGCAGTCTTGCTGCTTTGTGCAGGTTTATTTGAATAGACTGTACCTCCTCTCTGTTTAGGGCATGTTGTAATCTGGGGCCTGGGTTGTATTTTGCTGCAGACAGCCTTTGGCATGTGTGGTTTGGATTCTTGTATACTTGGTTGGATCGCCGTGCTCTTTTGTTGTCTTGAGGCATTGCCCACACTGTGTGGCCTAGGTGCAGTTTTTGTAACATTAGAGGAGATCTGTTGTTTGGCACCAGCAATTGAAGAAGTGGTTTGCAAAGCTGTTTTTTTAACATTGGTTGGTTTTGCAGCAACGTTGACTACATGTTGAGGACCTTTTGGACATAAAGATTCACTCCTAGAAGACTTTACCGGATTGGGTTTGCCTGTGGCTTTACAGTTTTGCAAATCAAGATGGCTGACTTTAGTCCCTGAACAGGTCTTTTCACGTTGATCCTTAACAGGCTTGTTTACAGGTCTCTGGGTCTTTGACACAGGATGAGGAGCTGGTTTCCTATAGTTTAGGAATTTTCTCGGGTTTCTGAAGGTTGAAGCTTCCCTACCTGAAGCTGTATTCATCATCTGTTCTTCTTGATTAGAGGATTTTGTCTTACTAGGTCTGTGAGCTTGCTGCTCAGTCTGTTTTTCTTTTCCCGTTTGTTCGGCCACACGGTGATCAATAGAGATGACATTTTCATGGTGATCAGCACCAATATTAACAGCATAGTCTATGGGTTGAGAATCAGTCTCTGAAATCCATCCACATGCTTCTGTTTGTAAACCCTTCACGGAGTTCAAAGGACACGAACAAGAGTCTGCGTCCATGCTTGGTTGTACTTTACTCTGGGCTTCATTCTTCTGTTGCTGGATGACATTTGAGACTGTGGTGCCACTTGGCAACTTCTTACCCTTATTTTCTACTGAAACCGAAAACTTCTCCTTCGCTGGCATTTTTGGATGCGCTATCCTTGATCGCTGCTGGAGTACAAGATTATTCGCAGTCTTAACCTTGTGTTCCCCGATAGCAAGGATTGCATTCGTGGGCACAGCATCCTTCTTTTGTTTGCAAACATAGTGAAACAAAGACAATTAAATATTCCATTTAGTAAGAGAATAATAGTTTAGGATTTAAATATTTAAGAAAAATATATATAAACAAATAAAATATTGCAACAGTCTGTTTATGTGTAAACAGATACCATAATAATAATAAAAAATACTTGTTATCTTTTTGCTTACCTGTGCTGGTTTGGAAGGATGGTTCACAAGTTTATTTTGTAGGTTGGTAGAATCTCTCAAATACGGCCTGTGAAAATGTCAATACACAGCCATAGATGTAGTTTAGCACGGAGGCATTATTTAAAATACATTTTAACCCCTTAAGGACAGAGCCTTTGAAACATTTTTGTCCTTTCTGGACAATGGCTATTTTAACATTTCTGTGCTGTTTGTGTTTAGCAGTAATTTTCTTCTTCGTCATTTGCTGTACCCACACATATTATATATTGTTTTTATCGGGACAAAAAGGGCTTTCTATGGATGCCATATTTTTGATCATATCTTATTATATTATTAAAAAAAAATAATGAAATATGGTAAAAAAAAAAAAAAAATACACAAATTTCTTTGTTTTTATTTGAAACAACTTCTCCTCATCGACAATAGCGAACGAAAAAACATGCTAAATAGATTCTACTATTTCTCCTGAGTACAGGGATACCACCCATGCATAGGTTTGTTGGGTTGTTTGGGGGCTAAAATGCCAAATTTGTGAAGTGCAGTTTTTTGTTTTCCAACTTGAAATTTTTACATGCAGACAGCCTGCACCCATGTCCCATTTGGGACATATTTGAAACCAGCCAGTGTATTTTACCCCATCAACCCATATATTTTTTAAAAGTAGACACCCTAGGCTATCTCAAATGGTGGTATTTTAACACTTTCCATGCACTATTTCTACCACCAGCCTTTGTCAAAGTTTGTGGTAGTAATTTTTTTGTGTTTTTGTTTTCACAAACCTTGTACTTCAGACATGAATTTACAGATTTTGGTATGTGTCACTGCCAAATAACACCCCAATAAGTGTTCAGCAACATCTCTTGAGTACAGGGATACCACCCATGCATAGGTTTGTTGGGTTGTTTGGGGGGTAAAAGGCCAAATTTGGTAGGTGCCGTTTTTGGTTTTCCAAATTGAAATTTTGACATGCAGACCGCCTGCACCCATGTCCCATTTGGGACATATTTGAAAACAGCCAGTGTATTTTACCCCATCAACCCATATATTTTTAAAAAGTAGACACCCTACGCTATTTCAAATGGTGGTATTTTAACACTTTCCATGCACTAATTCTACCACCAGCCTTTGTCAAAGTTTGTGGTAGTAATTTTTGTGTGTTTTTTTTTCACAAATATTGTATTTTAGACATAAATTCACAGATTTTGGTATGTGTCACTGCCAAACAATAACCCAATATGTGTTCAACAACATCTCCTGAGTACAGGGATACCACCCATGCATAGGTTTGTTGGGTTGTTTGGGGGCTAAAAGGGCCACATTGTGAAGGTGCGCATTTTCAACTTGGAATATTGACGTGTAGTCAGCCTGAGCCCATCTTTCATTTGGAACTTTTTTTTTAAAGTAGGGCAGTGTATTTTACCCCAAAAAGTATATATTTTGTAAAAGTAGACACCCTAGGCTATTTTAAATGGTGTTATTTTAACACTTTCCATGCACCAATTCTACCACCAGCCTTTGTCAAAGTTTGTGGTAGTCATTTTATTGTGTATTTTTTCCCACATACATTGCACTTTAGACACAAATTCACATATTTCGGTATGTGTCACTGACAAACAATACCACAATATATGTTCAGCAACATCTCCCGAGCACAGGGATACCACCCATGCATAGCTTTGTCAGCTTTGTTGGGTGTTGAAAGGCTACATTTGAGAGGTGCGCTTTTTGATTTTCAAACTTGGAATTTGAACATGTAGAGCAAGGAAGGGGTTAATAGCTCTTATAAGAGCCTTTGTAGTACTGTACAAAAAAATTAACCCCTAAAAATGCACAGACAAGAAAAAATGTTCTGCTGTGCAGTGATCAGTGGCAGGGAAGGGGTTAATACACTACACTATACAAAGGGTATGGCTTTTATAAAAGCCCGTGGGACTCACAATTTTTTAACATTTTATTTAATTTATTACAATTAAAAAATTATGTTATACAGATCTGTCTCTTTCCCTCACTAAAACTCAAGTGAGGAGAGGGAGGCAGATCCATATGGGTCAGAACAATATTTACGAACCAGACGAATGGTGATGCTCATCTGAGAAATCACCAAACCACCTTTGCCACTGATCGGCTGTTACTGATCGCTATACACGCGTTCAGACAGCTTCAAAAGGAATACACGTAATCCCCTAGTGGGTATAACTAACCCCTAGCGAGTCTGACAAAAAAAATGCTGATAGCAAAAAAAAATCCTTCTGCAACTAGATTGCTCCATATGCGCTGCTTAGGCAGTGACCATATGCACTGCTTAGGCAGTGACCATATGTGCTGCTTAGGAAGTGATATACGGCAAGGAAGGGGTTAATAGCTCTTAAAAGAGCCTTTGATATACTGTAATAAATCAAAGTAAAAAAAAATAACCCCTAAAAAAATGCACAGACAGCAAAAAATGTGCTGCTGTGTAAGATCACTGCGTACACAGCGATCAATTGCAGGGAAGGGGTTAAATACTGGAAACGGCTTTTATAAAAGCCTTTGGGTCTCAATTCTATTAAATATATTATAATTAAAAACTTACATTATACAGCTCTGTCTCCCTCCCTCACTAAAACTCAAGTGAGAGGGAGGCAGATCTACACGGGTCAGATCAAATATTTACAAATATTGATCTAACCAGACGAATGGTGATGCTCATCTAAGCAAACGCCAACCCGCCTTTGTCACTAATCAGCTGTTACTGATCGCTATACATGCGGTCAGACAGCTAAAAAAATTTTTTTTACGTTAAACGTAGTCCCCTAGCGGGTATAATTAACACGTGACGGGTGTAATAAAAAAGTTTTAAAAAAATTAAAAATGCTTCTGCAGCAAGATTGCTGCATTTGCGTCAGATCGCTGCTTAGGCAGTGATCTACAGCAAGAAAGGGGTTAATCTCTCTTAAAAGAGCTTTTTTTTATACTGTAATGAATTACAGTAAAAAAAAAAATGAACCCCTAAAAAATGCACAGACAGCAAAAAATGTGCTGCTGTGTATGATCACTGCGTACACAGCGATCAATGGCAGGGAAGGGGTTAAATGGCTTTTATAAAAGCCCTTGGTGTTTAAAATTGTATTAAATATTTTTTTTATTATTTTATTTTATTTTTTACTTTATCTGATCTGTCTCTCTCCCTTACTAAAACTAGTAAGGTGAGGGAGGCAGATCAATACTTGTCAAAGGCAATATTTACTAATATTGCCTTTGACAGTATGGTAAGTGCTCATCAGAGCACTTATCATACATGCCTGCACACAGATCACATAGATCTGTTGTGCCGGCATCGACTGGCTCCCCCTAGAGCATCGGAAGTGAAATACTTTCACTTCCGATGCTCTTGCCATTAGAAGGGAATCGCTGCCTGTACAGGCAGCGTTCCCTTCTACTGAGCCGATGGGGTCGCTCAGGAGAGCGACCACCATCGGCTCTGTGCAGCCTGAAGGTGTTACTAAGTGCCTCGCTAGCGAGGCACTTTAGAAACACCGCAGATGCTTAGAAAGCGAACGATCGTTCGCTTTCTAAGCACACGTGTGCAGCGGGCGCAGCCATTTTTAAATCCGTGGAGTGATCGTAGCGCGCCCCTGCACATTTGGGGGGTGTTGCACAATGCCTCTACCTAGAGGCATTGTAGCAACACCGTTAGAGTAAAGAAAGCGACCGCTGATCGCTTTCTTTACTCAGTTTAGTGCATGACGTGCCAGGCACGTCACCTGTCGGCAAGTCCTCGATTTGCCGTGACGTGCCTGGCACGTCATCTGTCGTTAAGGGGTTAACTGTACAGATATGTGGCTTGCACAATGTATAGATCAAAAGTATTATCTTTAAAGTCATCACAAGGATTGTTTGCGTGAGAGTACAAAGTAATTGTCAAACAAAGAGACAAAGTTATTGTCAGCACATCCACAAACTTATGTGAACCATATAAATCAGAATTATATTTACTAAAGCATTTGAAGGCTCATTATGTTTAAGGTTATTTATCCTTGCAATCTGGAAAATCATAGAGGCTGCAAGGTTATACTCACTTTGCGTTATTCTGAGGCTTCAGCTTTCCCTTGGCTGCTAGGTACTCATATAGTTTTTGACGACGTTGATCTGCAAGAGAAGTACATAAGGAATTGTTAGAATGTTGACTATACCCCAGCAAACCCCCCCCCCCCTTTTTTTAATGGAGGGAAATGCCACATTATTGGTATTAAAATGGCTGCTTGATTTTTGCTCAGTCAACCACAGACAGAATCCAGCACCATCCTCGCTGCTGTGAACGTTTAAACATCACAGTCCATAGTGATAATAAATAAAACATTACAGAACTACTAGGCTATTTTAACCCCTTTGTGACGCATGGTGCTTGCGTCCCAGATGACGCAAGCACCAAAGGGTTACCTTTTGTTCCTGGCCACAGATCACAAGGTGATCGGTAGCCAGGAACACTATGGCAGAGACCTGATCAGGGTCTTAATAGACCCTGTGGGTCCCTGCCAAAAGATCGCAATACCTCCGGACATCGGGCACAGGGCAATTAAGTAAAATGTAGCTGGTGCTCGCTTTCAATGGGAGTTCCAGAGAGAGAGGGCAGCTCGGGCAACATCTGGCAGACTCAAGAGCTCATGAGGTTGGAGGAGAGCCTAAGTCAATCTGAGGAGCGCAGAAGACAGGTCAGAATTTAGACTGGCTCTATTTCTTGATCAAGAAAACTTACTTTCATTTCAATATTATGTTTATTTATTATCTGTTGTTTATGCCCAATTTCACAATAAAAACTGTTAAAAAATGGCAATCACATCCACACAAACAGACATCTAAAGCGACCCGCAAAAATGACATACTGAAGCATTAAAAAAGCTTTGGAAAATGTGTGTTACTGTATTTCATTGACAAGCTCTGATCTGAAAAACGTTTTATTAAGGGAAATAAAGATACTTTCATTTATTGGGGAACAAAATCTCTATTGCCTGTTAGGAATCAGGAATGTATGTGGCCATCTGTTTATAGATATTTTATTTTCTATAGTATACTAAAGCTGCATCCCACTCTCCTGTCCAAAAATGCTGCTTTACAGCTTGTCATTTAAATTAAGGGGGGGGGGGGGGGGGGCAATTGTCTGGGTGTGAGGGTGGCCATGTACCCAATCTTGCACAGTGCTGTCACTGGAAGACATGTACCACTCAGGCACTTTGTGAACATGGTGAGTAGGTGGGGTGAGAGCAGTTATGGCACATCACCAATCAAATCAATCAATTTGCTCACCTACCCCAAGACAGAAACAATCTAATGGTGGGATGTATAAAGGTGGAGACTCCACGCCTATAGGTACATGTTTAATAAGTACACTTATGGTAATGTGAGGAGGAAGTCTTCAAGTACTAGTGGGGCGTGCCCTGCTAATCAACACTATTGCGTGTGTATGTTAAGTGTACTATAAAGACAAAGGTGGCATCTGGGTTAATATGGCGTATTAATGCTATGAGGGTGAGCAGTGCATCTAACCGTCTGCAGTCAGCTTCTTAGGCACTTCCATCTCGAGCATATAATGTTGTATTGCAAGCGCGAGATGGAAGGGATTTGAACTGGCCAATCACGATCTACAGGACCTTTTTTTTTTATTACCCCCTCTTAACTTTATCAATAAGCAGCACGCTATCGCGCGAACCCATGATGACGTACGGGGAACAGTGCGCGTTTTCTGTTGGCTAGTTGTCACGTGGTGTGCTGGTGACGCGTGTGACTGAGAGGAGGGGTCTCAGAACTGGAACTCTCTATTGGTGGCCGCTTTTTTGTTGTTATGACGCTGTGAGGCGCGCGCTTCCTGAGGTGTTAACGGCTTGATAGCTCCCGCTAGTGTTAGTGATTGCTTTATTACTGAGGGACTAGTCACCGTGTTAAACCGGTGTATAATCATGCAATTGACTGCTTAGTCTGTAACTTAGCTTAACCCCTTAAATAACACGGTAGCCGTTACTTATATATAACAAGAGATGTAGTAGTTTGAGCCTCTAAACATAAATAGGGATAATATGTAGGGATAACCTACAAAATCTGGAAGATAGAGAGTGGGGTGACGTCTCAAAAACATGTACAATCTAACTTTTATTGGTCTGCTTTTAAAGTAAGCTAAAAGAAGGATAAAATGTGTGGAACTTGTTTAAAAAAATAAATAAAACTGATTTAAAAAATGTCTATTTTGGCCAAGTGTATCAATACTTAACCCACTGCTGCTCAAACTGGCAATATAAATTGTAATTAAAGTAGGAACAAAGCAAGTGAAATGTATTCTTTAAACTCTATTATCATGAAATGTCCCTATGTTTTCCATTATGTTGCCAATATGAGCAATGTATCCAGGGACACAAGGACTACTTGTGCTGCTGAAAGAGCATGCAAAGTGCAGCCTGATATAGGAAATCCCTATATATTTCAGCCAGAATCCAATTAATCATGGTAGTTGAGATCGCCTGATTATTTAACTGGATTCTGTCTGTGGATATGCAGTCTTCATACTAATTCGCCGTTTATGGTTAAAATAAATACTTTTTTGGGGGGAGCTGGGACTTTCTGGGACTGGGAGTTCCCACTTGTGTTGTAATAAATTGTTTTGGTAATTTCTATTTGCCCAATTTCCGCAAGTGCCTCATTAACCTGGAATAACTGGTCGTGCCTGTTGCACTATGGTCCACTTTGAATTACAATCTGCTGTCTATTGGTAGTTAGAGTGATGCTGGAATTAATATTTATTTGTGCCTTACAGAAGAGTTTTATTTCAGCCCCAATAGTAAATGCTTCTATAGTAGGGGCAGTTTCCCAAATCTATTAAGTGTACTGCAGTGGACTTATTTAAAACTGCAAACATTTGACACCTTCATCGAACTGGCATGTGTGTTATGGTTTTATGGCCCCCCTAACCAGGGAGTGGAGGGATCAGAGGTGCTGGATCTCTGTAGAACTGACTAATTTACTAATGAGAACATTCTTTAATACCCTATGTTTTTCTTGCCCTTTTTTAAAGTGGTTAACAATGTTTAGTAATTAGGAATATGATTTTAGCCTCATTTATGCCCGATGAAGGGACCTAACAACTTGGTCTTGAATGCCTTTAACCAAACTCTGTTACTCAATAAATGGTATCATTTGAATCCTACTTGTTAACTGTTTTTCCATGGCTAACACTGTACTCCTTTAACTTTTCCAACTATATTAGAAATTCTTATAAATGGTGTTGCTTTACCCTGAAATGGTCAGTAGGTGGTGCCTTGCTAACACGTTTTGAGAGCTTTTAGCAGTGAAGGGCGAGAGAACGTTTTAGTATGCGCAGAAAGTAACAGATATTATGTAGCCGACTAATAATCATGGTGATGCTGGTATTCTCCTAGATAGGATTGTCAAGTGTTCAGTTTACGCCTTAACACTCCACTATTTGGGGTCTCTGTCCAGGAAAAAACTATACAAGACATTCGCATACCTCCCAACATTTCAAATGTCCAAAGAGGAACACATTTATTTTTGTGGTGGTGGCTGAACATGGGGCTTACCCCGGAACTTTTTCATTGACTTCATGACCAACTTGTAGTTATTTATGTAATTTGATAAGTCAGTCTAGTCCCCAAACTCACTTTGGTGCAAGTTGCAGACCACTGCTGTATGGTGAACAGGCTTTTTTTTCCCCCAGTGTGATTTAAGGCAGGAATTCAAAATCACATTTTTGATTTCTCTGTATGTATACTACAGGTGCGGCAGTACTGATTATATAGACACTGATGATTTAAAGTTTTTTTTTCTTTTAGTCACTTCCTGTGCTGCTGCAATACATTTTGTGTGCTCTTGTACACCGTAGGATCTCTTAAAGGGACACTCCCTCCAAAAAATGAAAAGGTTTTATTTCTTTTTTATTCTGCAAATTGTTGATTTCTGATATGTATTTGTTTTTGTTATGTGACTATTTAATAAAATATGTAACTAAACAAGTGTGACTGGGTGCTGCCATTTTGTGAAATAGTGCCACCCCCTAGTGACTTTACAGTACTAGTATCTCACTTTGGGGCTGGGGACACAGAATGCAGTCTATAAGTTAGAATTCTGAACATAGACTTGAACTGAATGGGAGGGTAATGTAATTATTATATCACAAGGGGGCTGAGTTATGATCCTGTTTGATCAGGTCAATCTTTCTTTATGTTGGAAGGCAGGTAAAAAAAAAGTTGTACACAGCCTCCTAGTTCTGCCCACTATGATACCCAGGACCCAGGAAGAGAGCAGGGGAGTATCTTATGACATCATCATTCAGGCTTTGGCAACAGTTGTAAATTGAGACTAGCTGGAAGATTTCGGATGATGTTGCATCATGGGAATTGTTCATAAAATGGATGCTGGAGATAAACACCTAATTTTATTTTTCCTTTTATATACAATGAACTCAATCATATAAAAAAACAGTGGCATATGATTTAAATATGTGTTTGTTTTAAATGCACAGGTTATCTAGTTACATCTTATGTACGTGGTAGTGTATATTTAACAGTGCACACATTGTCTGTTGACCTCACTAGAAAGACAGGGAATTCCATTTATTTGAATGGCATTATACTAAGTCTCCTGCCACCAAAAAAAGGAAATTTACTTTTACTCATATAGTGTGGGCAGTCCTGGTTTCTTGCAAACTGTTGTAATTTCACCTAGCTGTAAGTATTATACATTTTAAGCAATGCAAAATTCCTTGAAATCACATTAATATGCATTAACATTTGGAAGATGCAATTTGGGCACCAGACAGTCCCTTTATAAGAGCATACACTAAACCTGTCCAGGCCCTTCTTGTATCCACTAATATGCAGGATCTTGTTTTCACATTGTTCCTTCCAGTTTTTTTTTAATCGTATTTGCACGACTGTAAGATGACCCTGATTATAAGACGTCCCCCCCAAACATTGGATATTCATTTCGGAAAAAAATAAATAAAATATATATCCTTGTAATTTAATTGCGGGGTTTTGTGGCTTAACCAGGTGTCAATTCAGTGACAGGAATTTTTGCTTTGTACTCTTGACACCATGGTGAGAGTTCATCTATTTTGGGTTGAAGGCATATGTTGCAATGGACACGAGAGAGACCCTTATTGAAAGTGATTTATGTTACCATTGGTTTTCTTAAAAAAATAAACTTCATAAACATAAATATTATTTTTTATATATATATATATTTATATATATACAGGTACATAGATTGAAAATAAGCAACAATCTTACATAATTAGTAACACATTCAAATTCATTTTTGTTTTTAAAATAAATAAATCAGCAAATGTCGTAAATATAAATATTTATTTATTAAATGTATGACAAGTGCAGAAACAGATTGAATAAATAAGCAATAATAAATATTACATAATATCTAATACATAAACATAAATTAATATATATTAATATACTAATATTCCTTTTCAATGAATAAAACTCTTAATGGCGTTACTTGTGTAGTCTCTCATAGAGAAACTTAAACTTTATAAAAGTAATAACACTTTAAACAGTAAAACGGAATGCTGTTAGGTGATTACTAATCAGTCTTAATAGGGAAACCAACATTCAACATGGCAGGTTTAACAAAAAACCATGTTTTTGCTCTATTCATTGTGCCTGCCTAACTGCAAAATTTGTTTTATATATTTTAAATGTATTTGTATTGCTTTATGGTGTGAATTGTATGTGGCATGTTCAGTTCCTCATTCATAATAGTATTGCAATGTTAATTAAACTTAACATGCTTTTTGTATGTATTTGTTATGAATTTGGTTGGCACACTGTATACACAACTATTATATTCCTATATCACAACAGACCTCACATTTAACAGCGATGTTATTTCTGCCTTGTACTTGGTACATACATGCAGGATTGGGTTTTTGGATCACAGATTATTGTTTGTCAAAAACAAAGAACTCTTTGATAAATGTTTGATCTGCTTGAGACTTCATTCGGACCACTTCATTTCCTCGTTGTGAAGTGCTGATGTACCAGTCAGGATGAGCTAGGGATTCAAAATTGAACGTAGAAGCGTTTGATAATCCATTTTCAGATCTCAGGAAAATGAATCGCTGCAAGTCTCTGTTTGAAATGTCTTTAATGTTTGCAACCTCCTGAAAGAAAGACGAGTTTATTAGAAATATTTCAGCATGGTGTTACATAATCAGTGTAAATGCAGCCTGACGGAGCTACAGCCAATGTAAAATAACAGTCTACATAGCCCCTCAAAACAGGGATGGCTGACCTTGTCCCCCCTGCTGTTATCAATAAGTTTACTGAGCATGGCCACAGCTGTGGTCTTCAACATATGGAGAGACAACATTTAGTAATCACTAGTCTAGCATCACTGGTTTGAGGGCAGCCAAGGAAAAACAGAATGTGTTAAATCTAGAAAAACGCCCCATGACTTGTTGATTACTTGTGGATAACCTAAGTTGGAAAGAATCTCCCCTAACCTCCACCTTTCTATGAGAAAGGCAAAAAAATATAGCTATGGGCCCTGAAGGGTGTGTAGTCTGATTTGGCAATTGAGAAAACTTTAAACATTCCAGCTGGTGTGGACTGTATCTCTTATAATGCTAGGTGTGCCACAGAAGCAGCCCATAGCAGCTGGACCACCAGGGAGAACAATGCTATATGGTAAAGTTTACTTACTTCCAAGTGCAGCTGAGGTTCATCTCCTGCTAAAGTGCAGGACAGGTAGAGATTCCTTCCCGCAAGTCCTAATGTAACGGGCTGTTTCATGCTTCTGTCCAAATTCTGTGACCGATAAAATGACATGCTTATCGTCTCTGAAAAGAAAAACACATGTAAACTAAGTCGCCCCTAATCCATAAACCTATGGAAGTAAATATGTTTGAATATTTATTTAATGTCGTTTTCTGACATTATGGTAATGGTAACTTACCTTCTCTCTTTGTGTTCAGGCCTTGAAGGTGAACAGCCACGAGTTGGGCATTGCCTCTGAATTACTGCAAAGCCATGCACTTTTGTGTGAGATCCCTAATCCAGCATTCACTTGTACTGTGCAAACTGAATCTGGAAGGTGAGGAATGGGTAACGGCTGCATTCTCAATGGAAATGTCCTCTAAAAAAAAAGAAATACAGATTTTTCTTCATTTAGTTTTTTTTTATTTCTTTAACCCCTTCATGACCAGACTGTTTTTGAAATGTTGTGCGTTAATGACCGTGGCTGTTTTTACACTTCTGAGGTGTTTGTGTTTAGCTGTAATTTTATTCTTTGTTATTTGCTGTACCAACACATATTATATATTGTTTTTTTCAGGACAAGAAGGGCTTTCTTTTGATGCCATTATTTTGTTTATATCATTTATATTATTATGAAAAAAATAGAAAAATATTTTGAAAAATGTATAAAAAAACACTTTTCCTGACTTTTATTTGTAAAATCTTTTACTAAGCTACAAAAGCAAATAGAAAAACCTGCTAGTTAGATTCTAATATTGGTTCTGAGTTTAGAAATACCCAATGTTTATATGTTTTTTTGCTTTTTTTTTAATGTTGTATTGTAATAAATACAAGTAGCACCTAGCTGTTTCAAAACCATTTTTTCCAAAATTTGTGTTACTGACATTGTAACATCGATATTAGACATGCATTGCTGAATCAGCCCCGCATGTACACATTTTTTTTAAAGTAGACATCCCAGGGTAGTCAAATTGGGGTATTTTGACACTTTTCATGCAGTAATTTTCCCACCAATCTTTGATAAGTTTTGGCGTAGTCATTTTTTTGTGTTTTTTTCCCCACACTCTTTGTATTTAGGTAAGAATTTAAAGGGGTTGTTCTGTTTTTTTTTGCCAAACAACACCCCAATATGTTAAGCAACTTCCCCTGAGTATAGCGGTACCCCACATGTATAGGTTTGCTAGTGTTATGTGGCAGGTAAAGGGACAAATTTAGGATACGGTCATTGCAGCTTTAAAACATGTATTTATTATGTAATGCTTGTGACTACATTTCCTATCATGCTCAGCCAGCCAAAAGTGACCGTAGCATCATAGGGAATGTAGTCTATAGTAGGAAGCACAAATTGTTGCTTTCCTGCGGCTGCATGGATGATATATCCAGCTGCTGCGGGCCCCTATCTAGTGTTGGGGGGCCAATGCAAGGCACTGGCCCCACTAGCAGTTTTTTTTTTTATATAAAATATCCATAGAGGACCACCAACAGACCTAACATGTCACTGGTCCTCTAAGGATTAACGTCTTATTTTTATTTAATTTAATAGTATTTATTTATTTATTTTATTTTTATTATTATTATTTATTTATTTAATTGTATTTACTTTTTTATTTATATTAGACTCTAACTTTATCGTTATGGTTAGTACAAACCCTAATTCTAACTCTAGGATTAGGGTTTTGATGATCTCTAACCCTAACCCAAGGGTTAAGGTTAGCAAAATAAAAATCTAAATAAAAAAAATATTTTTTAATTTAAAAAAAAAAAAAAAAAAACCTGGGGGGCCTGGATGGGCTTGGGGGGACCAGGGGTGGCTTCCAGCACTATATTTAGTCTCTCCCTGCCCCACGATCGCTGTGGAGCAGGGAGAGATTATAGCTGTCAAAGCAGGCAACTGCTTTGACAGCTATTAACATCCGGGCACTGTGATTGGCTGTCACGGTGCCTGGATGTTTCCGGGGGGCCTCAACCGACATGGCTGAAGTGTCTCGATATCGAGACACTTAGCCATGCCGTTTAAATCACTATTGCGGCATGCCAGAGCGCATACCGCGATCGGATCTGCATGACGGTCCTGGACCGTCATTGGTCACGAAGGGGTTAAGTAAAAATACATGATTTTTCAAGTTCAGGATAAGTAAAAATATATGCGCTATTTTGCCACTTATATTATTACTCCATTTTCACCAGGTTACTGCATATTATTGGATATTTTACATGTGCATATCTTGGGTTCAATTTAATATGTTGTCTCTTATCCCTGGTTATTATCTTAAAATGTAATAGTATTTAATGGTCAGTGATAAAACTCTTGAAACTCACTGAATAGAGCACGTTAATGGTATTTAGTGGCTAATTCAATTTCCCTTGCTTGGTATTTAATGCATTGAAGCCTTGTTTTGTTTTGTTTTTTAAATCTTGTGTATTTACTGATTTAACCCTTTCAGTTCCTATGCTGTGCATTGTCACATCTGGTACAGAAATGCTTAAGTAACATAGGTCTGGCTGTTGATACGCCACCCAGATGTCACATGCAGTCACACACTCCGGATAGTCAAGTATTGGAAGACCTGTTGCTCTCCTACCTCCTGAATTAAATATTCTCATTGTCTGTAGTTCCTAAGTGTGCACGATGGCTCCGACTTCTAACAGTGGAACAATCCGCAGGAAGATTCTATTTATTTTGTTCCAATTAAGGAATTTATTCTTGGCATTGTCTCTCCATAAATAGCCCCCAATCTTACAGTTCACTTCCGATTTAATAAACTGCCTCTGATCTCTCAGATCCTTACCTTGCACAAAAATGTCATTCAGCAGGTTAATGAGATCTGTGTCTTGGAATAACCTGTGACCACTTATCCCCCTTTTCAGCTTTTCAATCGCTACCACTAGCACGACGGCTTTCTTGAAGGAGTATGGCGATTCAATGTGATTGGTGACCTGCAGCTGTACGGGAGAGGTGCATGCAGAACAACTGCTGTGACAGGAGAACCATTGGGAATCTTGGATGGTTTTCTGCCAAAAGAGAAATTGGTCAAGTTAGGTATGTTTACATTCTCACTGGACAACACATATTCCAGACCCAATAGAGCTAAACTATTGTACTAAGCAGTGACAGGCAAGAAAGTGAAGGCTCTTGTTATTCATTGCATTGAAATGAGGCTTCACATAGGAAGATAGATTGTAATAGCAGGTAACAACCAATAACCCCATGTGATCTGCCCATAACAAATCCTCCATATAGCGATAGCCATTCTGCTGCAGTGCTGGCCTTTACTATGTCTACTACTATAGGCTGCGGTATTAGGGGCGAGTATTAGGTATTAGGGGCGAGGATGGCTAGAGGGTTAGATGAGCTTTTAAACTAAGCTCTGGGGGGAGGGTCAAGATCAAAATGAAGCAATGGCAGCTAGAGTAGATTGGAAGGTGGGTATAGCTATGGCAAAGGAGGAGGAAAGCGCTGGTGGGGTTAACATAGATCATAAGGAGGTACATACAATTAAACCTGCGGGCATTACGTGTTTGTCAACTAAACAGAAAATGGGTAGTAATCTCAAATGTCTTTTAGCAAATGCAAGAAGCTTGACAAACAAAATGGGTGAGCTGGAGATACTGGTAAGTGCTGAACAGTATGATTTAATCGGAATCACAGAAACGTGGTGGGATGAGACCCACGACTGGTCAGTTAATTTACAAGGCTACTCAATTTTTAGAAAGGATAGAGTAAATAGAAAAGGGGGAGGGGTATGTATATATGTAAATCCTAAACTAAAGCCCAGTATTAAGGAAGGTGTGCATGACGTAACTGGAACTGATGAGGAGACACTGTGGGTGGAGATTAGCTTAGACACTAAAAAGAATCGCACATTACTTGTAGGTGTATGCTACAAGCCACCAAATATTAGCATTGATGGAGAAGATCAGCTTTTATTACAAATTGAAAAGGCTGCGAATCTGAATGAAGTTCTAATCATGGGAGATTTTAATTACCCAGATATAGATTGGAATTGTGGCACAACTAGTTCCACTAAGGGCAGCAAGTTTCTGAACCTGCTTAATAACACATTTATGGCACAATTAGTAGACACCCCAACTAGAATGGATGCCTGTCTGGATTTAGTAATAACAAACAATGAGCAGCTTATCTCAAACATCAAAGTAAGGGAACACTTGGGCAATAGTGACCATAACATGGTTTCGTTTGAAATTAATGCAAAAAAGCAAATTGGTAACTACGCCACCAAAACACTTCATTTTAGAAGGGCAAACTTTGATGGACTAAGGGCATCAATGGCACATTTAGACTGGGAACGATTGTTTTCTGGACTAAACACAGAAGACAAGTGGAATGCCTTTAAGCACACATTACAAAAGTACACATCCCAATATATACCTTTGGGAAACAAATACAAAAGACACAAATCAAAACCAATGTGGCTTACCTGTACCGTGAAACAGGAAATGCAAAACAAGAAAATGGCATTCAAACATTATAAAAGCAAGGGATCAACATTATCATTTATAAAATACAAAGATGCCAACAAAGCCTGCAAAAAGGCAATTAAAATGGCTAAATTGGAAAACGAGAAAAGAATTGCTAAGGAGAGTAAAATTAACACTAACATTTTTTATAAGTATATAAATGGAAAAAAGCTAAAGAGGGAAAATGTTGGGCCCTTGTTATCCCAAATGGGAAATTTGGTAAGTGAGGACAGAGAAAAAGCAGACATTTTAAATACTTTTTTTTCTTCTGTTTATACTAAGGAAGAACAGATGCATGAGCCCCTGCTACCGGAAGTTACGGAACAGTCACCACAAACATGGGATTGGCTGACACAGGAAAAAGTGTTTATGCAATTAAACTCTGTTAAGATAGACAAGGCCCCAGGGCCAGATGGTATACACCCAAGGGTACTTAGAGAGTTAAGCATAATTCTGGCCAGACCAATATTTATGATCTTTAGGGATTCAATCAGTTCAGGTATAGTGCCAACAGACTGGCGAAAGGCGGATGTCATTCCAATATTTAAAAAGGGATCAAAATCTCTGCCTGGTAATTATAGGCCAGTGAGCTTGACATCTGTAGTGGGGAAATTATTTGAAGGATTGCTAAAGGTGTACACTCAAGAATACATCTTGAATCAGAATATAATTAGTAAAAGTCAACATGGTTTTGTGAAAGACAGGTCTTGTCAAACAAACTTAATAACATTCTATGAAGAGGTCAGTAAAAATATAGATCTAGGTGTGGCAGTTGATGTGATCTATTTGGATTTTGCTAAAGCATTTGCTACAGTTCCACACAAAAGGTTACTCTACAAATTGAGAGAAATAGGATTGGGGGCAAATGTGTGTATTTGGATTGAAAATTGGCTAAAAGATAGAACACAGAGGGTTGTTGTAAATGGTAAAGCTTCAAATTGGACCAGGGTAGTGAGCGGAGTACCTCAGGGGTCTGTTTTGGGACCTCTTCTTTTTAATCTGTTTATTAATGATCTCCCACGTTGTGCTGAGTGCCATGTCTCAGTGTTTGCTGATGACACAAAATTAGGTAAGGTAATAAAGACTAATCTTGATGTTTTTTCTTTACAGGAAGATTTGGACAGAGTGGGGAACTGGGCAAGAAAGTGGCAAATGAGGTTCAATATAGACAAATGTAAAGTTATGCATTATGGGAAAAATAATAAAGCAACATATACGTTAAATGGTATTTCCCTGGGAAAAACTACTAATGAAAAGGATTTAGGAATAATTATAGACAACAAACTTGGCAACAGTGCCCAATGCCAGTCAGCAGCTGCAAGGGCCAATAAGATATTGGCATGTATAAAACGAGGTATAGATTCACGGGAGGAGGATATCATCTTGCCTCTTTACAAATCAATGGTAAGACCTCACCTTGAATATGCAGTACAATTCTGGGCACCAGTCCTTAAAAAGGATATTAAGGAACTAGAAAAAGTGCAAAGGAGAGCTACAAAATTAATAAGGGGATTGGAGGATCTTAGTTATGAAGAGAGACTTAAAAAATTGCATTTATTTACTTTAGAAAAAAGGCGTCTTAGAGGGGATATGATAACATTATATAAATATGTGCAGGGCCAATATAAAGAGCTCTCCAGGGACCTGTTCATTAATAGAAATGTACAAAGAACAAGAGGTCACCCCCTCAGACTGGAAGAGCAAAGATTTCATAGGCAGCAAAGGAAGGGATTCTTTACGGTAAGGACGATAAAATTATGGAACTCACTGCCAAGAGAGGTAGTGCTATCAACCACAATAGATGCATTTAAAAATGGTCTGGATGTTTTTTTAGAAAAGCAGAACATACAGGAGTATTAATAATAGAATGAGCATTAATAATAGAGCTTTTTGATCCAAGGAGAAATCTGATTGCCCTTTTGGAGTCAAGAAGGAATTTTTTTCCCCCTAGGAGGCAACATTCGAAAAAGCTTCCTTAGGGGTTTTTTGCCTTCTTTTGGATCAAAATGCTGAAATGATAGGTAGAAGGGTTGAACTTGATGGACTTGTGTCTTTTTTCAACCTAAATTACTATGTTACTATGTTACTGGAATAAAGACTGAAGGAGAGACAAAAGGGAATTTAGCAAAGAACTGCAGAATAGGAAAAGGGTATGAGTAGGAACTGCAGTAAGAACAAAGAGCTATAGCAGGGACTGTAGATAAAGCAAAGATAGGGGTGGAGAACAAGGGAAGAGGCCAGAGGCAAGGGTTAACTAAGCAGGAACACCCTGGAGAGGGTGACTAAGCAGGAACACCCTGGAGAGGGTGACTAAGCAGAAACACCCTGGAGAGGGTGACTAAGCAGAAACACCCTGGAGAGGGTGACTAAGCAGAAACACCCTGGAGAGGGTGACTAAGCAGAAACTCCCTGGAGAGGGCGACTAAGCAGAAACAAACACCCTGGAGAGGGCGACTAAGCAGAAACAAACACCCTGGAGAGGGCGACTAAGCAGAAACAAACACCCTGGAGAGGGCGACTAAGCAGGAACACCCTGGAGAGGGCGACTAAGCAGGAACACCCTGGAGAGGGCGACTAAGCAGGAACACCCTGGAGAGGGCGACTAAGCAGGAACACCCTGGAGAGGGCGACTAAGCAGGAACACCCTGGAGAGGGCGACTATGCAGGAACACCCTGGAGAGGGCGACTAAGCAGGAACACCCTGGAGAGGGCGACTAAGCAGGAACACCCTGGAGAGGGCGACTAAGCAGGAACACCCTGGAGAGGGCGACTAAGCAGGAACACCCTGGAGAGGGCGACTAAGCAGGAACACCCTGGAGAGGGTGACTAAGCAGGAACACCCTGGAGAGGGTGAGAAATGAGAAGGGTAGCTTAAAGGGAATAACTAAGATGAAGAGATCTTGATGTACTCAGAGGGTCTCAGGAGATGCTGAAAATCATCTACTGAGATGGTTGAGCCACTCAGGTTCAGATTCCCAGTTCCTGGACAGAGTCACAATACAAATGGGCTTTAAAGAGAGTATCAGGAACAGAAGCAGCAGCTCTCAGAAATCAGGCACCAACTTCAATGCAAAAGCACTGTTTGCCAGAAACTGCAGCTATTTAACCTGGGTGTGAGCAAAAGGTAACGAGCCCACCTGACACCAAACAGAGGGGAAGGAATACAAGCAAAGTAAGGTAGGGAGACCTCTAGAGGAGGCAGGAGGAATATAAGCACATACATAATGACTTTTAAATGCATGAGTCAGGAGATCAGTGTTGAACCCCGACACCAAGTCATGCAGTTTTGTCCATAACTAATTCCTCACACACAGCTGGTTAATATTTGCAAACTCTGTAAAACATCATTATCTTACCAAGTAGATCCCTTTTTCCAATCAGTTGCCGAATTCTCGCGACTCGAGCCGGAATGAAGTGACCAAATGATCATCACGTAATGAGTGTATGTACGTAAGCTGGGAAGTTGTATGTTTGTGTGTGTTAGTATGGTGTGTGTGTCTGGGAGATGTGTAATGTAAGTGTGTGCAGCAGAGTGCTGAGTAGAAGCTGCTCTGCTGTCAGATGCCGGTGTGTGAGTGGAATGCAGGTCAGGAGAGTAATATATGCAGCTTCCATTATGACATCACTATACACAGGCATGTAATTGGGTAATGGAGTATGTGATGGGTACATGTTATGGGGGCATGTAATAGAGGTAATGTGGGTGACTGAGGCATGCAAAGGGGGCGATGAGGGTCATTTAATGGAGGTTGATGGGTGCCATGTGATGGGGTGATGGAATCATGTAATGGGGTGGTAGAGGCATGTAATGAAGTCAAGTGATAGGGGGTCATGAAATAGGGTGGGGGCATATAATGGGGGTGATGGGGCATGTAATGGTGGTGAGTGAGACCTTTAATAGGGTGATGGGGGCATGTAAAGGGGGTGAGGGAGGCATGTTATGAGGGGATGGGGGCATATAAAGGGGGGTTTGGGGACATGTAATTGGGGTTATGGGGGTATGGAATGTGTATGTAATGTGTAGTGTGGTGGAGCATGTAATGGATGTGGTTGCCGCTGACTTATACACAATGCACATAAGTGTGAGTTGTATTTCTTTAGTGCTCTGTGATACACTCATATACAATGCACATAACTGTGAGTTTTATTTATTTAGTGCTCTGTGTTACACTCATACACAATAAGGGCCTGACTGGGAATAAAAACATGCACTGGAAATAATAGCATACCAGCCATGCAGTTTAAAGCACATTTGAAGAGTGTATTATTTATAGATAAGATTGATATATACCCTGTGGTGTATCACCAGATTAATATAAAATATATAATGAGTCCGTCTACTTTAACAGATATTTAATAAGATTCAAAAACGCAGTAACATACAATAATTAGTGACAGTCCAACATACAATACCACATTCTCCCAAGACTAACCTTAATCATAGTTTTCACCCATAAGATCCATTATAACCCATCACAGATTGCCCCATGTATGCAGGAGGCAGGCAAGCCAGGAAGAGACTGAAATAAGATTGTTCATTCAACAGGTATATTGAATGGCTTGTGAGGTCATTGGAGGTGTGCCCTCATTAATATATCAAATCAAATGTTGTACAGGAGCATTGACCACATACCCCTGCACAGGGCAATATATACCCCCATTATTTACACAAGGTTCTAGCTCACGCACTGATCAGATATATACCCCATGCACAGGGTAACACAGCCATCAGAATGTACACAAGCTTATATAAATTTCACCATTGCATGGGGTTGGGATAATTAGGGCATTATGTGAGCTATGGTAACAGTGAAAAAACTCCCCAAGAAAAAAATCACAGACAGTCTGATTGTGATGTACCTGCCTGTGCGGCTTTTTTTCTTAGGGGGCGGAGTGATGGTAGGTTACGTGACCTATCTACACTCACCGCGTGGAGCCGAACAGGCTACATGGTAGGACACCATGATGCCTGCCACTAACCTCGGACTTATAGTCTTCTTATAGTCTAGGCCATCTTTATGTAGAGCAACAATTCTTTTTTTTCAGATCCTCAGAGAGTTCTTTGCCATGAGGTGCCATATTGAACTTCCAGTGTCCAGTATGATAGGGTGTAAGAGTGATAACACACCTGGTTCCCATTCACACCTGAGACCTTGTAACACTAACTAGTCACATGAAACCGGGGAGGGAAAATGGCTAATTGGGCCCAATTTGGACATTTCCACTAATTGCTGTGTGTTGAGTTATTTTGAGGGGACAGCAAATTTACACTGTTATACAAGCTGTACACTTACGATTTTACATTGTAGCAGAGTGTTGTACTATGTTATGATATAATAAAATATTTTTTTTTAAATGTGAGGGGTGTACTCACTTTTGTGAGATACTGTATGTTAATTTAACACTGGTTTATACAAATTTTACTTTCTGTGATGGTGAAGATTTTTTTTTAAATTAACGGGACCCAAACTCAAATGGTGCAAGATGAAGATTACTGCTTTTATAGTGCACAGGGTTTTTTCCAGTGTGATTTGATGCAGGCAGCATTTAGACACTGAGCATATACAGTTTTGTTCCATTAAGTCACTTCCTGTTCTCCTGGAAAATAATACATTGTGTGGACTGTAATAGACTTGCTCTTGTACACAGTAGGATCTCTTAACAGGGCAACACATTGTCTGATGACATCATTAGAGAAACAGTATGTTCCATTAATTTAAATGAAATTATTCTCATTGGTTCCTGCATCAAAAAAAAAAGAAAATAAAATTGAAACTGCTTTAATTTCATAATGTCATCTAGCTGTAATTATTTTATTACAGCTAGATGAAATACAAAATGTAAAACATGCATTTTGAAGTACTTTGAAAGCACATTAATATGCATTAACACTTGGAAGCTGCATGTTGGGCAGACAATCTATTTGAGTGCTGTGTATTATTTTTATTATTATTATTATTATATATGTTGCTATCATTAGAGTTGACATTATACCAGGCCCTTTGTCCAGGAACAGAAATGTTGAACATTTGCATAGCTTTCAATAAGAGAATGCTTTGATATTTTTGTGATGTCTGATATGTTTTTTTAAGGAGTCCAATATTCAGTCAGACCCATTTGTCAACCTTGTTTTCAGATACCTTCACAAAAAATGACAAAATATATTCAGATATTCACTGTATTATAGCATTGTCTGTGTAAGAGTTTTTTTTTGCATATTAAGGTTTACATTTCTCTCTCCATATGCATGTGTGCACCATGCTAACTAGCATAACTCATTCTCAGCTTGGCTGTTTTTCATTCTCAGCTTGGCTCTGATTGTCTGTGCTATTCATGGGAGTCCATTGGTTGGGCATGAGGGGTGCACTCAGGGCCGATCCTAGGGTCACGGGCGCCTGGGTGCAGGAATTTTTTGGCGCCCCCAGGTGGGCGTGGCTATATGATAAACCCCTCCCCTTTACACATGTATGTTCCAGGCATACCAATTTTTCATTATTGGGGTGGGGGGATTCTTGTGGAGAGCACAAACTTTATTTTTAGATGAAGGACCAACACAAGCTTTTATTTTAAATAAAGATATTTATTTGGCCATAAAACAGTGTAGTAGTATTATTTATGTCTATGATGCTCAGCCATCAACATGGAAGACTTTTTGCTGGCTAGCAGTTTTAACTACAGTTCCCATGATGTCCAACCAGCCAAAGTCTCCCATTAGTCTGGCTGAGCATCATTGGAAAAGAAGTACACAAGGAGCAATAAATAATATTCCACCAAGTCAGTCACTCACTTGTCTCTCTCTTCCCATACCGCCATGTCTTTCTCCCTCTCCACTCATACCCTCATGTATCTCCCTCTCTCCACTCATACCCTCATGTATCTCTCTCTCTCTCCACTCATACCCTCATGTATCTCTCCCTCTCCACTCATACCCTCATGTATCTCCCTCTCTCCACTCATACCCTCATGTATCTCTCTCTCTCTCCACTCATACCCTCATGTATCTCTCCCTCTCCACTCATACCCTCATGTATCTCTCTCTCTCCACTCATACCCTCATGTATCTCTCTCTCTCTCCACTCATACCCTCATGTATCTCTCTCTCCACTCATACCCTCATGTATCTCTCTCTCTCTCCACTCATACCCTCATGTATCTCTCTCTCTCCACTCATACCCTCATGTATCTCTCTCTCTCCACTCATACCCTCATGTATCTCTTTCTCTCCACTCATACCCTCATGTATCTCTCTCTCTCTCCACTCATACCCTCATGTATCTCTCTCTCCACTCATACCCTCATGTATCTCTCTCTCTCCACTCATACCCTCATGTATCTCTCTCTCTCCACTCATACCCTCATGTATCTCTCTCTCTCCACTCATACCCTCATGTATCTCTCTCTCTCCACTCATACCCTCATGTATAACTCTCTCTCCACTCATACCCTCATGTATCTCTCTCTCTCCACTCATACCCTCATGTATCTCTCTCTCTACACTCATACCCTCATGTATCTCTCTCTCTCCACTCATACCCTCATGTATCTCTCTCTCTCCACTCATACCCTCATGTATCTCTCTCTCTCCACTCATACCCTCATGTATCTCTCTCTCTCCACTCATACCCTCATGTATCTCTCTCTCCACTCATACCCTCATGTATCTCTCTCTCTCTCCACTCATACCCTCATGTATCTCTCTCTCTCTCTCCACTCATACCCTCATGTATCTCTCTCTCTCTCCACTCATACCCTCATGTATATCTCTCTCTCCACTCATACCCTCATGTATCTCTCTCTCTCCACTCATACCCTCATGTATCTCTCTCTCTCCACTCATACCCTCATGTATCTCTCTCTCTCCACTCATACCCTCATGTATCTCTCTCTCTCTCCACTCATACCCTCATGTATCTCTCTCTCTCCACTCATACCCTCATGTATCTCTCTCTCTCTCCACTCATACCCTCATGTATCTCTCTCTCTCTCCACTCATACCCTCATGTATCTCTCTCTCTCTCCACTCATACCCTCATGTATCTCTCTCTCTCTCCACTCATACCCTCATGTATCTCTCTCTCCACTCATACCCTCATGTATATCTCTCTCTCCACTCATACCCTCATGTATCTCTCTCTCTCCACTCATACCCTCATGTATCTCTCTCTCTCCACTCATACCCTCATGTATCTCTCTCTCTCCACTCATACCCTCATGTATCTCTCTCTCTCCACTCATACCCTCATGTATCTCTCTCTCTCCACTCATACCCTCATGTATCTCTCCACTCATACCCTCATATATAACTCTCTCTCCACTCATACCCTCATATATAACTCTCTCTCCACTCATACCCTTATGTATAACTCTCTCCACTCATACCCTCATGTATAACTCTCTCTCCACTCATACCCTCATGTATCTCTCTCTTTCCACTCATAACCTCATGTATCTCTCTCTCTCCACTCATACCCTCATGTATCTCTTTCTCTCCACTCATACCCTCATATATAACTCTCTCTCCACTCATACCCTCATATATAACTCTCTCTCCACTCATACCCTCATGTATAACTCTCTCTCAACTCATACCCTCATGTATAACTCTCTCTTCATACCCCATATATTTTTCCATGTCTATCTTTCTGTTCCTCATGCTCCCCATGGTGGTCTTTTTTTCTGCATGTCTGTCTCTCCTTCTATACACCCATGTCTGCTGTCTCTTTCTCTTCATAACTCACATGTATGTCTCTCCCTCCTCATAATCCTGTGTATTTGCCTATTAATATGCCACAGCCAGTTTGCCCATTTATATGCCACTGCCAGTTTGCCCATTAATATGCCACAGATAGTTTTCCCATTAATATGCCACAGATAGTTTTCCCATTAATATGCCACAGATAGCTTGCACATTAACATACCACAGTTAGTTTATCCAATAATATAGCACAGTTAGTTTGACCATTAATATGCCAGTGTCAGTTTGGCCACTAATATGCCAGTGTAATTTTGTCCATTAATATGCCACCACCAGTTTTTCCAAGAAAAGCATTACCCCCATTCCCCAGTACTCACCTTGCTGCTGCTGTTTCGTGTCTCCTCCGCACGGTCTTCCGTCTATGCACACTCAGTGCAGGAGGCGGGAAATAGCCAACGACTGGATGGGGACTGTCAAGTGGGCAGCGGTGGCCCCTTTAACCGGTTAAAGGCCAGTATTTTGCAATTTAATATGCCAATATTTTGCCCTTCAATATGCCATTTAAAATGCCATTGTTATGCTTGTTATTTGCACCCTTCCCCAGTACTTACCTCCTTGCTGCTCTGTCTCCTGGTGCTCTGCTCTGTTTAGCAGGTCCCCGGCTGGAGGGGAGCGCTTAACGCTTCCCACACAGCCGCGGACCTGCTAAACACAGGGGATTTTTTTTCTTTTCTGTTGTGACCTGGACCCCTGATGGTGGGCTTGCACTTAGTCACCATTACACACAGACACCCTTATACACACACAGAGAAATACACACAGTCACACTTATGTACACACACTTACACAGACAGTAACACACACATTGACTCACACAGAGAAAAACACATTCACACACACACACACACACACAGTGAAACACACACACATACATTCACACACACAGTGAAACACACACACACACTTACATACATTCACACACACACAGTGAAACACACACACATACATTCACACACACACACACACAGTGAAACACACACACATACATTCACACACACACACAGTGAAACACACACACATACATTCACACACACACACAGTTAAACACACATTCACACACACACACAGTGAAACACACATTCACACACACACTTACATACATTCACACACACACACACACACACACACACACAGTGCAACACACATTCACACACACACACTTACATACATTCACACACACACAGTGAAACACACATTCACACACACACACTTACATACATTCACACACACACACAGTGAAACACACATTCACACACACACACTTACATACATTCACACACAGTGAAACACATTCACACACACACTTACATACATTCACACACACACTTACATACATTCACACACACACACAGTGAAACACACATTCACACACACACTTACATACATTCACACACACACTTACATACATTCACACACACACACACAGTGAAACACACACAGTGAAACACACATGCACACACACACACAGACATTCACACACACACTTACATACATTCACACACACACACACAGTGAAACACACATTCACACTGAAACACACACACATACATTCACACACAAAGTGAAACACACACACTTACATACAGTGACACACACACACACACACACACAGTGAAACACACATTCACACTGAAACACACACACATACATTCACACACACAAATTGAAACACACACTTACACCCTGACATACACATTGAAACACACACACTTCTTTTCTTTAAAAAAAAAAAGCACGTCTTACTATTGGTCCCCCTCCCTGGAGGGAGGAGGACGTTTCCGGACGGTGTCTGCAGAGGCAGAACACCGTCATTCAGTTCTTCTTGCCGGATGTCACCAGACATCCGGCAATCAGACAGCGCGACGGGGCAGAGCTTGCACCCGTCGCGCTGTACTCAATGAGTTTAGGAGGTGCGGTGACCGCAGGCGCTCACCTGCGGGCCGCACCTCCAGAATGAGGCAGAAAGGTGCTCATCGGAGCGCCTTTCCTCCCGGTGCGCCTGGGCGCGGTGCACCCCGTGCACCCGCCCAGGATCGGCCCTGGGTGCACTTGCCCCCCACCTCAAAATAGGATGTGCAGCAAGGGAGTGAGAAGCAATAGACAGCTTAGGTTACGTTAAATAGGGAATTGCAGCAAAAAGCTTTTATTTCATTTTATATACCCTCTATGTCAGAGGGATTTGGTCCTCTCTTTCAAGTCTTTACCACAGAGCAAAAAGGGGGATACTGCAGGGTCCACTGATTCTGCTATTTGAGCCCTACAGTTTCTGAATCAGTTTTTTATATTCTTACTTGCCAGGGTGGATTAAATCATGCTGGTTTACATTTGTATCCATTTTATTATTTCCCTCACTCACCACTTTACCACATTCACCATTATCATTAATTTAACCGACTGGCCATTTTCCCTTGGATCCTTCTTTTCATCCTATTGATCTCTTTCCCATTCACTCTTACATGCTTTACTTTGGGATTGGCTGTTTTTTGTTTATTCCCTCCACTTTTATCATGAGCTGATAACTGGTAAGAAGATCATTATTTTCTAACCCATTTCATTACAAACCAACCAGATGGTTTTATTCTAAAATAAGAATGTTTAATAGGTAATACTCCAGCTGTTGAGACTACATTTTCCATGACTGTCAGCCAGTGTGGTCAGCCTCATGGAAAAGAGATAACTCAACAACTAGAGTGACACAGGTTAGGTATGATATTATTATTGATTGGCACTAAAGCATCTGTGAAATGCACATCTCATGATTCTCAGCCATCTATTTGCTTGGCTGAACATCATGAGAAATGTCAACAGCCAGCGCTCTATTTATATGAGGCAAACAAGGCAAGTGCCTTGTACAGACGATAGACACCACTGGAATTTTTAACATCTCTGGCATCCAGCTGAGTGAGATCCAAAATAAAGTTCTAAGTAAGGGTCTGAAATATGCCCCCACTCGCACCCTCAATAAATTTGACACTTTTATAGACATTAATAGGTTTGTAAGGAAAGCAACACTAAAGAGGTTCTTCATAGGGAAACAACAAAGAAACATGAACCCCAGTAGAGAAAATAATAGGATTCCTATAATTGTGAACAAAACCCCTCTAAAAAATCGGTCCACGTTTTACCCAACCGCCTGTAAATCTGGCCCATTAGAAGTTTTCGAGAAGTTGGTTATGGAAGATATAGAAAAGGTTAAATACCATAAACTTGACCATACCAACTTCACGAGGGCAGAGAGAGAGGCCCTGGGAGCTTTGAGAAAAGATGAACGCTTGGTTATTAAACCAGCAGACAAAGGAGGAGGTATAGTGATCATGTCCAAGGAATTTTACCTGAAGGAAGCACATCGGCAGCTTAGTGATACGGACGTGTATACACGCCTCAAAAGTGACCCCACCCTGGATCAAAAGAAAAAGTTAACTAGATTCCTAGATGAAGGGAAGAGAAAAGGTTTCCTAGGGAAGGATGAATTTAACTACATTAACAATATCCATCCAATCATCCCAGTGTTTTACTTCCTTCCCAAAATATGCAAAGATGTATTAAATCCACCAGGGAGACCGATTGTCTCGGGGGTGGGATCATTATATTGCAATCTCTCAGAATATATAGATTTGATCCTACAACCCTTTGTAAAAAAAAAGTCCCATCATATCTAAAGGACACCACAAGTATTTTGAATACTCTCAAAACTGTGACATGGGAAAAGGGAATGGTGTTGGTCACAAGTGATGTGACATCTCTGTACACTATTATTGACCACGCTAAAGGCTGTGGAGCTATAGAGAAAGCACTGACAGATAGCAAACTGCTTGAAGAAGAATTTATAGAGTTTGTGGTGTCTGGAATAGACCTTATACTCCATAATATTTTTTTCTGGTTTGGAGATGGTTTCTTTTTGCAGAAACGAGGAACAGCCATGGGAACGAAATTCGCCCCTAGCTATGCCAATCTCTTTATGGCAGAGTGGGAACAGAAGTATGTATGGTCCGAGCATGGCTGGGGATCAAATTTGATATCCTATCACACGTATATAGATGACCTGTTTTTTATTTGGAAGGGGGATAAATTGGAACTAATGAAGTTCCTAAATCATCTCAATACCAATGACTGGGGTATCAAATTGAATACCGAGTCTGATGATCAAAAAGTTAATTTTTTGGATCTTGAGATCTACATAGAGAAAATGAGCATTAAAACCAAAACCTTCTTTAAGCAAGTGGACGTAAATAGTTTCATAGGTAGAGATAGTGGACACTACTCACCTTGGCTAGAAAACATCCCAAAAAATCAGGCCATTAGACTAAAACGTAATTGCACAGAGGACACCGTGTTTGATGAACAATTAAATCTGCTAAAGAAACGCTTTCTGGATAGAGATTATTCGGAACATAATATAGAGAATGCTTTTAATGCAGTAAGATCGGTAGAAAGAGACTCCCTTCTTAAATATAAGGAGAAACAGGATGACCAAGATAAAGAAATCGCTCCACCAATAATCCTTGATTATAATAACAAAAATAAGGAGTTAAGAAAAATGATAAACAAACATTGGTCGATTTTAAAAAAGGATGATATCCTGAAAGAGATCATCCCCGACAAACCAACAATTATCTTTAGGGGAGCCCCCTCCATTAAAAGGTGTATAATATCCAGCTTTACCAGGGAAAATACTAATAAAAAGAAGAATAACACTTTCTTGAGTCAGAACCCAGGGTTTTACAGGTGAAACAATTGTAATGCGTGTAGACAGACTAGAAAACTACCTAAAAAAATCAATGGTTTCACCTCCAAACATACGGGGAGGACTTATGACATTAAGGAGTTTATGAACTGTGATTCTAGTGGGGTGATCTACCTGCTGGAGTGCCCGTGTGGACACCAGTATGTGGGTCGCACCACGAGGAAAATTAAGACAAGGGTAGGAGAACATTGTGGTAACATTCGCAATAAACTCTTAACCCATAGTGTCCCCAAACACTTTTTTGAGCATGGTAATAACCCAAAAGATCTGAGCTTTATGGCTATAGCCAAACATAGAAAATATTGGAGAGGAGGAGATTCATGGAAAGAGCTGGGTAAGCTCGAAATGAAATGGGTATACGAACTACAAACCCTGGCACCCAAGGGGTTAAATGTGGAGTTTGACCTGTTCAATTTTTTATGAATCAATTGGAAGATGTTTCTATATTTTTTTTTTTATAAACAATCAGTATGTGTTGGTGATTTTATGGACTGTGTATAACTTCCTGAACCTCACGTGTCTGATCAGTTATCATACACTGTCAGAGACACTAGCAGCATCCAGCCCCCCAGCCCCCCTTTTGTTAAATATCAGTAGCTGTGGGTGGTGGGTACAACAGTACAAAGGGCAGCTAAATATAAGTCTTTCTTTTTCTTTATTATGGAATAGGAGATGCTTGGTGCTATCTGTTATAAGTAATACTGAGATCTTGCCTCTGCTGTCTATCCTAACATTGTTATATAACCACTCCCCCTTATCCTCCGCACTGCGTGTCTCTCCGTCAGGCAGAGAGAAGGGGGTGTGACAGCAGGACCAATTGGAAATGAAAAGACACGTCTCCATGGCAACGGAGACACGCAACACGTGGGAGACGCGATGAGGATCAATTATGCCACACGCTATTTAAGGACCCAGCGGAGAACACATGAGGACACTTGAAAAAGCCTCACCAAAGAGGAGAAACGCGTTGTGTGCTACAGGAAACAAGGGATGTGCAACGCTGGACTCTTTTTCAAGGATTTTTACTATTTTTACTGCTTTTAATGAAATTGAGGACTCTTCAGATTTTAACTGTAAGAATTCTATGTTTTATTTGTCTTACATATTAAACAGTGTTCATTAATATCCTTGCCTTCCTTCTTCCTCATGTGTTTTGTGGAGTCTTCATGGATGAAGTGACGGATCATCATTAACCCTTTCCCTGGGCTCCCTTATGCTGATATCCCTGAGCAAGTAGTTGCTCAGACGAATGCGACTTGCCACTTGGCACCATTCAGTCACTTTATTTCACTTTTTCTTTGATATATTACACTATTGTGTGTTTTATTCTTTTATTTTTCATATTCCCTTTGTACAACACTGCAAGATACATACTTGTTCTAAGGGTAAATATAAGTGTGTGTAGTGTTGGTTGAAGCGCACTGGTAACATTTTTCTTTGTATTGCATTTGTTTTGCTAGAAGTGAGACACTAGCGGTGCTTGCGTGCTGCATACCCGTTTACATACAGGCGCAGCAGTCTACACTTTGTGTTTTGTAATGTAATTCTATGTATTCTATAAACCGAAAGTCTATAAACTGAATGACCTTCGGTTTATAGACTTTCGGCTTATAGAATACGTGTAGTACTATTGGCTTTCTATAAACCGATCAAGAGTCCCATTCATAAGAAATTCTTATGAATGGGGCTCTCGTTCGGTTCATTGAAAGGCAATACTACTACACGTTTCCTATAAGCCGAAAGTCTATAAACCGAACAATTTTTATATGTTGAATATAAATGAAGTGGCGCTATCAAGTGTGCAATACAGTGCCAGACTGGGGATAAATACCAGCCCTGGAAATGGTTGTACACCAGCCCCATAGCATTGCGTCATAATACCAGCCCCTTTGCATAACATTAGTTTCTTGTTCATTAAAGGGAAAACCATACATTGTAAAGCACATTTGAAGAGTCTATTATTTACAGATAAGGCTGATATATACCCCATGCACAGGGCAATACATAGGCCCCAGTATGTACACAAGGTTATATGATTTGCCCTGTGCAGAGGTATTTATCAGGGCAGCTGAAGCTAAACTCTGCATAAGGAATGAGATCGTAAGATCCCCCCTCACCGTCCCTCTGCCTGCCAGCAGGCTGCAAGGGGCTCCCCATGCAGTGTGACAGGGAAGTGCTGACAGTCACATGACCGGCATTCTGACGTCAGACGTGTGCTGTGTCATGTGACCTGTTGCCACAAAAAGTAAGTGCTGGGGGCATGTTCATGGGCAAATTGGCAGGAGCATATTAAATGGCAAATAATACTGGCATATTATTGGGCAAATCGGCAGGGGAATATTAAATGGCAAATAATACTGCCATATTATTGGGCAAATTGGCAGGGACATATTAAATGGCAGGTTCTGGCATATTATTGGACAAATTGGCTGGGGAATATTAATGGCAAATAATACTGGCATATTATTGGGCAAATTGGCTGGGGAATATTAATGGCAAATAATATTGGCAATTTGTATGTAATGGGGCGATGGGGGAATGTATCTGGGGTGATGGGGCATGTCCTTGGTGTGTAACGTGTTATATGACCCATAACACACGTTGCATCGTGGGTGGTGTGGTATCTTGTCTTGCTTTCAAGATCTCTCTAAACAAAGTAAACAGGCCTAGGTGGGAGGGCTAAGAAGCTTTCCCTCCCACTTTTGTGTTTAAAGGAAGTGATGCATAAATACACTGGAAAGCAGGATGTGATGTAACACACATCATCTCAATTAAGGTTTTATAAGCTATAGCCAAGCAGAGATTCATTCAGTTTCTTTTCTTCCTTGGTGGAGGTGGTAAGCGTGAACTTGGAGCAGTGATCCATTACTAGATGTGGAGGTCTAACCGTGGCTGAGATCAAACGTGTGGGGAAGGGGTTTACTATATGTTAGAGATAGATAGAGATTAAAGGGGTTGTTGCTCTGTGGGGATTGGCTGTGTGTGTTTGTGATACATGTGTAGTATTGTGTTGTTGCCTTGTAATAAATACCTTTTAATGTAGACGAACCTTTGTGATATATATATATATATAAATTAATCTGGTGATACACCACAGGTGGGGGTAAGGGGGGGGGGGGGTGATAATCATATTAAGCTACTTTCTATATAACCATATAAGGCTACTTTCTATATAACCATATAAGGCTACTTTCTATATAACCATATAAGGCTACTTTCTATATTACCATATAAGGCTACTTTCTATATAACCATATAAGGCTACTTTCTATATAACCATATACAGCTACTTTCTATATAACCATATAAGGCTACTTTCTATATAACCATATAAGGCTACTTTCTATATAACCATATAAGGCTACTTTCTATATTACCATATAAGGCTACTTTCTATATAACCATATAAGGCTACTTTCTATATAACCATATACAGCTACTTTCTATATAACCATATAAGGCTACTTTCTATATAACCATATAAGGCTACTTTCTATATAACCATATAAGGCTACTTTCTATATACCATATACAGCTACTTTCTATATAACCATATAAGGCTACTTTCTATATAACCATATAAGGCTACTTTCTATATAACCATATAAGGCTACTTTCTATATAACCATATAAGGCTACTTTCTATATAACCATATAAGGCTACTTTCTATATAACCATATAAGGCTACTTTCTATATAACCATATACAGGTACTTTCTATATACCATAACCATATAAGGAATGTTCAGATACATATTTTTGAGTCGAGTCATGAAATAATCACCAGGACACACAATAATTTCATTTTTACTATAACTTTTTATTTATTAAAAATAAAAAGGCCCTATAGAAGGACACAATGAATGAAACCTCTAGACTCACAAAGAGTCATCATTCAGCACTCAGGAGAGGAAACCTCTGAGGAACCATGTCTGGAAGGACTACCCTTCACTCTGGGCGTTAAGAGGTTAATGCCATCTCTTTTCCTCACACTTATACTCTATGTCGCATGGCACAATCCTTCCTCTTACACAATGTCTCCCCTGATCTTTCCATGTCCAACGACTCCATTCTCTCTTTTGTCTACTCCATCAATGTTCCATGGCTCCATTCACCTTCTTGACTTTTAATCTGTACATGTTCAAGATCTCCATTCTATCTTCTGTCTCTGTGACTGCCATGTTCCATGGCTTCTTCTTCCATGTTACACTATGTCTTCACTGCTCTAACCATGTCCCACGGCTTCATCACCCCTCGTGTCTCTGATTTGTCCATTCCCCATGGCTCAATCCTCCTTCTTATACTTTCCTGATCTGTACATGTCCCACAGGTCAATCCTCCTTCTTACATTTCCCTGATCCATGCCCCACTATTCCAGCATCCCTCTTACACTATGTCTTCCCTGAGCTGTCCATGTCCCATGGCTCCATCCTCTCTCCTGTCTCTGCTCTGTCCATGTCCGAAGGCTACATTCTTCTTCCTGTCTCTGCTCTGTACATGTCCCACGGGTTTATCTTCTCTCTTATAATATATCATGCTAATTCTGTCCACGTAATATAAAGCATGAGGATGCACTGATAATGTCATGTGACATTCTCACCACTATTGCACGTGACATGCCTGTCAATCCTGCGCAGTGCATCTTCCATTAGTTATAATGGAGGAAGTGAAAGTCATGAACAATTTTATATGACCATTTGCATAAATTTAGCAAAGTGATGAAACATGCCTGTATTTACTAAGCAAACACTATGCATGTATGCATAAAATTAGAGGATGCATAATGCTGGAAGCGTTTCTAGATATAGAAGGGTTTTGGAACCGGAGTCCCTCCAGATATTGCAGGGCTACATTTCCCATACTCATCTGCCAATTTATTAGCTCAACCCGAGGCAAAGCTCCTGGACCTGATCGGTGGATTTCCGGGCATGTGATCGAGTGATCACCGTGATAACATGCACATTAGATGGCAAAGTCAATGTGTTCACACACTGACTTTGCCTCTAATTCACTCTCTGTGCTTCACGTCCTTATATTGAAGCACAGAGAGTGACCTGCAAGTATAAATAAATAAATAAAGAGGTAGGCAATGCAATAGAGCAGCAGGAAATGCTAGCAGAATGCTTGGTTGCATAGGGAGAGGTATTAGCAGTAGGAAGAGGGAAGTGCTCATGCCATTGTACAGAGCACTGGTGAGACCTCACTTGGAGTATTGTACGCAGTACTGGAGACCATATCTCCAGAAGGATATTGATACTTTGGAGAAAGTTCAGAGAAGGGCTACTAAACTGGTTCATGGGTTGAAGGATAAAACTTACCAGGAAAGGTTAAAGCATCTTAACATGTATAGCTTGGAGGAAAGATATGATAGAAACATTTATATACATAAAGGGAATCAACACAGTAAAAGAAGAGAGTATATTTAAAAGAAGAAAAACTACCACAACTAGAGGACATAGTCTTAAATTAGAGGGGCAACGATTTAAAAGTAATATCAGGAAGTATTACTTTACTGAGAGGGTAGTGGATGTATGGAATATCCTGCCAGCAGAAGTGGTAGAGGTAAACACAGTCAAGGATTTTAAGCATGCGTGGGATAGACACAAGGCTATCCTAGCTATAAGACCGGAACGGGGGACTAATAAAAGGACTCAAAAAAAAAATTGGGCAGACTGGATGGACCGAATGGTTCTTATCTGCCGACACATTCTATGTTTCTATGTTTCTATAACATTGCCGGAGAAAAAAAAATAACCCTTTTATTGCTGATCACAGTTTGTGACTGTGATCAGTTTCCTTCCACTTTAGGGCCCTCATTTAGTTTTTTTTTTTTTTACAATTTTTTTTATTTTTGCAATTTATGAAGTTTTGGAATAAATAAATGTTATTGTACTATATTTATTTAATAAAATGTAACCCCTGCATGCCTGTTGCATGATTTTTATGGATCTGACATCACACTCTTCAGAGTTTTTTTTCTGTCTTTTATATCTAGGGTATCAAAAGAAAGCTCTAACTTTCCATTAAAAAACAACATATAACTTGTATGGGTACAAAAAACAAAGGTTTGGGATCCCTCTCAGCGAGAACGGGCAGAGGCTGAAATAGCCGGCCCTATAGGTTGTAATCTGCCCGGGAGAGGAATCACCGTTTTTTGCTCGCTTGCACCATTACAGAGGAAACCTCTCCCATAGCACATTAGACTGGTCCCACCCACAAGGGTAGTGCAGATCCAAATAGCCTGGCAGGTCTCCTCTGCACGAAGAACACAGCAACCACAGACATACGTTTCAGCCTACAATGGTCTTGTCAGTATGGTACAGCTGATATCGCTCTAGGTGCAGTGAGCTAGGGACCCACGTCTGGGCATACCCTGTATACTCATGGAGAGAAAAAACAAAGGATTGGCATCCCTCTCAGCAAGAACGGGCAAAGCCTGAAATAGCCGGCCCTATAGGTTGTAACCTACTCGGGAGAGGAATCACCGTTTTTTGCTCACTTGCACCATTACAGAGGAAACCTCTCCCATAGCACATTAGACTGGTCCCACCCATAAGGGCAGTCCAGATCCAAATAGCCTGGCAGGTCTCCTCTGCACGAAGAACACAGCAACCACAGACTTAATGTACTCGTCAGTATGGTACGGCTGATATCACTATAGGTGCAGCGAGCTAGGGACACACGTCTGGGCATACCCTGATTACTCATGGAGACAAAAAACAAAGGTTTGGGATCCCTCTCAGCGAGAACGGGCAAAGGCTGAAATAGCCGGAGCTATAGGTTGTAACCTACTCGGGAGAGGAATCACTTTTTTTGCTCACTTGATCCATTACAGAGGAAACCTCTCGCATAGCACATTAGACTGGTCCCACCCACAAGGGTAGTGCAGATCCAATTAGCCTGGCAGGTCTCCTCTGCATAAAGAACACAGCAAGCACAGACATATGTTTCAGCCTACAATGGTCTTGTCAGTATGGTACAGCTGATATTGCTCTAGGTGCAGCGAGCTAATGACCCACGTCTGGGCATAACCTTCTTACTCATGGAGACAAAAAACAAAGGTTTGGGATCCCTCTCAGCGAGAACATGCAAAGGCTGAAATAGCCGGCCCTATAGGTTGTAACCTACTCGGGAGAGGAATCACCGTTTATTGCTCGCTTGCACCATTACAGAGGAAACCTCTCCCATAGCACATTAGACTGGTCCCACCCATAAGGGCAGTCCAGATCCATATAGCCTGGCAGGTCTCCTCTGCACGAAGAACACAGCAACCACATTCTATGTTTCTGTTTCTATAACATTGCCTGAGAAAAAAAAATAACCCTTTTATTGCTGATCACAGTTTGTGACTGTGATCCGTTTCCTTCCACTTTAGGGCCCTCATTTAGTTTTTTTTTTTTTTACAATTTTTTTAATTTTTGCAATTTATGAAGTTTTTGAATAAATAAATGTTATTGTACTATATTTATTTAATAAAATGTAACCCCTGCATGCCTGTTGCATGATTTTTATGGATCTGACATCACACTCTTCAGAGTTCTTTTTCTGTCTTTTATATCTAGGGTATCAAAAGAAAGCTCTAACTTTCCTTTAAAAAACAACATATAACTTGTATGGGTACAAAAAACAAAGGTTTGGGATCCCTCTCAGCGAGAACAGGCAAAGGCTGAAATAGCCGGCCCTATAGGTTGTAACCTACTCGGGAGAGGAATCACTTTTTTTGCTCACTTGATCCATTACAGAGGAAACCTCTCCCATAGCACATTAGACTGGTCCCACCCACAAGGGTAGTGCAGATCCATATAGCCTGGCAGGTCTCCTCTGCACAAAGAACACAGCAACCACAGACATACGTTTCAGCCTACAATGGCCTTGTCAGTATGGTACAGCTGATATCACTATAGGTGCAGCGAGCTAATGACCCACGTCTGGGCATACCCTGCTTACTCATGGAGACAAAAAACAAAGGTTTGGGATCCCTCTCAGCGAGAACGGGCAAAGGATTAAATAGCCGGCCCTATAGGTTGTAACCTACTCGGGAGAGGAATCACTTTTTTTGCTCACTTGATCCATTACAGAGGAAACCTCTCCCATAGCACATTAGACTGGTCCCACCCATAAGGGCAGTCCAGATCCAAACAGCCTGGCAGGTCTCCTCTGCACGAAGAACACAGCAACCACAGACTTAATGTACTCGTCAGTATGGTATGGCTGATATCACTATAGGGGCAGCGAGCTAGGGACACACGTCTGGGCATACCCTGATTACTCATGGAGACAAAAAACAAAGGTTTGGGATCCCTCTCAGCGAGAACGGGCAAAGGCTGAAATAGCCGGAGCTATAGGTTGTAACCTACTCGGGAGAGGAATCACTTTTTTTGCTCACTTGATCCATTACAGAGGAAACCTCTCGCATAGCACATTAGACTGGTCCCACCCACAAGGGTAGTGCAGATCCAATTAGCCTGGCAGGTCTCCTCTGCATAAAGAACACAGCAAGCACAGACATATGTTTCAGCCTACAATGGTCTTGTCAGTATGGTACAGCTGATATTGCTCTAGGTGCAGCGAGCTAATGACCCACGTCTGGGCATAACCTTCTTACTCATGGAGACAAAAAACAAAGGTTTGGGATCCCTCTCAGCGAGAACATGCAAAGGCTGAAATAGCCGGCCCTATAGGTTGTAACCTACTTGGGAGAGGAATCACCGTTTATTGCTCGCTTGCACCATTACAGAGGAAACCTCTCCCATAGTACATTAGACTGGTCCCACCCATAAGGGCAGTCCAGATCCATATAGCCTGGCAGGTCTCCTCTGCACAAAGAACACAGCAACCACATTCTATGTTTCTGTTTCTATAACATTGCCTGAGAGAAAAAAATAACCCTTTTATTGCTGATCACAGTTTGTGACTGTGATCAGTTTCCTTCCACTTTAGGGCCCTCATTTCGTTTTTTTTTTTTTTACAATTTTTTTTATTTTTGCAATTTATGAAGTTTTGGAATAAATAAATGTTATTGTACTATATTTATTTAATAAAATGTAACCCCTGCATGCCTGTTGCATGATTTTTATGGATCTGACATCACACTCTTCAGAGTTTTTTTTCTGTCTTTTATATCTAGTGTATCAAAAGAAAGCTCTAACTTTCCATTAAAAAACAACATATAACTTGTATGGGTACAAAAAACAAAGGTTTGGGATCCCTCTCAGCGAGAACGGGCAAAGCCTGAAATAGCCGGCCCTATAGGTTGTAACCTACTCGGGAGAGGAATCACTGTTTTTTGCTCGCTTGCACCATTACAGAGGAAACCTCTCCCATAGCACATTAGACTGGTCCCACCCACAAGGGTAGTGCAGATCCAAATAGCCTGGCAGGTCTCCTCTGCACGAAGAACACAGCAACCACAGACGTACGTTTCAGCCTACAATGGTCTTGTCAGTATGGTACGGCTGATATCGCTCTAGGTGCAGCGAGCTAATGACCCACGTCTGGGCATACCCTGCTTACTCATGGAGACAAAAAACAAAGGTTTGGGATCCCTCTCAGCGAGAACGGGCAAAGGCTGAAATAGCCGGCCCTATAGGTTATAACCTACTCGGGAGAGGAATCACCGTTTTTTGCTCGATTGCACCATTACAGAGGAAACCTCTCCCATAGCACATTAGACTGGTCCCACCCATAAGGGCAGTCCAGATCCAAATAGCCTGGCAGGTCTCCTCTGCACGAAGAACACAGCAACCACATTCTATGTTTCTATGTTTCTATAACATTGCCTGAGAAAAAAAAATAACCCTTTTATTGCTGATCACAGTTTGTGACTGTGATCAGTTTCCTTCCACTTTAGGGCCCTCATTTCGTTTTTTTTTTTATTTTTGCAATTTATGAAGTTTTGGAATAAATAAATGTTATTGTACTATATTTATTTAATAAAATGTAACCCCTGCATGCCTGTTGCATGATTTTTATGGATCTGACATCACACTCTTCAGAGTTCTTTTTCTGTCTTTTATATCTAGGGTATCAAAAGAAAGCTCTAACTTTCCATTAAAAAACAACATATAACTTGTATGGGTACAAAAAACAAAGGTTTGGGATCCCTCTCAGCGAGAACGGGCAAAGGCTGAAATAGCCGGCCCTATAGGTTGTAACCTACCCGGGAGAGGAATCACCGTTTTTTGCTCGCTTGCACCATTACAGAGGAAACCTCTCCCATAGCACATTAGACTGGTCCCACCCACAAGGGTAGTGCAGATCCAAATAGCCTGGCAGGTCTCCTCTGCACGAAGAACACAGCAACCACAGACATACGTTTCAGCCTACAATGGTCTTGTCAGTATGGTACAGCTGATATCGCTATAGGTGCAGTGAGCTAGGGACCCACGTCTGGGCATACCCTGTATACTCATGGAGAGAAAAAACAAAGGATTGGCATCCCTCTCAGCGAGAACGGGCAAAGCCTGAAATAGCCGGCCCTATAGGTTGTAACCTACTCGGGAGAGGAATCACCGTTTTTTGCTCGCTTGCACCATTACAGAGGAAACCTCTCCCATAGCACATTAGACTGGTCCCACCCATAAAGGCAGTCCAGATCCAAATAGCCTGGCAGGTCTCCTCTGCACGAAGAACACAGCAACCACAGACTTAATGTACTCGTCAGTATGGTACGGCTGATATCACTATAGGTGCAGCGAGCTAGGGACACACGTCTGGGCATACCCTGATTACTCATGGAGACAAAAAACAAAGGTTTGGGATCCCTCTCAGCGAGAACGGGCAAAGGCTGAAATAGCCGGAGCTATAGGTTGTAACCTACTCGGGAGAGGAATCACTTTTTTTGCTCACTTGATCCATTACAGAGGAAACCTCTCGCATAGCACATTAGACTGGTCCCACCCACAAGGGTAGTGCAGATCCAATTAGCCTGGCAGGTCTCCTCTGCATAAAGAACACAGCAACCACAGACATATGTTTCAGCCTACAATGGCCTTGTCAGTATGGTACAGCTGATATCACTATAGGTGCAGCGAGTTAATGACCCACGTCTGGGCATACCCTGCTTACTCATGGAGACAAAAAACAAAGGTTTGGGATCCCTCTCAGCGAGAACGGGCAAAGGCTGAAATAGCCGGCCCTATAGGTTGTAACCTACTCGGGAGAGGAATCACTTTTTTTGCTCACTTGATCCATTACAGAGGAAACCTCTCCCATAGCACATTAGACTGGTCCCACCCACAAGAGTAGTGCAGATCCAAATAGCCTGGCAGGTCTCCTCTGCACAAAGAACACAGCAACCACAGACATACGTTTCAGCCTACAATGGTCTTGTCAGTATGGTACGGCTGATATCACTATAGGTGCAGCGAGCTAATGACCCACGTCTGGGCATAACCTTCTTAGTCATGGAGACAAAAAACAAAGGTTTGGGATCCCTCTCAGCGAGAACATGCAAAGGCTGAAATAGCCGGCCCTATAGGCAGTGGTGTATCTTGATTTTGTGCTGCCCTAGGCAGACAAAATCCGGGCACCCCCCTACCCAAGCTGCACACCCACGTTACACACCTAAGACATGCCCCATCATTCAGACTCACATCAAGCTCACACTCCCATCACACTCAGTCACACACTCCTACTCCCATCACACTCAGTCACACACTCCTACTCCCATCACGCACACACCGACTCCCATCACACTCAGTCACACACACTGTCTCCCATCACACACACTCTGACTCCCATCACACTCAGTCACACACACTGTCTCCCATCACACACACTCTGACTCCCATCACACTCAGTCACACACACTGACTCCCATCACACTCAGTCACACACACACACACACACTCTGACTCCCATCACACTCAGTCACACACACACACACACACACTCTGACTCCGACTCCCATCACACTCAGTCACACACACTGTCTCCCATCACACACACTCTGACTCCCATCACACTCAGTCACACACAGTCTCCCATCACACACACTCTGACTCCCATCACACTCAGTCACACACACACTCAGTCACACACACACACACACAGTCTCCCATCAGCACTTACCTTTCATTGGAGGCTAGTGGCAGGCAGCATGGTCCCTCCATGCTGCCTGTTCGGCTTCCCGGCGATTGTGCCGACAGGTCACGTGACCGGGCGCGCGTATGACGTCAGCGCGCCCGTCACGTGACTGTCGGGACTTCCGTGTCGGCAAACTGCACGGGGAGCCGAACAGGCAACACGGAGGTTTCTCTGTGCTGCCTATTCGGCTCCCCGTGCAGCCTGGCAGGCAGGCAGAGAAGGTGAGGGGGATCTTCCGATCCCCTCTCACCTCCGTCTCTGCCTGCAAGCGCGGTCTATTTTTTTTTTCAGTGGTGGGGGGCGCTGCCGCCCCCCAAAATTTGCCGCCATAGGCATCCGCCTAGGATGCCTCGCGGTAAATACAGCACTGCCTATAGGTTGTAACCTACTCGGGAGAGGAATCACCGTTTATTGCTCGCTTGCTCCATTACAGAGGAAACCTCTCCCATAGCACATTAGACTGGTCCCACCCATAAGGGCAGTCCAGATCCAAATAGCCTGGCAGGTCTCCTCTGCACAAAGAACACAGCAACCACGGATGTACGTTTCGGCCTTCAATGGCCTCGTCAGTATGGTACAGCTGATATCCCTCTAGGTGCAGCGAGCTAGGGACCCACGTCTGGGCATACCCTGATTACTCATGGAGACAAAAACAAAGGTTTGTGGTGCAGTGTGTTACTGTGTGGGGACAATGTATAAAGTGCTATGGGGGCAATGAGATACTGTGGAATGTGCTGTGGGTTATTGTGACATATGTGTTTTTTTGTTGGCTATTGACCTCATCCCTGCTCTGTCCATGATGACAATTTCACTCTCCCTCTTATATTATATAGTCTCTAATCTATTCATGTGCCATGGCTTCATCCTCCTTTTTATGGTATGTATTCCTTGCTCTGCATGATCTGTCAGTATTCCATTGCTCTATCAATGTCTCATGGCTCAATCCTCCGTGTTACACTTCCCTTGTATGTACGCAGAGGGGATAGAGTGCCCGATTCCTGAAAACCACCCACTAACAAACCACATGCCTCCCCCCAACCCCCCAGTACCCCAATAACTGGACACAAGACGGGTTGATGGTATAAATAGGCCACAGCAAATTTGATTAAAACAGTAATTGGGCTGTATCCGCCAACCACCATCTTTCCTTTATATAAAATAACTTATACAGCCTAACAACTCTGCACTAATGTCATCATTTACAGACCCCCCGTGGGGGTATGACAGGTGTTGGATAAGCCGGAACTTGCCTGGCTCTTTTTTGGGAACCACCCCCAATGGCGACCCCCGAAGGGACGCCAAAGGGGGCGATTCAAAAGGACCTGCTACCGGACCGAGCTCTATTTCCTTAGCCAACTTTACCCGAACAACCTCAGGGTGTTCATCAACCGAACGTAAATTCTTACAACACGCCCGATCCTGAAACGGGATCCAAAACCCTTCCTCAAACCCTCAGAGCAAGAGCTCCGCCGCCCTGCGATTGCTATACTTATTTAGCATGGGGCGCATTGCCCCGACGGCTACCGGAGTCTTCCCCCTTACCACCCAGGTCCCCTTTATCACTGCCTTTTTGGCGCTTAAAGCAGAGGGAGGCGGGATGGTTGCCCCCGCACCCCGAGCATTCGTGTTTAAAACGACAGCCCGTGCCGAATTTGCACTGGCCGTCGTTAAACTGCCAGCAGCCACCTGGGCGTCGTTGTGTGGCCGAAGGAGCGGGCGGGCCCATTCCTCCGGCCCCCCCGAGAAAGGAAGTAAGCCCCCCTTGGTGGGAAGCTGGCCGAGTCATGATGGCCAGCCACAATCCCACGTCTATTTGGTCCCAACCCGTGGTGGGACGGACGGTGGGTGAAACCTCCGTGCTGCCTGTTCGGCTCCCTGTGCAGTGTGCCAACACGGAAGTGCCGACAGTCACGTGACGGGTGCGCTGACGTCATACGCGCGCCCGGTCACATGACCTGTCGGCACAATCGCCGGGAAGCCGAACAGGCAGCATGGAGCGACCATGCTGCCTGCCACTAGCCACCAAGGAAAGGTAAATGCTGATGGGAGACTGTGTGTGTGACTGAGTGTGATGGGAGTCCGAGTGTGTGTGATGAGAGACAGTGTTTGTGACTGAGTGTGATGGGAGTGAGAGTGTGTGTGATGGGAGACAGTGTGTGTGACTGAGTGTGATGGGAGTCAGAATGTGTGTGATGGGAGACAGTGTGTGTGATGGGAGTAGGAGTGTGTGACTGAGTGTGATGGGAGTGTGAGCTTGATGTGAGTCTGAATGATGGGGCATGTCTTAGGTGTGTAACGTGGGTGTGCAGCTTGGGTAGGGGGGTGCCCAGATTTTATCTGCCTAGGGCAGCACAAAATCAAGATACACCACTGCCCATAACCACACACTCCTCCTAGTGTTGCAACATTTTCTACAAAAAAATACCGCTCTTGGTGGTGTCCCCGTAGACTTAACATTAGCATTAATCCAATTTTTATACCGTTCTGCAGGTAAAACACTAGCTGGGTGGCATCCCTACCTCCGCCATAGCTCCAAAAACAAAACTGTCCTATCTTTGTCCTCATGAAATGTTGGGAGTTATGGATTTTCTCTCTCCAAATTGTATTTCCAGTAAATCATATACTGCAGGCCATTGAAGGAGTTTAATGTATCCAGGGTGTTATGTATGAAACTATGACTGTGATGTACCCAGTGATGTCATAAACACACTCCTTTGAACTTAATGTTCTATGCCCAGTCTGTGCCATGTTTGGATACAACTTTCTGCTGAGAGAGAAGCTTGTATGATTTCCATTTTACCTCAACCTATGGGTCACTTAGTATAAACTGAAAGAGAATACCCTGCACTCCAACCCTCTCTCGAATGGATAATTCTGTTGATCCTCCTGGCAGCCATGCTTTAGATTCAGATTTATATTCTTCCAATGCTAAAATCAAAGATTCCATGTAGGGCTATTTTATGGCTCAGCTGTATTTGTAATTTGTATCTATTTTATGTTATTTTAAGTTATTTCCCAAGCCACATTTGCTTACAGGGCACTTGTCCTACCCTTGCCCACATTTTACTTCATTTTGCAGCCCTCTAGCCATTTCCAGGACTTTTTTAGAGGCATTTTAGTGGCCAAAAGTTCGTGTCCCCATTGACTTCAAAGGGGTTCGAGTTCGGGGTCAAGTTCTAGCACGGACCCGGACATTTTTTCGAAGTTCGGCCGGACCTGCCGAACCCGAACATCCAGGTGTCGCTCAACTCTAGTAACCATATAAGGCTACTTTCTATATAACCATGTAAAGCTACTTTCTGTATATCCATATACAGCTACTTTCTAGTCATGAAATAATCACCAGGGCACACAATAATTTCATCCCACCTAGCTCTGCTTGTTTCCCGGGGGACTCATCATCTGTATCAATACCAATTTATTACACCGTCACCTCTAAATATATATCACCTTCACCTGACTGTACACATCATCTGTATCAGCACCATTTTATTACACCGTCACCTCTAAATATATATCGCCTCCACCTGACTGTACACATCATCTGTATCAATACCAATTTATTACACCGTCACCTCTAAATATGTATCGCCTCCACCTGACTGTACACATCATGTGTATCAATACCATTTTATTACACCGTCACCTCTAAATATGTATCGCCTCCACCTGACTGTACACATCATCTGTATCAATACCAATTTATTACACTGTCAGCTCTTAATATATATCGCCTCCATCTGACTGTACACATCATCTGTATCAGCACCATTTTATTACACTGTCACCTCTAAATATGTATCGCCTCCACCTGACTGTACACATCATCTGTATCAGCATCATTTTATTACACCGTCACCTCTAAATATATATCGCCTCCACCTGACTGTACACATCATCTGTATCAATACCAATTTATTACACCGTCACCTCTAAATATGTATCGCCTCCACCTGACTGTACACATCATCTGTATCAATACCATTTTATTACACCGTCACCTCTAAATATATATCGCCTCCACCTGACTGTACACATCATCTGCATCAATACTATTTTATTACACCGTCACCTCTAAATATATATCGCCTCAACCTGACTGTACACATCATCTGTATCAATACCATTTTATTACACCGTCACCTCTAAATATATATCGCCTCCACCTGACTGTACACATCATCTGTATCAATACCATTTTATTACACCGTCACCTCTAAATATATATCGCCTCCACCTGACTGTACATATCATCTGCATCAATACCATTTTATTACACCGTCACCTCTAAATATATATCGCCTCCACCTGACTGTACATATCATCTGCATCAATACCATTTTATTACACTGTCACCTCTAAATATATATATCGCCTCCAACTGACTGTACACATCATCTGTATCAATACCATTTTATTACACCGTCACCTCTAAATATGTATCGCCTCCACCTGACTGTACACATCATCTGTATCAATACCATTTTATTACACCGTCACCTCTAAATATGTATCGCCTCCAACTGACTGTACACATCATCTGTATCAGCACCATTTTATTACACCGTCACCTCTAAATATGTATCGCCTCCAACTGACTGTACACATCATCTGTATCAGCACCATTTTATTACACCGTCACCTCTAAATATATATCGCCTCCACCTGACTGTACACATCATCTGTATCAGCACCATTTTATTACAACGTCACCTCTAAATATATATCGCCTCCATCTGACTGTACACATCATCTGTATCAGCACCAATTTATTACACTGTCACCTCTAAATATATATCGCCTCCATCTGACTGTACACATCATCTGTATCAGCACCAATTTATTACACTGTCACCTCTAAATATATATCGCCTCCATCTGACTGTACACATCATCTGTATCAGCACCATTTTATTACACCGTCACCTCTAAATATGTATCGCCTCCATCTGACTGTACACATCATCTGTATCAATACCATTTTATTACACTGTCACCTCTAAATATAATGCACTGGTTTGGTCTGTCTGTTTATCATTGGTAATGCGCTGGTTTGGTCTGTTTATCATTGGTAATGTGCTGGTTTGGTCTGTTTATCATTTGTAATGCGCTGGTTTGGTCTGTCTGTTTCTCATTGGTAATGCGCTGGTTTGGTCTGTTTATCATTGGTAATGCGCTGGTTTGGTCTGTTTATCATTGGTAATGCGCTGGTTTGGTCTGTTTATCATTGGTAATGCACTGGTTTGGTCTGTTTATCATTGGTAATGCGCTGGTTTGGTCTGTTTGTCATTGGTAATGCGCTGGTTTGGTCTGTTTATCATTGGTAATGCGCTGGTTTGGTCTGTTTCTCATTGGCAATGCGCTGGTTTGGTCTGTTTATCATTGGTAATGCGCTGGTTTGGTCTGTTTATCATTGGTAATGCACTGGTTTGGTCTGTTTATCATTGGTAATGCACTGGTTTGGTCTCTTTATCATTGGTAATGCACTGGTTTGGTCTGTTTATCATTGGTAATGCGCTGGTTTGGTCTGTTTATCATTGGTAATGCGCTGGTTTGGTCTGTTTATCATTGGTAATGTGCTGGTTTGGTCTGTTTATCATTTGTAATGCGCTGGTTTGGTCTGTCTGTTTCTCATTGGTAATGCGCTGGTTTGGTCTGTTTATCATTGGTAATGCGCTGGTTTGGTCTGTTTATCATTGGTAATGCGCTGGTTTGGTCTGTTTATCATTGGTAATGCGCTGGTTTGGTCTGTTTATCATTGGTAATGCACTGGTTTGGTCTGTTTATCATTGGTAATGCGCTGGTTTGGTCTGTTTGTCATTGGTAATGCGCTGGTTTGGTCTGTTTCTCATTGGTAATGCGCTGGTTTGGTCTGTTTATCATTGGTAATGCGCTGGTTTGGTCTGTTTATCATTGGTAATGCACTGGTTTGGTCTGTTTATCATTGGTAATGCACTGGTTTGGTCTGTTTATCATTGGTAATGCACTGGTTTGGTCTGTTTATCATTGGTAATGCGCTGGTTTGGTCTGTTTATCATTGGTAATGCGCTGGTTTGGTCTGTTTATCATTGGTAATGCACTGGTTTGGTCTGTCTGTTTATCATTGGTAATGCGATGGTTTGGTCTGTTTATCATTGGTAATGTGCTGGTTTGGTCTGTTTATCATTGGTAATCCGCTTGTTTGGTCTGTTTATCATTGGTAATGCGCTGGTTTGGTCTGTTTATCATTGGTAATGCGCTGGTTTGGTCTGTCTGTTTATCATTGGTAATGCGCTGGTTTGGTCTGTCTGTTTATCATTGGTAATGCACTGGTTTGGTCTGTCTGTTTATCATTGGTAATGCGCTGGTTTGGTCTGTTTATCATTGGTAATGCGCTGGTTTGGTCTGTTTGTTTATCATTGGTAATGCACTGGTTTGGTCTGTTTATCATTGGTAATGCGCTGGTTTGGTCTGTTTATCATTGGTAATGCACTGGTTTGGTCTGTTTATCATTGGTAATGCACTGGTTTGGTATGTTTATCATTGGTAATGCACTGGTTTGGTCTGTCTGTTTATCATTGGTAATGCACTAGTTTGGTCTGTCTGTTTATCATTGGTAATGCGCTGGTTTGGTCTGTTTATCATTGGTAATGCGCTGGTTTGGTCTGTCTGTTTATCATTGGTAATGCACTGGTTTGGTCTGTTTATCATTGGTAATGCACTGGTTTGGTCTGTTTATCATTGGTAATGCGCTGGTTTGGTCTGTTTCTCATTGGTAATGCGCTGGTTTGGTCTGTTTCTCATTGGTAATGCGCTGGTTTGGTCTGTCTGTTTATCATTGGTAATGCGCTGGTTTGGTCTGTCTGTTTATCATTGGTAATGCGCTGGTTTGGTCTGTCTGTTTATCATTGGTAATGTGCTGGTTTGGTCTGTTTATCATTAGTAATGCACTGGTTTGGTCTGTTTATCATTGGTAATGCACTGGTTTGGTCTGTTTATCATTGGTAATGCACTGGTTTGGTCTGTTTATCATTGGTAATGCGCTGGTTTGGTCTGTTTATCATTGGTAATGCGCTGGTTTGGTCTGTCTGTTTATCATTGGTAATGCACTAGTTTGGTCTGTCTGTTTATCATTGGTAATGCACTGGTTTGGTCTGTCTGTTTATCATTGGTAATGCGCTGGTTTGGTCTGTTTCTCATTGGTAATGCACTAGTTTGGTCTGTCTGTTTATCATTGGTAATGCACTAGTTTGGTCTGTCTGTTTATCATTGGTAATGCACTGGTTTGGTATGTCTGTTTATCATTGGTAATGCGCTGGTTTGGTCTGTTTATCATTGGTAATGCGCTGGTTTGGTCTGTCTGTTTATCATTGGTAATGTACTGGTTTGGTATGTTTATCATTGGTAATGCGCTGGTTTGGTCTGTTTATCATTGGTAATGTGCTGGTTTGGTCTGTTTATCATTGGTAATGCGCTGGTTTGGTCTGTTTATCATTGGTAATGCACTGGTTTGGTCTGTTTATCATTGGTAATGCGCTGGTTTGGTCTGTTTATCATTGGTAATGCGCTGGTTTGGTCTGTTTCTCATTGGTAATGCGCTGGTTTGGTCTGTTTATCATTGGTAATGCGCTGGTTTGGTTTGTCTGTTTATCATTGGTAATGCACTGGTTTGGTCTGTCTGTTTATCATTAGTAATGCGCTGGTTTGGTCTGTCTGTTTATCATTGGTAATGCGCTGGTTTGGTCTGTCTGTTTATCATTAGTAATGCGCTGGTTTGGTCTGTCTGTTTATCATTGGTAATGCGCTGGTTTGGTCTGTCTGTTTCTCATTGGTAATGCGCTGGTTTGGTCTGTTTCTCATTGGTAATGCGCTGGTTTGGTCTGTCTGTTTATCATTGGTAATGCGCTGGTTTGGTCTGTCTGTTTATCATTGGTAATGCGCTGGTTTGGTCTGTCTGTTTATCATTAGTAATACATAGTAACATAGTAACATAGTAATTTAGGTTGAAAAAAGACACAAGTCCATCAAGTTCAACCCTTCTACCTATCATTACAGCTTTTGATCCAAAAGAAGGCAAAAAACCCCTAAGGAAGCTATTTCGAATTTTGCCTCCTGGGGGAAAAAATTCCTTCTTGACTCCAAGAGGCAATCAGATTTCTCCTTGGATCAATAAGCTCTTTTATTAATGCTTATTCTATTATTAATAGCCCTGTATGTTCTGCTTTCCTAAAAAATCATCCAGACCATTTGTAAATGCATCTATTGTGTTTGCTAGCACTACCTCTCTTGGCAGTGAGTTCCATAATTTTATCGTCCTTACCGTAAAGAATCCCTTCCTTTGCTGTCTATGAAATCTTTGCTCTTCCAGTCTCAGGGGGTGACCTCTTGTTCTTTGTACCTTTCTGTTAATGAACAGGTCACTGGAGAGCTCTTTATATTTGCCCTGCAAATATTTATATAATGTTATCATATCCCCTCTGAGACGCCTTTTTTCTAACGTATATAAATTCAATTTTTTAAGTCTCTCTTCATAACTAAGATCCTCCAATCCCCTTATTAATTTTGTAGCTCTCCTTTGCACTTTTTCTAGTTCCTTAATATCCTTTTTAAGGACTGGTGCCCAGAATTGTACTGCATATTCAAGGTGAGGTCTTACCATTGATTTGTAAAGAGGCAAGATGATATCCTCCTCCCGTGAATCTATACCTCGTTTTATACATGCCAATATCTTATTGGCCCTTGCAGCTGCTGACTGGCATTGGGCACTGTTGCCAAGTTTGTTGTCTATAATTATTCCTAAATCCTTTTCATTAGTAGTTTTTCCCAGGGAAAAACCATTTAACGTATATGTTGCTTTGTTATTATTTTTCCCATAATGCATAACTTTACATTTGTCTATATTGAACCTCATTTGCCACTTTACTGCCCAGTCCCCCACTCTGTCCAAATCTTCCTGTAAAGAAAAAACATCAAGATTAGTCTTTATTGCCTTACCTAATTTAGTGTCATCAGTAATGCACTGGTTTGGTCTGTTTCTCATTGGTAATGCGCTGGTTTGGTCTGTTTATCATTAGTAATGCGCTGGTTTGGTCTGTTTATCATTGGTAATGCGCTGGTTTGGTCTGTTTATCATTGGTAATGCGCTATTTTGGTCTGTTTCTCATTGGTAATGCACTGGTTTGGTCTGTTTATCATTGGTAATGGGCTGGTTTGGTCTGTTTATCATTGGTAATGCACTGGTTTGGTCTGTCTGTTTATCATTGGTAATGCGCTGGTTTGGTCTGTTTATCATTGGTAATGCGCTGGTTTGGTCTGTTTATCATTGGTAATGCACTGGTTTGGTCTGTCTGTTTATCATTGGTAATGTGCTGGTTTGGTCTGTCTGTTTATCATTGGTAATGCGCTGGTTTGGTCTGTTTATCATTGGCAATGCGCTGGTTTGGTCTGTTTATTATTGGTAATGCACTCGTTTGGTCTGTCTGTTTATCATTGGTAATGTGCAGGTTTGGTCTGTTTATTATTGGTAATGCGCTGGTTTGGTCTGTCTGTTTCTCATTGGTAATGCACTGGTTTGGTCTGTTTATCATTGGTAATGCACTGGTTTGGTCTGTTTATCATTGGTAATGCACTCGTTTGGTCTGTCTGTTTATCATTGGTAATGCGCTGGTTTGGTCTGTCTGTTTATCATTGGTAATGCGCTGGTTTGGTCTGTTTATCATTGGTAATGCGCTGGTTTGGTCTGTTTATCATTGGTAATGCGCTGGTTTGGTCTGTCTGTTTATCATTGGTAATGCGCTGGTTTGGTCTGTTTATCATTGGTAATGCGCTGGTTTGGTCTGTCTGTTTATCATTGGTAATGCGCTGGTTTGGTCTGTCTGTTTATCATTGGTAATGCGCTGGTTTGGTCTGTTTATCATTGGTAATGCACTGGTTTGGTCTGTTTATCATTGGTAATGCGCTGGTTTGGTCTGTCTGTTTATCATTGGTAATGCGCTGGTTTGGTCTGTTTATCATTGGTAATGCGCTGGTTTGGTCTGTCTGTTTATCATTGGTAATGTGCTGGTTTGGTCTGTCTGTTTATCATTGGTAATGCGCTGGTTTGGTCTGTTTATCATTGGCAATGCGCTGGTTTGGTCTGTTTATTATTGGTAATGCACTCGTTTGGTCTGTCTGTTTATCATTGGTAATGTGCAGGTTTGGTCTGTTTATTATTGGTAATGCGCTGGTTTGGTCTGTCTGTTTCTCATTGGTAATGCACTGGTTTGGTCTGTTTATCATTGGTAATGCACTGGTTTGGTCTGTTTATCATTGGTAATGCACTCGTTTGGTCTGTCTGTTTATCATTGGTAATGCGCTGGTTTGGTCTGTCTGTTTATCATTGGTAATGCGCTGGTTTGGTCTGTTTATCATTGGTAATGCGCTGGTTTGGTCTGTTTATCATTGGTAATGCGCTGGTTTGGTCTGTCTGTTTATCATTGGTAATGCGCTGGTTTGGTCTGTTTATCATTGGTAATGCGCTGGTTTGGTCTGTCTGTTTATCATTGGTAATGCGCTGGTTTGGTCTGTCTGTTTATCATTGGTAATGCGCTGGTTTGGTCTGTTTATCATTGGTAATGCACTGGTTTGGTCTGTTTATCATTGGTAATGCGCTGGTTTGGTCTGTCTGTTTATCATTGGTAATGCGCTGGTTTGGTCTGTTTATCATTGGTAATGCGCTGGTTTGGTCTGTCTGTTTATCATTGGTAATGCGCTGGTTTGGTCTGTTTATCATTGGTAATGCGCTGGTTTGGTCTGTTTCTCATTGGTAATGCACTGGTTTGGTCTGTTTATCATTGGTAATGCGCTGGTTTGGTCTGTCTGTTTATCATTGGTAATGCGCTGGTTTGGTCTGTGTATCATTGGTAATGCGCTGGTTTGGTCTGTCTGTTTCTCATTGGTAATGCGCTGGTTTGGTCTGTTTATCATTGGTAATGCGCTGGTTTGGTCTGTTTATCATTTGTAATGCGCTGGTTTGGTCTGTTTATCATTGGTAATGCGCTGGTTTGGTCTGTTTATCATTAGTAATGCGCTGGTTTGGTCTGTTTATCATTAGTAATGCGCAGGTTTGGTCTGTTTATCATTGGTAATGCGCAGGTTTGGTCTGTTTATCATTGGTAATGCGCTGGTTTGGTCTGTTTATCATTGGTAATGCGCAGGTTTGGTCTGTTTATCATTGGTAATGCGCTGGTTTGGTCTGTTTATCATTGGTAATGCACTGGTTTGGTCTGTTTATCATTGGTAATGCGCTGGTTTGGTCTGTTTATCATTGGTAATGTGCTGGTTTGGTCTGTTTATCATTGGTAATGCGCTGGTTTGGTCTGTTTATCATTAGTAATGCGCTGGTTTGGTCTGTTTATCATTAGTAATGCGCTGGTTTGGTCTGTTTATCATTGGTAATGTGCTGGTTTGGTCTGTTTATCATTGGTAATGCACTGGTTTGGTCTGTGTATCATTGGTAATGCGCTGGTTTGGTCTGTTTATCATTGGTAATGCGCTTGTTTGGTCTGTTTATCATTGGTATTGCGCTGGTTTGGTCTGTTTATCATTGGTAATGCGCTTGTTTGGTCTGTTTATCATTGGTAATGTGCTGGTTTGGTCTGTTTATCATTGGTAATGCGCAGGTTTGGTCTGTTTATCATTGGTAATGCGCTGGTTTGGTCTGTTTATCATTGGTAATGCACTGGTTTGGTCTGTTTATCATTGGTAATGCGCTGGTTTGGTCTTTTTATCATTGGTAATGCGCTGGTTTGGTCTATCTGTTTATCATTGGTAATGCGCTTGTTTGGTCTGTTTATCATTGGTAATGCGCTGGTTTGGTCTGTTTATCATTGGTAATGCGCTTGTTTGGTCTGTTTATCATTGGTAATGTGCTGGTTTGGTCTGTTTATCATTGGTAATGTGCTGGTTTGGTCTGTTTATCATTGGTAATGTGCTGGTTTGGTCTGTTTATCATTGGTAATGTGCTGGTTTGGTCTGTTTATCATTGGTAATGCACTGGTTTGGTCTGTCTGTTTATCATTGGTAATGTGCTGGTTTGGTCTGTCTGTTTATCATTGGTAATGCGCTGGTTTGGTCTGTTTATCATTGGTAATGCGCTGGTTTGGTCTGTTTATCATTGGTAATGCGCTGGTTTGGTCTGTTTATCATTAGTAATGCACTGGTTTGGTCTGTCTGTTTATCATTGGTAATGCGCTGGTTCGGTCTGTCTGTTTATCATTGGTAATGTGCTGGTTTGGTCTGTCTGTTTATCATTGGTAATGCGCTGGTTTGGTCTGTTTATCATTAGTAATGCACTGGTTTGGTCTATCTGTTTATCATTGGTAATGCACTGGTTTGGTCTGTTTATCATTGGTAATGCGCTGGTTTGGTCTGTTTATCATTGGTAATGCGCTGGTTTGGTCTTTTTATCATTGGTAATGCGCTGGTTTGGTCTGGTTTGGTCTGTTTATCATTGGTAATGTGCTGTTTTGGTCTGTTTATCATTGGTAATGTGCTGGTTTGGTCTGTTTATCATTGGTAATGCGCTGGTTTGGTCGGTCTGTTTATCATTGGTAATGCGCTGGTTTGGTCTGTTTATCATTAGTAATGCGCTGGTTTGGTCTGTTTATCATTAGTAATGTGCTGGTTTGGTCTGTCTGTTTCTCATTGGTAATGCGCTAGTTTGGTCTGTCTGTTTATCATTGGTAATGCACTGGTTTGGTCTGTTTATCATTGGTAATGTGCTGGTTTGGTCTGTCTGTTTCTTATTGGTAATGCACTGGTTTGGTCTGTTTATCATTGGTAATGCGCTGGTTTGGTCTGTTTATCATTGGTAATGCGCTGGTTTGGTCTGTTTATCATTGGTAATGCGCTGGCGTGGTCTGTCTGTTTCTCATTGGTAATGCGCTGGTTTGGTCTGTTTGTTTCTCATTGGTAATGCGCTGGTTTGGTCTGTTTATCATTGGTAATGCGCTGGTTTGGTCTGTTTATCATTGGTAATGCACTGGTTTGGTCTGTTTATCATTGGTAATGCGCTGGTTTGGTCTGTTTATCATTGGTAATGCGCTGGTTTGGTCTGTTTATCATTGGTAATGCCCTGGTTTGGTCTGTTTATCATTGGTAATGCGCTGGTTTGGTCTGTTTATCATTGGTAATGCACTGGTTTGGTCTGTTTATCATTGGTAATGCGCTAGTTTGGTCTGTTTATCATTGGTAATGCGCTAGTTTGGTCTGTCTGTTTCTCATTGGTAATGCGCTGGTTTGGTCTGTCTGTTTATCATTGGTAATGCGCTGGTTTGGTCTGTTTATCATTGGTAATGCGCTGGTTTGGTCTGTTTATCATTGGTAATGCGCTGGTTTGGTCTGTTTATCATTGGTAATGCACTGGTTTGGTCTGTTTATCATTGGTAATGCACTGGTTTGGTCTGTTTATCATTGGTAATGCCCTGGTTTGGTCTGTTTATCATTGGTAATGCCCTGGTTTGGTCTGTTTATCATTGGTAATGCACTGGTTTGGTCTGTCTGTTCATCTATGGTAATGCACTGGTTTGGTCTGTTTATCATTGGTAATGTGCTGGTTTGGTCTGTTTATCATTGGTAATGCGCTGGTTTGGTCTGTCTGTTTATCATTGGTAATGCGCTGGTTTGGTCTGTCTGTTTCTCATTGGTAATGCACTGGTTTGGTCTGTTTATCATTGGTAATGCGCTGGTTTGGTCTGTCTGTTTCTCATTGGTAATGCGCTGGTTTGGTCTGTCTGTTTCTCATTGGTAATGCACTGGTTTGGTCTGTTTATCATTGGTAATGCGCTGGTTTGTTCTGTTTATCATTGGTAATGCGCTGGTTTGGTCTGTTTATCATTGGTAATGCACTGGTTTGGTCTGTCTGTTTCTCATTTGTAATGCGCTGGTTTGGTCTGTCTGTTTCTCATTGGTATTGCGCTGGTTTGGTCTGTTTATCATTAGTAATGCGCAGGTTTGGTCTGTTTATCATTGGTAATGCGCTGGTTTGGTCTGTTTATCATTGGTAATGCGCAGGTTTGGTCTGTTTATCATTGGTAATGCGCTGGTTTGGTCTGTTTATCATTGGTAATGCACTGGTTTGGTCTGTTTATCATTGGTAATGCGCTGGTTTGGTCTTTTTATCATTGGTAATGCGCTGGTTTGGTCTATCTGTTTATCATTGGTAATGCGCTTGTTTGGTCTGTTTATCATTGGTAATGCGCTGGTTTGGTCTGTTTATCATTGGTAATGCGCTTGTTTGGTCTGTTTATCATTGGTAATGTGCTGGTTTGGTCTGTTTATCATTGGTAATGTGCTGGTTTGGTCTGTTTATCATTGGTAATGCACTGGTTTGGTCTGTCTGTTTATCATTGGTAATGCGCTGGTTTGGTCTGTCTGTTTCTCATTGGTAATGCGCTAGTTTGGTCTGTCTGTTTATCATTGGTAATGCACTGGTTTGGTCTGTTTATCATTGGTAATGCGCTGGTTTGGTCTGGTTTGGTCTGTTTATCATTGGTAATGTGCTGTTTTGGTCTGTTTATCATTGGTAATGTGCTGGTTTGGTCTGTTTATCATTGGTAATGCGCTGGTTTGGTCTGTCTGTTTATCATTGGTAATGCGCTGGTTTGGTCTGTCTGTTTCTCATTGGTAATGCGCTAGTTTGGTCTGTCTGTTTATCATTGGTAATGCACTGGTTTGGTCTGTTTATCATTGGTAATGCACTGATTTGGTCTGTTTATCATTGGTAATGCACTGGTTTGGTCTGTTTCTCATTGGTAATGCACTGGTTTGGTCTGTTTATCATTGGTAATGCGCTGGTTTGGTCTGTTTATCATTGGTAATGCGCTGGTTTGGTCTGTTTATCATTGGTAATGCACTGGTTTGGTCTGTTTATCATTGGTAATGCGCTGGTTTGGTCTGTTTATCATTGGTAATGCACTGGTTTGGTCTGTTTATCATTGGTAATGCCCTGGTTTGGTCTGTTTATCATTGGTAATGCGCTGGTTTGGTCTGTTTATCATTGGTAATGCACTGGTTTGGTCTGTTTATCATTGGTAATGCGCTGGTTTGGTCTGTTTATCATTGGTAATGCACTGGTTTGGTCTGTTTATCATTGGTAATGCACTGGTTTGGTCTGTTTATCATTGGTAATGCACTGGTTTGGTCTGTCTGTTTATCATTGGTAATGCACTGGTTTGGTCTGTTTATCATTGGTAATGCGCTGGTTTGGTCTGTTTATCATTGGTAATGCACTGGTTTGGTCTGTTTATCATTGGTAATGCGCTGGTTTGGTCTGTTTATCATTGGTAATGCACTGGTTTGGTCTGTTTATCATTGGTAATGCCCTGGTTTGGTCTGTTTATCATTGGTAATGCCCTGGTTTGGTCTGTTTATCATTGGTAATGCACTGGTTTGGTCTGTCTGTTCATCTATGGTAATGCACTGGTTTGGTCTGTTTATCATTGGTAATGCGCAGGTTTGGTCTGTTTATCATTGGTAATGCACTCGTTTGGTTTGGTCTGTTTCTCATTGGTAATGCGCTGGTTTGGTCTGTCTGTTTCTCATTGGTAATGCACTGGTTTGGTCTGTTTATCATTGGTAATGCGCTGGTTTGGTCTGTTTATCATTGGTAATGCGCTGGTTTGGTCTGTTTATCATTGGTAATGCACTGGTTTGGTCTGTCTGTTTCTCATTGGTAATGCGCTGGTTTGGTCTGTCTGTTTCTCATTGGTAATGCACTGGTTTGGTCTGTTTATCATTGGTAATGCGCTGGTTTGGTCTGTTTATCATTGGTAATGCGCTGGTTTGGTCTGTTTATCATTGGTAATGCGCTGGTTTGGTCTGTTTCTTATTGGTAATGCGCTGGTTTGGTCTGTTTATCATTGGTAATGCACTGGTTTGGTCTGTTTATCATTGGTAATGCACTGGTTTGGTCTGTTTATCATTGGTAATGCGCTGGTTTGGTCTGTCTGTTTCTCATTGGTAATGCACTGGTTTGGTCTGTTTATCATTGGTAATGCGCTGGTTTGGTCTGTTTCTTATTGGTAATGCGCTGGTTTGGTCTGTTTATCATTGGTAATGCACTGGTTTGGTCTGTTTATCATTGGTAATGCGCTGGTTTGGTCTGTTTATCATTGGTAATGCGCTGGTTTGGTCTGTCTGTTTATCATTGGTAATGCGCTGGTTTGGTCTGTCTGTTTATCATTGGTAATGCGCTGGTTTGGTCTGTCTGTTTCTCATTGGTAATGCGCTGGTTTGGTCTGTCTGTTTCTCATTGGTAATGCACTGGTTTGGTCTGTTTATCATTGGTAATGCGCTGGTTTGTTCTGTTTATCATTGGTAATGCGCTGGTTTGGTCTGTTTATCATTGGTAATGCACTGGTTTGGTCTGTCTGTTTCTCATTGGTAATGCGCTGGTTTGGTCTGTCTGTTTCTCATTGGTAATGCACTGGTTTGGTCTGTTTATCATTGGTAATGCGCTTGTTTGGTCTGTTTATCATTGGTATTGCGCTGGTTTGGTCTGTTTATCATTAGTAATGCGCAGGTTTGGTCTGTTTATCATTGGTAATGCGCTGGTTTGGTCTGTTTATCATTGGTAATGCGCAGGTTTGGTCTGTTTATCATTGGTAATGCGCTGGTTTGGTCTGTTTATCATTGGTAATGCACTGGTTTGGTCTGTTTATCATTGGTAATGCGCTGGTTTGGTCTTTTTATCATTGGTAATGCGCTGGTTTGGTCTATCTGTTTATCATTGGTAATGCGCTTGTTTGGTCTGTTTATCATTGGTAATGCGCTGGTTTGGTCTGTTTATCATTGGTAATGCGCTTGTTTGGTCTGTTTATCATTGGTAATGTGCTGGTTTGGTCTGTTTATCATTGGTAATGTGCTGGTTTGGTCTGTTTATCATTGGTAATGCACTGGTTTGGTCTGTCTGTTTATCATTGGTAATGCGCTGGTTTGGTCTGTCTGTTTCTCATTGGTAATGCGCTAGTTTGGTCTGTCTGTTTATCATTGGTAATGCACTGGTTTGGTCTGTTTATCATTGGTAATGCGCTGGTTTGGTCTGGTTTGGTCTGTTTATCATTGGTAATGTGCTGTTTTGGTCTGTTTATCATTGGTAATGTGCTGGTTTGGTCTGTTTATCATTGGTAATGCGCTGGTTTGGTCTGTCTGTTTATCATTGGTAATGCGCTGGTTTGGTCTGTCTGTTTCTCATTGGTAATGCGCTAGTTTGGTCTGTCTGTTTATCATTGGTAATGCACTGGTTTGGTCTGTTTATCATTGGTAATGCGCTGGTTTGGTCTGTCTGTTTATCATTGGTAATGCGCTGGTTTGGTCTGTCTGTTTCTCATTGGTAATGCGCTAGTTTGGTCTGTCTGTTTATCATTGGTAATGCACTGGTTTGGTCTGTTTATCATTGGTAATGCACTGATTTGGTCTGTTTATCATTGGTAATGCACTGGTTTGGTCTGTTTCTCATTGGTAATGCACTGGTTTGGTCTGTTTATCATTGGTAATGCGCTGGTTTGGTCTGTTTATCATTGGTAATGCACTGGTTTGGTCTGTTTATCATTGGTAATGCGCTGGTTTGGTCTGTTTATCATTGGTAATGCACTGGTTTGGTCTGTTTATCATTGGTAATGCCCTGGTTTGGTCTGTTTATCATTGGTAATGCGCTGGTTTGGTCTGTTTATCATTGGTAATGCACTGGTTTGGTCTGTCTGTTTATCATTGGTAATGCGCTGGTTTGGTCTGTTTATCATTGGTAATGCACTGGTTTGGTCTGTCTGTTTATCATTGGTAATGCGCTGGTTTGGTCTGTTTATCATTGGTAATGCCCTGGTTTGGTCTGTTTATCATTGGTAATGCCCTGGTTTGGTCTGTTTATCATTGGTAATGCACTGGTTTGGTCTGTCTGTTCATCTATGGTAATGCACTGGTTTGGTCTGTTTATCATTGGTAATGCGCTGGTTTGGTCTGTTTATCATTGGTAATGCGCTGGTTTGGTCTGTCTGTTTATTATTGGTAATGCACTGGTTTGGTCTGTTTATCATTGGTAATGCGCTGGTTTGGTCTGTTTCTTATTGGTAATGCGCTGGTTTGGTCTGTTTATCATTGGTAATGCACTGGTTTGGTCTGTTTATCATTGGTAATGCACTGGTTTGGTCTGTTTATCATTGGTAATGCGCTGGTTTGGTCTGTCTGTTTCTCATTGGTAATGCACTGGTTTGGTCTGTTTATCATTGGTAATGCACTGGTTTGGTCTGTTTATCATTGGTAATGCACTGGTTTGGTCTGTTTATCATTGGTAATGCGCTGGTTTGGTCTGTTTATCATTGGTAATGCGCTGGTTTGGTCTGTTTATCATTGGTAATGCGCTGGTTTGGTCTGTCTGTTTATCATTGGTAATGCACTGGTTTGGTCTGTCTGTTTATCATTGGTAATGCGCTGGTTTGGTCTGTTTATCATTGGTAATGCACTGGTTTGGTCTGTCTGTTTATCATTGGTAATGCGCTGGTTTGGTCTGTTTATCATTGGTAATGCACTGGTTTGGTCTGTTTATCATTGGTAATGCACTGGTTTGGTCTGTCTGTTTATCATTGGTAATGCGCTGGTTTGGTCTGTTTATCATTGGTAATGCACTGGTTTGGTCTGTTTATCATTGGTAATGCCCTGGTTTGGTCTGTTTATCATTGGTAATGCGCTGGTTTGGTCTGTTTATCATTGGTAATGCACTGGTTTGGTCTGTCTGTTTATCATTGGTAATGCGCTGGTTTGGTCTGTCTGTTTATCATTGGTAATGCGCTGGTTTGGTCTGTTTCTCATTGGTAATGCACTAGTTTGGTCTGTCTGTTTATCATTGGTAATGCACTAGTTTGGTCTGTCTGTTTATCATTGGTAATGTGTTGGTTTGGTCTGTTTATCATTGGTAATGCACTGGTTTGGTCTGTCTGTTTATCATTGGTAATGTGCTGGTTTGGTCTGTCTGTTTCTCATTGGTAATGCGCTGGTTTGGTCTGTCTGTTTATCATTGGTAATGCACTGGTTTGGTCTGTCTGTTTATCATTGGTAATGCGCTGGTTTGGTCTGTCTGTTTATCATTGGTAATGCACTGGTTTGGTCTGTTTATCATTGATAATGCACTTGTTTGGTCTGTCTGTTTATCATTGGTAATGTGCTGGTTTGGTCTGTCTGTTTCTCATTGGTAATGCGCTGGTTTGGTCTGTCTGTTTATCATTGGTAATGCACTGGTTTGGTCTGTCTGTTTCTCATTGGTAATGCACTGGTTTGGTCTGTTTATCATTGGTAATGCGCTGGTTTGGTCTGTTTATCATTGGTAATGCGCTGGTTTGGTCTGTTTATCATTGGTAATGCGCTGGTTTGGTCTGTCTGTTTATCATTGGTAATGCACTTTTTTGGTCTGTTTATCATTGGTAATGCACTGGTTTGGTCTGTCTGTTTATCATTGGTAATGTGCTGGTTTGGTCTGTCTGTTTATCATTGGTAATGCACTGGTTTGGTCTGTCTGTTTATCATTGGTAATGCGCTGGTTTGGTCTGTCTGTTTCTCATTGGTAATGCACTGGTTTGGTCTGTTTATCATTGGTAATGCGCTGGTTTGGTCTGTTTATCATTGGTAATGCGCTGGTTTGGTCTGTCTGTTTATCATTGGTAATGCGCTGGTTCGGTCTGTCTGTTTATCATTGGTAATGCGCTGGTTTGGTCTGTCTGTTTCTCATTGGTAATGCACTGGTTTGGTCTGTTTATCATTGGTAATGCGCTGGTTTGGTCTGTCTGTTTATCATTGGTAATGCGCTGGTTTGGTCTGTTTCTTATTGGTAATGCGCTGGTTTGGTCTGTTTATCATTGGTAATGCGCTTGTTTGGTCTGTTTATCATTGGTAATGTGCTGGTTTGGTCTGTTTATCATTGGTAATGTGCTGGTTTGGTCTGTTTATCATTGGTAATGCACTGGTTTGGTCTGTCTGTTTATCATTGGTAATGCGCTGGTTTGGTCTGTCTGTTTCTCATTGGTAATGCGCTAGTTTGGTCTGTCTGTTTATCATTGGTAATGCACTGGTTTGGTCTGTTTATCATTGGTAATGCGCTGGTTTGGTCTGGTTTGGTCTGTTTATCATTGGTAATGTGCTGTTTTGGTCTGTTTATCATTGGTAATGTGCTGGTTTGGTCTGTTTATCATTGGTAATGCGCTGGTTTGGTCTGTCTGTTTATCATTGGTAATGCACTGGTTTGGTCTGTCTGTTTATCATTGGTAATGCACTGGTTTGGTCTGTCTGTTTCTCATTGGTAATGCGCTAGTTTGGTCTGTTTATCATTGGTAATGCGCTGGTTTGGTCTGGTTTGGTCTGTTTATCATTGGTAATGTGCTGGTTTGGTCTGTTTATCATTGGTAATGCACTGGTTTGGTCTGTTTCTCATTGGTAATGCACTGGTTTGGTCTGTTTATCATTGGTAATGCGCTGGTTTGGTCTGTTTATCATTGGTAATGCGCTGGTTTGGTCTGTTTATCATTGGTAATGCACTGGTTTGGTCTGTCTGTTTATCATTGGTAATGCGCTGGTTTGGTCTGTTTATCATTGGTAATGCACTGGTTTGGTCTGTTTATCATTGGTAATGCACTGGTTTGGTCTGTCTGTTTATCATTGGTAATGCGCTGGTTTGGTCTGTTTATCATTGGTAATGCACTGGTTTGGTCTGTTTATCATTGGTAATGCCCTGGTTTGGTCTGTTTATCATTGGTAATGCACTGGTTTGGTCTGTCTGTTTATCATTGGTAATGCGCTGGTTTGGTCTGTTTATCATTGGTAATGCACTGGTTTGGTCTGTTTATCATTGGTAATGCGCTGGTTTGGTCTGTTTATCATTGGTAATGCACTGGTTTGGTCTGTCTGTTTCTCATTGGTAATGCACTGGTTTGGTCTGTCTGTTTATTATTGGTAATGCACTGGTTTGGTCTGTTTATCATTGGTAATGCGCTGGTTTGGTCTGTCTGTTTCTCATTGGTAATGCGCTGGTTTGGTCTGTCTGTTTATCATTGGTAATGCGCTGGTTTGGTCTGTTTCTTATTGGTAATGCGCTGGTTTGGTCTGTTTATCATTGGTAATGCACTGGTTTGGTCTGTTTATCATTGGTAATGCACTGGTTTGGTCTGTTTATCATTGGTAATGCGCTGGTTTGGTCTGTTTCTTATTGGTAATGCGCTGGTTTGGTCTGTTTATCATTGGTAATGCACTGGTTTGGTCTGTTTATCATTGGTAATGCGCTGGTTTGGTCTGTTTATCATTGGTAATGCGCTGGTTTGGTCTGTCTGTTTATCATTGGTAATGCGCTGGTTTGGTCTGTCTGTTTATCATTGGTAATGCGCTGGTTTGGTCTGTCTGTTTCTCATTGGTAATGCGCTGGTTTGGTCTGTCTGTTTCTCATTGGTAATGCACTGGTTTGGTCTGTTTATCATTGGTAATGCGCTGGTTTGTTCTGTTTATCATTGGTAATGCGCTGGTTTGGTCTGTTTATCATTGGTAATGCACTGGTTTGGTCTGTCTGTTTCTCATTGGTAATGCGCTGGTTTGGTCTGTTTATCATTGGTAATGCGCTTGTTTGGTCTGTTTATCATTGGTATTGCGCTGGTTTGGTCTGTTTATCATTAGTAATGCGCTGGTTTGGTCTGTTTATCATTGGTAATGCGCTGGTTTGGTCTTTTTATCATTGGTAATGCGCTGGTTTGGTCTATCTGTTTATCATTGGTAATGCGCTTGTTTGGTCTGTTTATCATTGGTAATGCGCTGGTTTGGTCTGTTTATCATTGGTAATGCGCTTGTTTGGTCTGTTTATCATTGGTAATGTGCTGGTTTGGTCTGTTTATCATTGGTAATGTGCTGGTTTGGTCTGTTTATCATTGGTAATGCACTGGTTTGGTCTGTCTGTTTATCATTGGTAATGCGCTGGTTTGGTCTGTCTGTTTCTCATTGGTAATGCGCTAGTTTGGTCTGTCTGTTTATCATTGGTAATGCACTGGTTTGGTCTGTTTATCATTGGTAATGCGCTGGTTTGGTCTGGTTTGGTCTGTTTATCATTGGTAATGTGCTGTTTTGGTCTGTTTATCATTGGTAATGTGCTGGTTTGGTCTGTTTATCATTGGTAATGCGCTGGTTTGGTCTGTCTGTTTATCATTGGTAATGCGCTGGTTTGGTCTGTCTGTTTCTCATTGGTAATGCGCTAGTTTGGTCTGTCTGTTTATCATTGGTAATGCACTGGTTTGGTCTGTTTATCATTGGTAATGTGCTGGTTTGGTCTGTCTGTTTCTTATTGGTAATGCACTGGTTTGGTCTGTTTATCATTGGTAATGCACTGATTTGGTCTGTTTATCATTGGTAATGCACTGGTTTGGTCTGTTTCTCATTGGTAATGCACTGGTTTGGTCTGTTTATCATTGGTAATGCGCTGGTTTGGTCTGTTTATCATTGGTAATGCGCTGGTTTGGTCTGTTTATCATTGGTAATGCACTGGTTTGGTCTGTTTATCATTGGTAATGCCCTGGTTTGGTCTGTTTATCATTGGTAATGCGCTGGTTTGGTCTGTTTATCATTGGTAATGCACTGGTTTGGTCTGTCTGTTTATCATTGGTAATGCGCTGGTTTGGTCTGTTTATCATTGGTAATGCACTGGTTTGGTCTGTTTATCATTGGTAATGCCCTGGTTTGGTCTGTTTATCATTGGTAATGCGCTGGTTTGGTCTGTTTATCATTGGTAATGCACTGGTTTGGTCTGTCTGTTTATCATTGGTAATGCGCTGGTTTGGTCTGTCTGTTTCTCATTGGTAATGCACTAGTTTGGTCTGTCTGTTTATCATTGGTAATGCACTAGTTTGGTCTGTCTGTTTATCATTGGTAATGTGTTGGTTTGGTCTGTTTATCATTGGTAATGCGCTGGTTTGGTCTGTTTATCATTGGTAATGCACTGGTTTGGTCTGTTTATCATTGGTAATGCGCTGGTTTGGTCTGTTTCTCATTGGTAATGCACTGGTTTGGTCTGTTTATCATTGGTAATGCACTGGTTTGGTCTGTCTGTTTATCATTGGTAATGTGCTGGTTTGGTCTATTTATCATTGGTAATGCACTGGTTTGGTCTGTCTGTTTATCATTGGTAATGTGCTGGTTTGGTCTGTCTGTTTCTCATTGGTAATGCGCTGGTTTGGTCTGTCTGTTTATCATTGGTAATGCACTGGTTTGGTCTGTCTGTTTATCATTGGTAATGCGCTGGTTTGGTCTGTCTGTTTATCATTGGTAATGCACTGGTTTGGTCTGTCTGTTTATCATTGGTAATGCGCTGGTTTGGTCTGTTTATCATTGGTAATGCGCTGGTTTGGTCTGTCTGTTTATCATTGGTAATGCACTGGTTTGGTCTGTCTGTTTATCATTGGTAATGCACTTTTTTGGTCTGTTTATCATTGGTAATGCACTGGTTTGGTCTGTCTGTTTATCATTGGTAATTCACTGGTTAGGTCTGTTTATCATTGGTAATGCGCTGGTTTGGTCTGTTTATCATTGGTAATGCGCTGGTTCGGTCTGTCTGTTTATCATTGGTAATGCACTGGTTTGGTCTGTCTGTTTATCATTGGTAATTCACTGGTTAGGTCTGTTTATCATTGGTAATGCGCTGGTTTGGTCTGTTTATCATTGGTAATGCACTCGTTTGGTCTGTCTGTTTATCATTGGTAATGCGCTGGTTTGGTCTGTTTCTTATTGGTAATGCGCTGGTTTGGTCTGTTTATCATTGGTAATGCACTGGTTTGGTCTGTTTATCATTGGTAATGCACTGGTTTGGTCTGTCTGTTTATCATTGGTAATGCGCTGGTTTGGTCTGTTTATCATTGGTAATGCCCTGGTTTGGTCTGTTTATCATTGGTAATGCGCTGGTTTGGTCTGTCTGTTTATAATTGGTAATGCACTTGTTTGGTCTGTTTATCATTGGTAATGCCCTGGTTTGGTCTGTTTATCATTGGTAATGCACTGGTTTGGTCTGTCTGTTTATCATTGGTAATGCACTGGTTTGGTCTGTCTGTTTATCATTGGTAATGCGCTGGTTTGGTCTGTTTATCATTGGTAATGCACTGGTTTGGTCTGTCTGTTTATCATTGGTAATGCACTGGTTTGGTCTGTCTGTTTATCATTGGTAATGCACTGGTTTGGTCTGTTTATCATTGGTAATGCGCTGGTTTGGTCTGTTTATCATTGGTAATGCACTGGTTTGGTCTGTTTATCATTGGTAATGCACTGGTTTGGTCTGTTTATCATTGGTAATGCACTGGTTTGGTCTGTCTGTTTATCATTGGTAATGCACTGGTTTGGTCTGTTTATCATTGGTAATGCACTGGTTTGGTCTGTTTATCATTGGTAATGCGCTGGTTTGGTCTGTTTATCATTGGTAATGCACTAGTTTGGTCTGTCTGTTTATCATTGGTAATGCACTGGTTTGGTATGTCTGTTTATCATTGGTAATGCGCTGGTTTGGTCTGTTTATCATTGGTAATGCGCTGGTTTGGTCTGTCTGTTTATCATTGGTAATGCACTGGTTTGGTCTGTCTGTTTATCATTGGTAATGCGCTGGTTTGGTCTGTTTATCATTGGTAATGCACTGGTTTGGTCTGTTTATCATTGGTAATGCGCTGGTTTGGTCTGTTTATCATTGGTAATGCACTGGTTTGGTCTGTCTGTTTATCATTGGTAATGTGTTGGTTTGGTCTGTTTATCATTGGTAATGCACTGGTTTGGTCTGTTTATCATTGGTAATGCACTGGTTTGGTCTGTCTGTTTATCATTGGTAATGTGCTGGTTTGGTCTGTTTATCATTGGTAATGCACTGGTTTGGTCTGTCTGTTTATCATTGGTAATGCACTGGTTTGGTCTGTCTGTTTCTCATTGGTAATGCACTGGTTTGGTCTGTCTGTTTATCATTGGTAATGCGCTGGTTTGGTCTGTTTATCATTGGTAATGCACTGGTTTGGTCTGCCTGTTTATCATTGGTAATGCACTTTTTTGGTCTGTTTATCATTGGTAATGCACTGGTTTGGTCTGTCTGTTTATCATTGGTAATGCGCTGGTTTGGTCTGTCTGTTTATCATTGGTAATGCGCTGGTTTGGTCTGTTTATCATTGGTAATGCGCTGGTTTGGTCTGTCTGTTTCTCATTGGTAATGCACTGGTTTGGTCTGTTTATCATTGGTAATGCGCTGGTTTGGTCTGTCTGTTTCTCATTGGTAATGCGCTGGTTTGGTCTGTCTGTTTATCATTGGTAATGCACTGGTTTGGTCTGTCTGTTTATCATTGGTAATGCGCTGGTTTGGTCTGTTTATCATTGGTAATGCGCTGGTTTGGTCTGTTTATCATTGGTAATGCACTGGTTTGGTCTGTTTATCATTGGTAATGCACTGGTTTGGTCTGCCTGTTTATCATTGGTAATGCACTTTTTTGGTCTGTTTATCATTGGTAATGCACTGGTTTGGTCTGTCTGTTTATCATTGGTAATGCGCTGGTTTGGTCTGTCTGTTTATCATTGGTAATGCGCTGGTTTGGTCTGTTTATCATTGGTAATGCGCTGGTTTGGTCTGTTTATCATTGGTAATGCACTGGTTTGGTCTGTTTATCATTGGTAATGCGCTGGTTTGGTCTGTTTATCATTGGTAATGCGCTGGTTTGGTCTGTTTATCATTGGTAATGCGCTGGTTTGGTCTGTTTATCATTGGTAATGCACTGGTTTGGTCTGCCTGTTTATCATTGGTAATGCACTTTTTTGGTCTGTTTATCATTGGTAATGCACTGGTTTGGTCTGTCTGTTTATCATTGGTAATGCGCTGGTTTGGTCTGTCTGTTTATCATTGGTAATGCGCTGGTTTGGTCTGTTTATCATTGGTAATGCACTGGTTTGGTCTGTTTATCATTGGTAATGCACTGGTTTGGTCTGTCTGTTTATCATTGGTAATGCGCTGTTTTGGTCTGTTTATCATTGGTAATGCGCTGGTTTGGTCTGTTTATCATTGGTAATGCGCTGGTTTGGTCTGTTTATCATTGGTAATGTGCTGGTTTGGTCTGTTTATCATTGGTAATGCACTGGTTTGGTCTGTTTATCATTGGTAATGCGCTGGTTTGGTCTGTCTGTTTATCATTGGTAATGCGCTGGTTTGGTCTGTCTGTTTCTCATTGGTAATGCGCTGGTTTGGTCTGTTTATCATTGGTAATGCGCTGGTTTGGTCTGTCTGTTTATCATTGGTAATGCGCTGGTTTGGTCTGTCTGTTTATCATTGGTAATGCGCTGGTTTGGTCTGTCTGTTTATCATTGGTAATGTGCTGGTTTGGTCTGTCTGTTTCTCATTGGTAATGCGCTGGTTTGGTCTGTCTGTTTATCATTGGTAATGCGCTGGTTTGGTCTGTTTATCATTGGTAATGCACTGGTTTGGTCTGTTTATCATTGGTAATGCGCTGGTTTGGTCTGTTTATCATTGGTAATGCACTGGTTTGGTCTGTCTGTTTATCATTGGTAATGTGTTGGTTTGGTCTGTTTATCATTGGTAATGCACTGGTTTGGTCTGTTTATCATTGGTAATGCACTGGTTTGGTCTGTCTGTTTATCATTGGTAATGTGCTGGTTTTGGTCTGTTTATCAGCTCAGGGCGTTGCAATCTTTATTGGGGAAGCTCAACTTTGCCTGTAAAATTATGCCAATGGGCAGGGTGTTTAGCAGACGTCTGGCGGGGGCTACGGCGGGGGTGTGCCGGCCGCATCATTATGTCAGGCTCACTCGGCCCCTAAGGGATGATCTGGCGGTGTGGGATGATTTTTTGAGCAGGTACAATGGACGGTCGTTGTGGCAGGCTCCGGAGGTGTCCAACGCAGATCTCCATCTGTACACGGATGCCTCAGGATCCGTGGGCTACGGGGCGATTTTGGGGTCCCAGTGGTCTGCCGAGACTTGGCCCCCGTTCTGGGGTTCGGGGTGCCTGACAAAGAATTTAGCTTTTTTGGAGCTATTTCCTATTCTGGTGTCAGTGGTCCTTTGGGGACCTACGTTACGGGATCGCAGGGTGGTCTTCCACTGTGACAACATGGGAGTGGTGTTGGCGGTGAATAACCTGACGGCTTCTTCCCCGCCGGTAGTTCGGCTGTTGCGGCTTCTGGTCCTTAACTGCCTTGATTTTAATGTGACCTTTCGTGCTGTTCATATCCCTGGGGTGCATAACGTAATTGCGGATGCACTTTCTCGTTCGCAGTGGGCAACGTTCCGGGCGGCAGCACCATGGGCGGACCCGGAGGGTATCCCGTGCCCGTCGACGCTGTGGGACCTTGGGTTGGGCGAATAGCACAGTGGGTTAGCCAGTCTGTCGCTGGATCCACATGGAAACGTTACGGTAAAGTTTGGGGGGAATGGTTGGATCTGGAGTCCGCTCGTGGGGGTTTCAGGGATGATGGGGCTCGCTTGGAAGGTTTACTGTGGTTGTTGTGGCATTGGGACGCGGCTGGCTTGTCGCCCGCGGCAGTAACGGCACGGATGTCAGGCCTCAGTTTCTGGTTCAGAGCTTCTGGGCTACGGGACGTGACTAAGGAGTTTCTAGTGCGTCAGGCGTTGAAGGGTTGGAGGAGGGGCGTTCTTTCCGTGGATTACCGTAAACCGGTGTCCGGGGCTTTGTTGCTGGGCCTGTGCCACATACTGCCGGTGGTTTGCCACTCGCCTTTTGAGGTGGATCTGTTTCGGTTAGCCTTTTCAATGGCATTTTTTGGAGCTTTGCGTATTGGGGAATTGGTTAGCCAGGCAAAAACGAAGCCAGGGGGTATACTGGCGGCTGATATGGTGCGGGAACCTGGTCTGGTGAGGTTTTTGATCAGGCGCTCCAAGACAGATGTACTTGGGGTTGGAAAGTGGGTCTCCCTGCGGGAAGTCCCCGGTTCTATGGTATGCCCGGTGGCTTGTTTTGACCGGTACGGTTTGGTCCGACCGGCCGGTTCCAATTCATTGCTGGTGCACGCTGATGCGACTCCTTTGTCTAGATTCCAGTTTATCAGGGTCTTCCGGATGGCAGTCGAGGCCCTGGGCCTTCCAAGCCGGGAGTTCGGGGGTCACTCGTTCAGGATTGGCGCTGCGTCTGAGGCCGCAAGGCTGGGTTATGCTGAGCGGGCTATCAGGCAGATTGGGCGGTGGGAATCCCGCAGGTTTCTATCTTATGTCCGTCCGGCTGGTCTGATCTCAGTTTCCTCTGCTTTAAATTCACAGATGTTGCGCCTAGGAGGGTGTGGCTTATAGGCCACTCGTACATATTCTGGGCACGGAGTCGGGCTGCCGTGCGACCTGGGGGAGAGTGCCTGGGCTTTCCGGGAGCCGTGGCGGACGTTCGGTGGTTCGGGTTCCGGGGTATGCGGTGGGTACGCTTGTTACCCGAGGTGGTTCAGTTGTCTCGGCGGTTGGGGCCCCCTGATATTTTACTTATTCATCTGGGGGGCAATGATCTGGGTTCGGTCCCTGTGTGGACCCTGGGGGATACCATAAAAAGGGACCTGGCGAGGCTGCTGGTGCTCTTTCCTGGTGTGTCGCTGGTGTGGTCAGAGGTGGTGCCACGGAATTATTGGAGGTGTGCGCTCAATCAGAGGGCGCTGGAACGGAGCCGGGTGAAATTGAACAAACGAGTGTCTCGTTTTGTGTTGAGTGTGGGGGGCGTGACTATACGCCATAGGGTTTTTGAGTCCGATGCGGCTCGGTATTTCAGGAGTGATGGAGTTCACTTAACTGAGGTGGGCCTTGATCTGTTTAACTTGGCGTTGCAGGATGGTTTGGAACAGGCCATGGCGGTGGTGGTGGGTAGTCCCCGCTGATTTAAGGTGTTAAACGAGCGGGTCTGTGGCGGGGGTTGGCTGTCCTTGCCAGTAGGGGATATGTTTTGGAAAATGGAGTTGGAGTTATTACAAGGAGAATGGTGCTCGGGTCCTCCCCTTAACCTTAAAAGCAACATGGAAGTTGTTTGTAGTTGACGTGCCCACTGAGCTAAGTGAGTCGGCTAGTGGTAAGCATTGTGGGAGAGATGGGCCAGATGGAGTTATGGCATCTCAAGGGACGAGGAGGGGAGGCGAGCTTCTGGATTCTGGATTTGGTTGGAAAAAGGTGGCCATATATAAATATATGGGTGGAAGTGGAAAATGGTTTTACTGGCAAGGGCTTAGTCAATTTGTCAGGCTGTATTCTGTTTTATACATATAAGTATTAAAGGATGGTGGTGGTTTATACAGCCTGATATGTGTTTAATAAAGAAGTGCTGTGGCCTTGTTGTACCATCACAAGTCTCGTGTCCATTATTGGGGGGAACATGGGCTGGTATGGTTATGGGGGAATGTGGGGTTATGGTATGTCTCAGGAATCGGGCATCTATCCCCTCTGCATACATACATGCGCTGGTTTGGTCTGTCTGTTTATCATTGGTAATGCACTTTTTTGGTCTGTTTATCATTGGTAATGCGCTGGTTTGGTCTGTCTGTTTATCATTGGTAATGCGCTGGTTTGGTCTGTTTCTCATTGGTAATGCGCTGGTTTGGTCTGTTTATCATTGGTAATGCACTGGTTTGGTCTGTTTATCATTGGTAATGCGCTGGTTTGGTCTGTCTGTTTCTCATTGGTAATGCACTGGTTTGGTCTGTCTGTTTATCATTGGTAATGCGCTGGTTTGGTCTGTTTATCATTGGTAATGCGCTGGTTTGGTCTGTTTATCATTGGTAATGCACTGGTTTGGTCTTTCTGTTTCTCATTGGTAATGCACTGGTTTGGTCTGTTTATCATTGGTAATGCGCTGGTTTGGTCTGTTTATCATTGGTAATGCGCTGGTTTGGTCTGTTTATCATTGGTAATGCACTGGTTTGGTCTGTTTCTCATTGGTAATGCGCTGGTTTGGTCTGTCTGTTTCTCATTGGTAATGCACTGGTTTGGTCTGTTTATCATTGGTAATGCGCTGGTTTGGTCTGTTTATCATTGGTAATGCACTGGTTTGGTCTGTTTCTCATTGGTAATGCGCTGGTTTGGTCTGTCTGTTTCTCATTGGTAATGCGCTGGTTTGGTCTGTTTATCATTGGTAATGCGCTGGTTTGGTCTGTTTATCATTGGTAATGCGCTGGTTTGGTCTGTTTATCATTGGTAATGCACTGGTTTGGTCTGTTTATCATTGGTAATGCACTGGTTTGGTCTGTTTATCATTGGTAATGCGCTGGTTTGGTCTGTTTATCATTGGTAATGCACTGGTTTGGTCTGTTTATCATTGGTAATGCACTGGTTTGGTCTGTTTATCATTGGTAATGTGCTGGTTTGGTCTGTTTATCATTGGTAATGCGCTGGTTTGGTCTGTTTCTCATTGGTAATGCGCTGGTTTGGTCTGATCTCATTGGTAATGCGCTGGTTTGGTCTGTCTGTTTATCATTGGTAATGCGCTGGTTTGGTCTGTTTATCATTAGTAATGCGCTGGTTTGGTCTGTTTATCATTGGTAATGCACTGGTTTGGTCTGTTTATCATTGGTAATGCGCTGGTTTGGTCTGTTTATCATTGGTAATGCACTGGTTTGGTCTGTCTGTTTATCATTGGTAATGCACTGGTTTGGTCTGTTTATCATTGGTAATGCACTAGTTTGGTCTGTCTGTTTATCATTGGTAATGCACTGGTTTGGTCTGTCTGTTTATCATTGGTAATGCGCTGGTTTGGTCTGTTTCTCATTGGTAATGCACTAGTTTGGTCTGTCTGTTTATCATTGGTAATGCACTAGTTTGGTCTGTCTGTTTATCATTGGCAATGCGCTGGTTTGGTCTGTCTGTTTATCATTGGTAATGCGCTGGTTTGGTCTGTCTGTTTATCATTGGTAATGCACTGGTTTGGTCTGTTTATCATTGGTAATGCGCTGGTTTGGTCTGTTTATCATTGGTAATGCGCTGGTTTGGTCTGTTTATCATTGGTAATGTGCTGGTTTGGTCTGTCTGTTTATCATTGGTAATGCGCTGGTTTGGTCTGTCTGTTTATCATTGGTAATGCGCTGGTTTGGTCTGTTTATCATTGGTAATGCGCTGGCTTGGTCTGTCTGTTTATCATTGGTAATGTGCTGGTTTGGTCTGTTTATCATTGGTAATGCACTGGTTTGGTCTGTCTGTTTATCATTGGTAATGTGCTGGTTTGGTCTGTTTATCATTGGTAATGCACTGGTTTGGTCTGTCTGTTTATCATTGGTAATGCGCTGGTTTGGTCTGTTTATCATTGGTAATGCACTGGTTTGGTCTGTCTGTTTCTCATTGGTAATGCACTGGTTTGGTCTGTTTATCATTAGTAATGCGCTGGTTTGGTCTGTCTGTTTATCATTGGTAATGCGCTGGTTTGGTCTGTTTATCATTGGTAATGCGCTGGTTTGGTCTGTCTGTTTCTCATTGGTAATGCACTGGTTTGGTCTGTTTATCATTAGTAATGTGCTGGTTTGGTCTGTTTATCATTGGTAATGCGCTAGTTTGGTCTGTCTGTTTATCATTGGTAATGCACTTTTTTGGTCTGTTTATCATTGGTAATGCGCTGGTTTGGTCTGTCTGTTTCTCATTGGTAATGCGCTGGTTTGGTCTGTTTATCATTGGTAATGCGCTGGTTTGGTCTGTTTCTCATTGGTAATGCGCTGGTTTGGTCTGTCTGTTTATCATTGATAATGCGCTGGTTTGGTCTGTTTATCATTGGTAATGCACTGGTTTGGTCTGTCTGTTTCTCATTGATAATGCACTGGTTTGGTCTGTTTATCATTGGTAATGCGCTGGTTTGGTCTGTTTATCATTGGTAATGCGCTGGTTTGGTCTTTCTGTTTCTCATTGGTAATGCACTGGTTTGGTCTGTTTATCATTGGTAATGCGCTGGTTTGGTCTGTTTGTCATTGGTAATGCGCTGGTTTGGTCTGTTTATCATTGGTAATGCGCTGGTTTGGTCTGTTTATCATTGGTAATGCACTGGTTTGGTCTGTTTATCATTGGTAATGCGCTGGTTTGGTCTGTTTGTCATTGGTAATGCGCTGGTTTGGTCTGTTTATCATTGGTAATGCGCTGGTTTGGTCTGTTTATCATTGGTAATGCACTGGTTTGGTCTGTTTCTCATTGGTAATGCGCTGGTTTGGTCTGATCTCATTGGTAATGCGCTGGTTTGGTCTGTCTGTTTATCATTGGTAATGCGCTGGTTTGGTCTGTTTATCATTAGTAATGCACTGGTTTGGTCTGTCTGTTTATCATTGGTAATGCACTGGTTTGGTCTGTCTGTTTATCATTGGTAATGCGCTGGTTTGGTCTGTTTCTCATTGGTAATGCACTAGTTTGGTCTGTCTGTTTATCATTGGTAATGCACTAGTTTGGTCTGTCTGTTTATCATTGGCAATGCGCTGGTTTGGTCTGTTTATCATTGGTAATGCGCTGGTTTGGTCTGTCTGTTTATCATTGGTAATGCACTGGTTTGGTCTGTTTATCATTGGTAATGCGCTGGTTTGGTCTGTTTATCATTGGTAATGCGCTGGTTTGGTCTGTTTATCATTGGTAATGTGCTGGTTTGGTCTGTCTGTTTATCATTGGTAATGCGCTGGTTTGGTCTGTCTGTTTATCATTGGTAATGCGCTGGCTTGGTCTGTTTATCATTGGTAATGCGCTGGTTTGTTCTGTCTGTTTATCATTGGTAATGTGCTGGTTTGGTCTGTCTGTTTATCATTGGTAATGTGCTGGTTTGGTCTGTTTATCATTGGTAATGCACTGGTTTGGTCTGTCTGTTTATCATTGGTAATGCACTGGTTTGGTCTGTCTGTTTATCATTGGTAATGCGCTGGTTTGGTCTGTTTATCATTGGTAATGCGCTGGTTTGGTCTGTCTGTTTCTCATTGGTAATGCGCTGGTTTGGTCTGTCTGTTTATCATTGGTAATGCGCTGGTTTGGTCTGTTTATCATTGGTAATGCGCTGGTTTGGTCTGTTTATCATTGGTAATGCACTGGTTTGGTCTGTCTGTTTCTCATTGATAATGCACTGGTTTGGTCTGTTTCTCATTGGTAATGCGCTGCTTTGGTCTGTTTATCATTGGTAATGCGCTGGTTTGGTCTGTCTGTTTATCATTGGTAATGCACTGGTTTGGTCTGTTTATCATTGGTAATGCGCTAGTTTGGTCTGTCTGTTTATCATTGGTAATGCGCTGGTTTGGTCTGTTTATCATTGGTAATGCGCTGGTTTGGTCTGTCTGTTTCTCATTGGAAATGCGCTGGTTTGGTCTGTTTATCATTGGTAATGCGCTGGTTTGGTCTGTCTGTTTATCATTGGTAATGCGCTGGTTTGGTCTGTCTGTTTATCATTGGTAATGCGCTGGTTTGGTCTGTCTGTTTATCATTGGTAATGCACTGGTTTGGTCTGTCTGTTTATCATTGGTAATGCACTGGTTTGGTCTGTCTGTTTATCATTGGTAATGCGCTAGTTTGGTCTGTTTATCATTGGTAATGCGCTGGTTTGGTCTGTCTGTTTATCATTGGTAATGCGCTGGTTTGGTCTGTTTATCATTGGTAATGCACTGGTTTGGTCTGTTTCTCATTAGAAATTCACTGGTTTGGTCTGTTTATCATTGGTAATGCACTGGTTTGGTCTGTTTATCATTGGTAATGCGCTGGTTTGGTCTGTTTATCATTGGTAATGCGCTGGTTTGGTCTGTTTATCATTGGTAATGCGCTGGTTTGGTCTGTCTGTTTATCATTGGTAATGCGCAGGTTTGGTCTGTTTAGCATTGGTAATGCACTGGTTTGGTCTGTTTATCATTGGTAATGCGCTGGTTTGGTCTGTTTATCATTGGTAATGCGCTGGTTTGGTCTGTTTATCATTGGTAATGCGCTGGTTTGGTCTGTTTATCATTGTTAATGCGCTGGTTTGGTCTGTTTATCATTGGTAATGCGCTGGTTTGGTCTGTTTATCATTATTAATGCGCTGGTTTGGTCTGTCTGTTTATCATTGGTAATGCCCTGGTTTGGTCTGTTTATCATTGGTAATGCACTGGTTTGGTCTGTTTATCATTGGTAATGCGCTGGTTTGGTCTGTTTATCATTATTAATGCGCTGGTTTGGTCTGTCTGTTTATAATTGGTAATGCGCTGGTTTGGTCTGTTTATCATTGGTAATGCACTGGTTTGGTCTGTTTATCATTGGTAATGCACTGGTTTGGTCTGTTTATCATTGGTAATGCACTGGTTTGGTCTGTCTGTTTATCATTGGTAATGCACTGGTTTGGTCTGTTTATCATTGGTAATGCGCTGGTTTGGTCTGTTTATCATTGGTAATGCACTGGTTTGGTCTGTTTATCATTGGTAATGCACTGGTTTGGTCTGTTTATCATTGGTAATGCACTGGTTTGGTCTGTCTGTTTATCATTGGTAATGCACTGGTTTGGTCTGTTTATCATTGGTAATGCACTGGTTTGGTCTGTTTATCATTGGTAATGCGCTGGTTTGGTCTGTTTATCATTGGTAATGCACTGGTTTGGTCTGTTTATCATTGGTAATGCACTAGTTTGGTCTGTCTGTTTATCATTGGTAATGCACTGGTTTGGTCTGTCTGTTTATCATTGGTAATGCGCTGGTTTGGTCTGTTTATCATTGGTAATGCACTGGTTTGGTCTGTTTATCATTGGTAATGCGCTGGTTTGGTCTGTTTATCATTGGTAATGCACTGGTTTGGTCTGTCTGTTTATCATTGGTAATGTGTTGGTTTGGTCTGTTTATCATTGGTAATGCACTGGTTTGGTCTGTTTATCATTGGTAATGCACTGGTTTGGTCTGTCTGTTTATCATTGGTAATGTGCTGGTTTGGTCTGTTTATCATTGGTAATGCGCTGGTTTGGTCTGTCTGTTTATCATTAGTAATGCACTGGTTTGGTCTGTCTGTTTCTCATTGGTAATGCGCTGGTTTGGTCTGTCTGTTTATCATTGGTAATGCACTGGTTTGGTCTGTCTGTTTCTCATTGGTAATGCGCTGGTTTGGTCTGTCTGTTTATCATTGGTAATGCACTGGTTTGGTCTGTCTGTTTATCATTGGTAATGCGCTGGTTTGGTCTGTTTATCATTGGTAATGCACTGGTTTGGTCTGCCTGTTTATCATTGGTAATGCACTTTTTTGGTCTGTTTATCATTGGTAATGCACTGGTTTGGTCTGTCTGTTTATCATTGGTAATGCGCTGGTTTGGTCTGTCTGTTTATCATTGGTAATGCGCTGGTTTGGTCTGTTTATCATTGGTAATGCGCTGGTTTGGTCTGTTTATCATTGGTAATGCACTGGTTTGGTCTGTTTATCATTGGTAATGCGCTGGTTTGGTCTGTTTATCATTGGTAATGCGCTGGTTTGGTCTGTTTATCATTGGTAATGCGCTGGTTTGGTCTGTTTATCATTGGTAATGCACTGGTTTGGTCTGCCTGTTTATCATTGGTAATGCACTTTTTTGGTCTGTTTATCATTGGTAATGCACTGGTTTGGTCTGTCTGTTTATCATTGGTAATGCGCTGGTTTGGTCTGTCTGTTTATCATTGGTAATGCGCTGGTTTGGTCTGTTTATCATTGGTAATGCACTGGTTTGGTCTGTTTATCATTGGTAATGCACTGGTTTGGTCTGTTTATCATTGGTAATGCACTGGTTTGGTCTGTCTGTTTATCATTGGTAATGCGCTGTTTTGGTCTGTTTATCATTGGTAATGCGCTGGTTTGGTCTGTTTATCATTGGTAATGCGCTGGTTTGGTCTGTTTATCATTGGTAATGCGCTGGTTTGGTCTGTTTATCATTGGTAATGTGCTGGTTTGGTCTGTTTATCATTGGTAATGCACTGGTTTGGTCTGTTTATCATTGGTAATGCGCTGGTTTGGTCTGTTTATCATTGGTAATGCGCTGGTTTGGTCTGTTTATCATTGGTAATGTGCTGGTTTGGTCTGTTTATCATTGGTAATGCACTGGTTTGGTCTGTTTATCATTGGTAATGCGCTGGTTTGGTCTGTCTGTTTCTCATTGGTAATGCGCTGGTTTGGTCTGTTTATCATTGGTAATGCGCTGGTTTGGTCTGTCTGTTTATCATTGGTAATGCGCTGGTTTGGTCTGTCTGTTTATCATTGGTAATGCGCTGGTTTGGTCTGTCTGTTTATCATTGGTAATGTGCTGGTTTGGTCTGTCTGTTTCTCATTGGTAATGCGCTGGTTTGGTCTGTCTGTTTATCATTGGTAATGCGCTGGTTTGGTCTGTTTATCATTGGTAATGCACTGGTTTGGTCTGTTTATCATTGGTAATGCGCTGGTTTGGTCTGTTTATCATTGGTAATGCACTGGTTTGGTCTGTCTGTTTATCATTGGTAATGTGTTGGTTTGGTCTGTTTATCATTGGTAATGCACTGGTTTGGTCTGTTTATCATTGGTAATGCACTGGTTTGGTCTGTCTGTTTATCATTGGTAATGTGCTGGTTTTGGTCTGTTTATCAGCTCAGGGCGTTGCAATCTTTATTGGGGAAGCTCAACTTTGCCTGTAAAATTATGCCAATGGGCAGGGTGTTTAGCAGACGTCTGGCGGGGGCTACGGCGGGGGTGTGCCGGCCGCATCATTATGTCAGGCTCACTCGGCCCCTAAGGGATGATCTGGCGGTGTGGGATGATTTTTTGAGCAGGTACAATGGACGGTCGTTGTGGCAGGCTCCGGAGGTGTCCAACGCAGATCTCCATCTGTACACGGATGCCTCAGGATCCGTGGGCTACGGGGCGATTTTGGGGTCCCAGTGGTCTGCCGAGACTTGGCCCCCGTTCTGGGGTTCGGGGTGCCTGACAAAGAATTTAGCTTTTTTGGAGCTATTTCCTATTCTGGTGTCAGTGGTCCTTTGGGGACCTACGTTACGCTGGTTTGGTCTGTTTATCATTGGTAATGCGCTGGTTTGGTCTGTTTATCATTGGTAATGCACTGGTTTGGTCTGTTTATCATTGGTAATGCGCTGGTTTGGTCTGTTTATCATTGGTAATGCACTGGTTTGGTCTGTCTGTTTATCATTGGTAATGCACTAGTTTGGTCTGTCTGTTTATCATTGGTAATGCACTGGTTTGGTCTGTCTGTTTATCATTGGTAATGCGCTGGTTTGGTCTGTTTCTCATTGGTAATGCGCTGGTTTGGTCTGTCTGTTTATCATTGGTAATGCACTGGTTTGGTCTGTTTATCATTGGTAATGCGCTGGTTTGGTCTGTTTATCATTGGTAATGCGCTGGTTTGGTCTGTTTGTCATTGGTAATGCGCTGGTTTGGTCTGTTTATCATTGGTAATGCGCTGGTTTGGTCTGTTTATCATTGGTAATGCACTGGTTTGGTCTGTTTATCATTGGTAATGCGCTGGTTTGGTCTGTTTGTCATTGGTAATGCACTGGTTTGGTCTGTTTCTCATTGGTAATGCGCTGGTTTGGTCTGATCTCATTGGTAATGCGCTGGTTTGGTCTGTCTGTTTATCATTGGTAATGCACTGGTTTGGTCTGTCTGTTTATCATTGGTAATGCGCTGGTTTGGTCTGTTTCTCATTGGTAATGCACTAGTTTGGTCTGTCTGTTTATCATTGGTAATGCACTAGTTTGGTCTGTCTGTTTATCATTGGCAATGCGCTGGTTTGGTCTGTTTATCATTGGTAATGCGCTGGTTTGGTCTGTCTGTTTATCATTGGTAATGCACTGGTTTGGTCTGTTTATCATTGGTAATGCGCTGGTTTGGTCTGTTTATCATTGGTAATGCGCTGGTTTGGTCTGTTTATCATTGGTAATGCGCTGGTTTGGTCTGTCTGTTTATCATTGGTAATGCGCTGGCTTGGTCTGTTTATCATTGGTAATGCGCTGGTTTGTTCTGTCTGTTTATCATTGGTAATGTGCTGGTTTGGTCTGTCTGTTTATCATTGGTAATGTGCTGGTTTGGTCTGTTTATCATTGGTAATGCACTGGTTTGGTCTGTCTGTTTATCATTGGTAATGCGCTGGTTTGGTCTGTTTATCATTGGTAATGCGCTGGTTTGGTCTGTCTGTTTCTCATTGGTAATGCGCTGGTTTGGTCTGTCTGTTTATCATTGGTAATGCGCTGGTTTGGTCTGTTTATCATTGGTAATGCGCTGGTTTGGTCTGTTTATCATTGGTAATGCACTGGTTTGGTCTGTCTGTTTCTCATTGATAATGCACTGGTTTGGTCTGTTTCTCATTGGTAATGCGCTGCTTTGGTCTGTTTATCATTGGTAATGCGCTGGTTTGGTCTGTCTGTTTATCATTGGTAATGCACTGGTTTGGTCTGTTTATCATTGGTAATGCGCTAGTTTGGTCTGTCTGTTTATCATTGGTAATGCGCTGGTTTGGTCTGTTTATCATTGGTAATGCGCTGGTTTGGTCTGTCTGTTTATCATTGGTAATGCACTGGTTTGGTCTGTCTGTTTATCATTGGTAATGCGCTAGTTTGGTCTGTTTATCATTGGTAATGCACTGGTTTGGTCTGTTTATCATTGGTAATGCACTAGTTTGGTCTGTTTATCATTGGTAATGCGCTGGTTTGGTCTGTTTATCATTGGTAATGTGCTGGTTTGGTCCGTTTATCATTGGTAATGCGCTGGTTTGGTCTGTCTGTTTATCATTGGTAATGCGCTGGTTTGGTCTGTCTGTTTATCATTGGTAATTCGCTGGTTTGGTCTGTTTATCATTGGTAATCCGCTGGTTTGGTCTGTTTATCATTGGTAATGCGCTGGTTTGGTCTGTTTATCATTGGTAATGCACTGGTTTGGTCTGTTTATCATTGGTAATGTGCTGGTTTGGTCTGTTTCTCATTGGTAATGCGCTGGTTTGGTCTGTTTATCATTGGTAATGTGCTGGTTTGGTCTGTCTGTTTATCATTGGTAATGCGCTGGTTTGGTCTGTTTATCATTGGTAATGCACTGGTTTGGTCTGTTTATCATTGGTAATGCGCTGGTTTGGTCTGTTTATCATTGGTAATGCGCTGGTTTGGTCTGTTTATCATTGGTAATGTGCTGGTTTGGTCTGTTTATCATTGGTAATGCGCTGGTTTGGTCTGCCTGTTTATCATTGGTAATGCGCTGGTTTGGTCTGTCTTTTTATCATTGGTAATGCGCTGGTTTGGTCTGTTTCTCATTGGTAATGCGCTGGTTTGGTCTGTTTATCATTGGTAATGTGCTGGTTTGGTCTGTTTATCATTGGTAATGCGCTGGTTTGGTCTGTCTGTTTATCATTGGTAATGCGCTGGTTTGGTCTGTCTGTTTATCTTTGGTAATGCGCTGGTTTGGTCTGTCTGTTTATCATTGGTAATGCGCTGGTTTGGTCTGTTTATCATTGGTAATGCGCTGGTTTGGTCTGTTTCTCATTGGTAATGCGCTGGTTTGGTCTGTCTGTTTATCATTGGTAATGGGCTGGTTTGGTCTGTTTATCATTGGTAATGCACTGGTTTGGTCTGTCTGTTTATCTTTGGTAATGTGCTGGTTTGGTCTGTTCATCATTGGTAATGCGCTCGTTTGGTTTGGTCTGTTTATCATTGGTAATGCACTGGTTTGGTCTGTTTATCATTGGTAATGCACTGGTTTGGTCTGTCTTTTTATCATTGGTAATGCACTGGTTTGGTCGGTCTGTTTATCATTGGTAATGCACTGGTTTGGTCTGTTTATCATTGGTAATGCGCTGGTTTGGTCTGTTTATCATTGGTAATGCGCTGGTTTGGTCTGTCTGTTTATCATTGGTAATGCGCTGGTTTGGTCTGTTTATCATTGGTAATGCGCTGGTTTGGTCTGTCTGTTTATCATTGGTAATGCGCTGGTTTGGTCTGTTTATCATTGGTAATGCGCTGGTTTGGTCTGTTTATCATTGGTAATGCGCTGGTTTGGTCTGACTGTTTATCATTGGTAATGCGCTGGTTTGGTCTGTTTATCATTGGTAATGCACTGGTTTGGTCTGTTTATCATTGGTAATGCGCTGGTTTGGTCTGTTTATCATTGGTAATGCGCTGGTTTGGTCTGTTTATCATTGGTAATGCGCTGGTTTGGTCTGTTTATCATTGGTAATGCGCTGGTTTGGTCTGTTTATCATTGGTAATGCGCTGGTTTGGTCTTTTTATCATTGGTAATGCACTGGTTTGGTCTGTTTATCATTGGTAATGCACTGGTTTGGTCTGTCTGTTTCTCATTGGTAATGCACTGGTTTGGTCTGTTTCTCATTGGTAATGCGCTGGTTTGGTCTGACTGTTTATCATTGGTAATGTGCTGGTTTGGTCTGTTTATCATTGGTAATGCGCTGGTTTGGTCTGTTTATCATTGGTAATGCGCTGGTTTGGTCTGTCTGTTTATCATTGGTAATGCACTCGTTTGGTTTGGTCTGTTTATCATTGGTAATGCGCTGGTTTGGTCTGTTTATCATTGGTAATGCGCTGGTTTGGTCTGTTTATCATTGGTAATGCGCTGGTTTGTTCTGTTCATCATTGGTAATGTGCTGGTTTGGTCTGTTTATCATTGGTAATCCGCTGGTTTGGTCTGTTTATCATTAGTAATGCGCTGGTTTGGTCTGTTTATCATTGGTAATCCGCTGGTTTGGTCTGTTTATCATTGGTAATGCGCTGGTTTGGTCTGTTTATCATTGGTAATGCACTGGTTTGGTCTGTCTGTTTATCATTGGTAATGCGCTGGTTTGGTTTGGTCTGTTTCTCATTGGTAATGCGCTGGTTTGGTCTGTTTATCATTGGTAATGCGCTGGTTTGGTCTGTTTATCATTGGTAATGCGCTGGTTTGGTCTGTTTATCATTGGTAATGCGCTGGTTTGGTCTTTTTATCATTGGTAATGCGCTGGTTTGGTCTGTCTGTTTATCATTGGTAATGCACTGGTTTGGTCTGTTTCTCATTGGTAATGCGCTGCTTTGGTCTGTTTATCATTGGTAATGCGCTGGTTTGGTCTGTCTGTTTATCATTGGTAATGCGCTGGTTTGGTCTGTTTATCATTGGTAATGCACTGGTTTGGTCTGTCTGTTTCTCATTGGTAATGCACTGGTTTGGTCTGTTTCTCATTGGTAATGCGCTGCTTTGGTCTGTTTATCATTGGTAATGCGCTGGTTTGGTCTGTCTGTTTATCATTGGTAATGCGCTGCTTTGGTCTGTTTATCATTGGTAATGCGCTGGTTTGGTCTGTCTGTTTATCATTGGTAATGCGCTGGTTTGGTCTGTTTATCATTGGTAATGCACTGGTTTGGTCTGTCTGTTTCTCATTGGTAATGCACTGGTTTGGTCTGTTTCTCATTGGTAATGCGCTGGTTTGGTCTGTTTCTCATTGGTAATGCACTGGTTTGGTCTGTTTCTCATTGGTAATGCACTGGTTTGGTCTGTTTATCATTGGTAATGCACTGGTTTGGTCTGTCTGTTTCTCATTGGTAATGCACTGGTTTGGTCTGTTTCTCATTGGTAATGCGCTGGTTTGGTCTGTCTGTTTATCATTGGTAATGCGCTGCTTTGGTCTGTTTATCATTGGTAATGCGCTGGTTTGGTCTGTTTATCATTGGTAATGCGCTGGTTTGGTCTGTTTATCATTGGTAATGCGCTGGTTTGGTCTGTTTATCATTGGTAATGCGCTGGTTTGGTCTGTTTGTTTATCATTGGTAATGCACTGGTTTGGTCTGTCTGTTTCTCATTGGTAATGCGCTGGTTTGGTCTGTCTGTTTATCATTGGTAATGCGCTGCTTTGGTCTGTTTATCATTGGTAATGCGCTGGTTTGGTCTGTTTATCATTGGTAATGCGCTGGTTTGGTCTGTCTGTTTATCATTGGTAATGCGCTGGTTTGGTCTGTTTATCATTGGTAATGCACTGGTTTGGTCTGTTTATCATTGGTAATGCACTGGTTTGGTCTGACTGTTTATCATTGGTAATGCGCTGGTTTGGTCTGTTTATCATTGGTAATGCACTGGTTTGGTCTGTTTATCATTGGTAATGCACTGGTTTGGTCTGTTTATCATTGGTAATGCACTGGTTTGGTCTGTTTATCATTGGTAATGCGCTGGTTTGGTCTGTTTATCATTGGTAATGCACTGGTTTGGTCTGTCTGTTTATCATTGGTAATGTGCTGGTTTGGTCTGTTTATCATTGGTAATGCACTGGTTTGGTCTGTTTATCATTGGTAATGCACTGGTTTGGTCTGTTTATCATTGGTAATGCGCTGGTTTGGTCTGTTTATCATTGGTAATGCGCTGGTTTGGTCTGTTTATCATTGGTAATGCGATGGTTTGGTCTGTCTGTTTATCATTGGTAATGTGCTGGTTTGGTCTTTCTGTTTATCATTGGTAATGCACTGGTTTGGTCTGTTTGTTTATCATTGGTAATGCACTAGTTTGGTCTGTCTGTTTATCATTGGTAATGCGCTAGTTTGGTCTGTCTGTTTCTCATTAGTAATGCACTGGTTTGGTCTGTTTCTCATTAGAAATTCACTGGTTTGGTCTGTTTATCATTGGTAATGCACTGGTTTGGTCTGTTTATCATTGGTAATGCGCTGGTTTGGTCTGTTTATCATTGGTAATGCACTGGTTTGGTCTGACTGTTTATCATTGGTAATGCGCTAGTTTGGTCTGTCTGTTTATCATTGGTAATGCACTGGTTTGGTCTGTTTATCATTGTTAATGCGCTGGTTTGGTCTGTTTATCATTGGTAATCCGCTGGTTTGGTCTGTCTGTTTATCATTGGTAATGCGCTGGTTTGGTCTGTTTATCATTTCTAATGCGCTGGTTTGATCTGTTTATCATTGGTAATGCGCTTGTTTGGTCTGTTTATCATTGGTAATGCGCTGGTTTGGTCTGTTTATCATTGGTAATGCGCTGGTTTGGTCTTTTTATCATTGGTAATGTGCTGGTTTGGTCTGTTTATCATTGGTAATGTGCTGGTTTGGTCTGTTTATCATTGGTAATGTGCTGGTTTGGTCTGTTTATCATTGGTAATGCACTGGTTTGGTCTGACTGTTTATCATTGGTAATGCGCTGGTTTGGTCTGTTTATCATTGGTAATGCACTGGTTTGGTCTGTTTATCATTGGTAATGCGCTGGTTTGGTCTGTCTGTTTATCATTGGTAATGCGCTGGTTTGGTCTGTTTATCATTGGTAATGCGCTGGTTTGGTCTGTTTATCATTAGAAATTCACTGGTTTGGTCTGTTTATCATTGGTAATGCGCTGGTTTGGTCTGTTTATCATTGGTAATGCGCTGGTTTGGTCTGTCTGTTTCTCATTGGTAATGCACTGGTTTGGTCTGACTGTTTATCATTGGTAATGCACTGGTTTGGTCTGTTTATCATTGGTAATGCGCTGGTTTGGTCTGTCTGTTTATCATTGGTAATGCACTGGTTTGGTCTGTTTGTTTATCATTGGTAATGCGCTAGTTTGGTCTGTCTGTTTATCATTGGTAATGCGCTAGTTTGGTCTGTCTGTTTATCATTGGTAATGCGCTGGTTTGGTCTGTTTATCATTGGTAATGCACTGGTTTGGTCTGTTTATCATTGGTAATGCACTGGTTTGGTCTGCCTGTTTATCATTGGTAATGCACTGGTTTGGTCTGTCTGTTTATCATTGGTAATGCGCTGGTTTGGTCTGTTTATCATTGGTAATGCACTGGTTTGGTCTGTTTATCATTAGTAATGCGCTGGTTTGGTCTGTTTATCATTGGTAATGCGCTAGTTTGGTCTGTTTATCATTGGTAATGCGCTAGTTTGGTCTGTCTGTTTCTCATTGGTAATGAGCTGGTTTGGTCTGTCTGTTTATCATTGGTAATGCGCTGGTTTGGTCTGTTTATCATTGGTAATGCACTGGTTTGGTCTGTCTGTTTCTCATTGGTAATACACTGGTTTGGTCTGTTTATCATTTGGTAATGTGCTGGTTTGGTCTGTTTATCTATGGTAATGCGCTTGTATGATGTAAAGGGGAATGTTCCTTACTTACTTATAAAACCCCATACCCTCTCCCAATAATGACACGAGACATGTATGGAGTTAAATAGGCCACAGCTTTCTTTATTTACAAACCAAGAGGAACTGTATGCCAAACCTTCTCCACTTTTCATCTATTTCTTATAAATTATTAACTCTGTAAAATATAAATACTTTAATAACACACCAAAACATAATTAACATACAGCTCCAAATAGTCCTTGCCAATTGTAAACATTAAATCACCATCCTTTAAACTGGAGTCCCTAGAAGAGACACCCCTCTCCCCTCGTCCATACTAATTCCATCATTATTCCAAACCTAATGCTAACCACCAGCCGACTTTTAGCTCGGTGGGCACGACCATTAGCCATCCTTCTAATATTTGAGAGGTTAGGAGAGGGTCCACCCTATCCATCCTTTGACTCGATCCTCCATTCATAACAGTATTGGCAAGGACCACCCCGCCTGCTGTGACAGAGAAAAGGTGTTAATACAAAATCATAATACAATATAAACAATAGGGAGGGTGGGCGGGAGATTTTCCCTGCTGTGTCCGTTTGAAATTAAAATGGCTGCTGACTCCAAGATGGAGGGGTCCTTAAATACCCCAACCCACAGCCACTCCCCCACCAGCACTGTCATAGGTGCCACTCACACCCCTCACTCATACATGCCCCCTCCCACCTAGGCTTTGCCTGTTTCCCGGGGAACTTGTATGATGTAAAGGGGAATGTTCCTTACTTACTTATAAAACCCCATACCCTCTCCCAATAATGACACGAGACATGTATGGAGTTAAATAGGCCACAGCTTTCTTTATTTACAAACCAAGAGGAACTGTATGCCAAACCTTCTCCACTTTTCATCTATTTCTTATAAATTATTAACTCTGTAAAATATAAATACTTTAATAACACACCAAAACATAATTAACATACAGCTCCAAATAGTCCTTGCCAATTGTAAACATTAAATCACCATCCTTTAAACTGGAGTCCCTAGAAGAGACACCCCTCTCCCCTCGTCCATACTAATTCCATCATTATTCCAAACCTAATGCTAACCACCAGCCGACTTTTAGCTCGGTGGGCACGACCATTAGCCATCCTTCTAATATTTGAGAGGTTAGGAGAGGGTCCACCCTATCCATCCTTTGACTCGATCCTCCATTCATAACAGTATTGGCAAGGACCACCCCGCCACAGACACCGCTGTTTAACCCCCCTTAAATCAGCGGTGACCACCCACCAAAGCCATGGCCTGTTCCATAGCCTCCTGCAAGGCCAAATTAAAAAGGTCCAAACCAACGTCAGTCAGGTGAACCCCATCACTGCGGAAGAAAATAGCCGCATTCCTCTCAAACACCCTATGACGGACCGTAATCCCCCCTATACCCAACACAAATTTGGAGACCCTTTTATTTAACTTAATCCGAGAACGCTCCAGGGCCCTTTGATTCTGGGCACACCTCCAGTAATTCCTAGGGACGACCTCAGACCAAACCAAACCTACATCCGGGAATAAGACCTGCAACCTGGCCAAATCCCGCCTGATAGCGTCACCCAATGCCAATACCGGAGCCGTGCCCAAATCATTACCCCCTAAGTGAATAACTATTATATCCGGGGGACCCACCAGCCGAGCCAACTGAACCACCTCAGGCAGCAATTGGATCCACCTCATCCCTCTTGCCCCCAGCCATCGAACCTCCGCTTGAAAAGGAGAAAAACCCATCCGTTCCCCTCCCGGGCGGACAGCTGCACGCCGCCGAGCCCAGTAGATATAAGAGTGGCCGATCAGCCAAATCTTATATGGGCCATGATCTAAACGGGCAAGAAAGGTGAAGAATCAATTAGTCCAGCCGGGCGAACATACGATTGAAAGCGGCGCGATTCCCAACGCCCTATGCGCTGCACCGCCCGTGCTGAAAAACCCACTCTGGAGGCCTCTGTAGCCGCCCCTATCCGAAAGGAGTGCCCCCCAAATTCGGAACTAGCAATCCCCATAGCATCCAAGGATTTTTTAAACACCCGCAAGAACTGAAAGCGAGACAATGGGGACCCATCCAAGTGCAGTAGCAGAGAGCCGGGGGCCTCCGGGCGAACAAGAAGGTAGGAATCCAAGCATGCCACCGGGCATACCACCGAACCCCTAACCTCCTGTAAAACCACCCAAGCACCTTTACCTGCCATATCGGTCTTAGAACGCCGTATCAAAAACCGCAGGGACCCCGGCTCCCGCAGCACGTCCTGCCGCAAGAGTCCCCCTTGTCTCGTCTTGGAGGGGCTCACCAATTCTCCAATCCGCAAAGCACCAAAAAAGGCAAAAGCCAACGCAACCTTGAACAATGACACTTCACCCGGAGATGAACAAACAGATGGCAACGTATGAAAGAGCCCCAACAGAAGGGCCCCAGACACCGGTCTGCGAGAATCCCTACTCACCCTACCCCTGCGCCACCCCTTAAGGGCCTGGCGCACCACAAAGTCCTTCGTAATGTCCGTGACCCTGCGGATTTTAAATCCAAAGGCCAAACCCGCAAGTTTACCCGAAACCGCCCCAGGGGATATCCCCGATGCCTCCCAATGCCATAGCAACCACAACAGACCCTGAATACTCTCTTCCAGGGTCCGGAAACCCCCATGGGACCTCTCCAAATTCTCCCATTCCGCCCAGGCCTTCCCGTACCTTTCCCAAGTTGCATGACACACCGACCCCTGAACCCAATCCGCTACTCGTCCTGCCCAAGGTCCCACAGGTCCTGAGGGCAGGGGGAACCCTCCTCGTCCGCCCAAGGGGCCGCAGCCCTGAAGACCGGCCACTGCGAACGAGAAATGGCATCGGCTATGACATTCTGCACTCCGGGAATATGCACAGCCCTACAAGTCACGTTAATACAAAGACATCGCAGCACCAGGCGCCGCAGGAGCCTAATCACTGGAGGGGAAGAGGCCGTCAAGTTGTTTATAGCCATAACCACCCCCATATTATCGCAGTGGAAAACGACCCTGCGATCCCGCAAGGCCGACCCCCAAAGCTCCAACGCCACCAATATAGGGAACAATTCCAGAAATGCCAAATTCCGCGTCAAGCCAGATGTCCGCCATTCCGACGGCCACACACCCGAGGACCATTGCCTCCCCAAGATGGCCCCAAAACCCACGGACCCAGCCGCGTCGGTATATAAATGGAGATCCCCGTTAGACACCTCAGGGGCCTGCCATAGGGCTTTCCCATTGAAATTCTCCAAGAAAGAATCCCAAACCCCCAGATCCTCCCGCAAGGGCCTCGTTAAACGGATAAAATGGTGAGCATGAGCCACCCCAGCCGTGGCACCAGCCAAACGTCTATTGAAAACCCGGCCCATCGGAATAATCCGACAGGCAAAATTCAATTTACCCAACAAGGACTGCAATGGGCGAAGCTGTATCTTACGCACCCGCCGCGCCTCAGCCACCGCCACCCGGAGACCCGCCACCTTATCAGACGGCAGGCGGCACTCCCCGGCCACCGAGTCAATCTCGATGCCCAGGAAGCTAAGGCACGTCGCTGGGCCCTCCGTTTTGCTAGGAGCCAATGGAACCCCAAACCCGCTCGAAACCATTTCCACCGATCTCAATAGGTGAGCACACACATTAGATCGGGGAGGGCCAACGCACAGGAAATCATCAAGATAGTGCAGCACAGAGTCACAACCCGCCTCCATGCGCACCACCCATTCCAAGAATGTACTGAAGCATTCGAAATAAAAACAGGAAATCGAGCACCCCATGGGCAAGCACAAATCCACGTAAAATTCCCCTTCAAAGAAACATCCTAATAGATGATGACACTCCGGGTGCACGGGCAACAACCGAAAAGCTGACTCAACATCCGTTTTGGCCATAAGGGCCCCCACTCCCGCGGCCCTGACCATCCGTACCGCTGCGTCAAAGGACACGTACGACACCCGGCACAATTCCGCGTCAATGTCATCATTCACCGAACCCCCATGGGGATGCGATAAATGGTGTATAAGACGGAATTTGCCAGGCTCCTTCTTGGGTACCACCCCCAGGGGAGACACCCGCAAGTTATGCAATGGAGGGTCCCGAAAGGGACCCGCCATTCTCCCCATAGCAATTTCCTTCGCCAACTTTTCCCTCACCACTGCCGGATAAGATGCCACTGACCGCAAGTTACGAAAAGACATCACCGTAGGTCGGTCCTGGAAAGGGATCCAAAATCCCTCTTCAAAACCTGATAACAGGATATCCGCAGCCCTGCGGTTGTGGTACCTATTTAACCACGGGCGCATCGCGGCGACGTCCACCGGCGTCCTCCCCCTTTGAGCCCATGTCCGACTTATCGCCTGACTTCCCACGTTTAAAGCAACGGGAGGAGGGGTGATTACCTCCGCACACCGAGCATTCGTGCTTAAACCTGCAGTTTGACCCCCACTTACACTGCCCGTCATTAAACTGCCAGCAAGACCCCGGACGTTTTTGCACGGCCGACGGGGTGGGGGTGGTTCCACCCATCCCGCCGGCCCCCCCGAGAAAGGAAGATAGACCCCCTTGGGCCGATGCGGGCCGCGTCATTATAGACAGCCATAGCCCGATGTCCATTTGATCCCAGGAGAGCGTAGGACGCACGGCCAAGCGCTGGCGAAACTGCTCGTCGTATCGCCACCAACTCAGTCCCCCATAAACCCTACACGCCGTCCAAATCTGATCCTGATAGCAGAAAAGCGACGAGCATCGCTCAGGATATTTTTCCCCCATCACACTGGCCAAAATTGAAAACCCCCTAATCCAGTTACCGTAGGTCTTAGGGATCTTACGGTACTTGTATTTCTCCTTTTCTTTTTCGGAGTCTTTTAACTCCTTCTCAGGAGGAGGAACATCCTCTAGGGGAATCAAAGAGAATATCTCCAGGAATTCCCCCTTCCAGATTTTTTCCTTAACCTCCTGCTTCAGGTGCAGGCCCAGCGGGCCCGACCAACACATATAGGAAGCCCCGTTAGCCACCGGGGCCACAACCGTAACCGGAGCCTCAAGCATACTAGCCCCAGGCTCCACCCCCGAGACCGTAGCATCCCCTGCCGCAGCTACCACCGGGGGAGATAAAGCCTGCAACGGGGCCTGTGCGGGGACCGCCACGGGCCCAGTACCCATCACGCCCGTACCAGCCAACCCCCCTGCTTCCCACACCCCCCGCAGCTGCGCATCCAGCTGCTGTGATACAGAAGGAATCCCTGGAACCCCGGGCGCAGACAAATGCAGCAATACCCCTTGCAAACCCCGCATCAAACCCTCCCACGCAGGCGCCAAACCAGACCCCGGTAAAAAACCACACTCACCGGTTGGTGGTAGCAGCCCAGGCGCCGCTAGGCCGGAAGGCGCCAGACCCGCAGCGGGGACCGTAGGAGGAGCACCCGCCACCGACTGAATCACCGGAGGGGGCACCTGTTGCCCCACCGGAGCATGAGAAAAATGAACATCCTGAGGATAAAAAACAGAGCCATCAGCGACCCTCCCCCCCAAGTGGGGCCCAGTGGGCCCATGACCCTCAGCCAACGCAGCACGGGCAGTCATCGAGGAATGGGGAACCGGGGAGGGGGTCCATACCTCATCCTCCCCTTCTGAGTAGCCCGACAGGGACCCCTCCGCAGGAGGAGCTGGGCCGGACGGCCTTGGAGGCAAGCGGGACGCCCTCCGTACACTCGCCCGTCTGCCACGTGCCTGGGGTGCACGGGGCCTCCTCCCCCCGCTGGGGGGACCAGGAGGCGTGGGCACCACCGGGGGCCTTACCGGAGGCGCGGTAACCACCGCTAGACCTCCCGGGGAGACAACACCGCCAGACCGGAGGATCCTGAGCGGCGTGGAAGTAGGTAAGGCCGGGGAAGCGCTCTGGCGTGGGCCTGAAGCCCGACGGGCGGGCCTCGCGGCCGGCGACGGCCCGCCCTGGATAAGGGGTGGGAGCGGGGAGACCTCCGGAGAGGCAGTAGGCCTTGCGGCCTGCAAGCGAGCACTACGGGGCAGGGATGGGGAAGGCCGAGGCCTTCCCGGCGTACTCACCGGCCTCGCGGGAAACGAGCGCCGCCGTCCCTCTTGATCTCCGGGGCTCCGACTCCGGTACCCACCGCTGGGGCCTGCAACAGGACTCAGGCGGGCGGGGGGGCGCGAGACGCGCCTGCCCGACCCGCGACCAGCCTCAGGAACGGGGGCTCCGGACGGAGTCCCCCTCAGCCGAGCCATCTGCTGCTGGAGGTGTGCCCCACCATCCAGCAGCGCTTCAGCCCTAAGGGCCGCTAGAATGTGCTCCACATCCATGCCTTAGGCCGTTTCACTAAAGACACGAGCAGAGAGAGTTAGATTTTCCCTGCTGTGTCCGTTTGAAATTAAAATGGCTGCTGACTCCAAGATGGAGGGGTCCTTAAATACCCCAACCCACAGCCACTCCCCCACCAGCACTGTCATAGGTGCCACTCACACCCCTCACTCATACATGCCCCCTCCCACCTAGGCTTTGCCTGTTTCCCGGGGAACTAGTTTGGTCTGTCTGTTTATCATTGGTAATGCGCTGGTTTGGTCTGTCTGTTTATCATTGGTAATGCCCTGGTTTGGTCTGTTTATCATTGGTAATGCACTGGTTTGGTCTGTTTATCATTGGCAATGCGCTGGTTTGGTCTGTTTATCATTGGTAATGGGCTGGTTTGGTCTGTTTATCATTGGTAATGCGCTGGTTTGGTCTGTTTATCATTGGTAATGCGCTAGTTTGGTCTGTCTGTTTATCATTGGTAATGCGCAGGTTTGGTCTGTTTATCATTTGTAATGCGCTGGTTTGGTCTGTTTATCATTGGTAATGTGCTGGTTTGGTCTGTTTATCATTGGTAATGTGCTGGTTTGGTCTGTTTATCATTGGTAATGTGCTGGTTTGGTCTGTTTATCATTGGTAATGCGCTGGTTTGGTCTGTTTATCATTGGTAATGCGCTGGTTTGGTCTGTTTATCATTGGTAATACACTGGTTTGGTCTGTTTATCATTGGCAATGCGCTGGTTTGGTCTGTTTATCATTGGTAATGCGCTGGTTTGGTCTGTTTATCATTGGTAATGCGCTAGTTTGGTCTGTCTGTTTATCATTGGTAATGCGCAGGTTTGGTCTGTTTATCATTTGTAATGCGCTGGTTTGGTCTGTTTATCATTGGTAATGTGCTGGTTTGGTCTGTTTATCATTGGTAATGTGCTGGTTTGGTCTGTTTATCATTGGTAATGTGCTGGTTTGGTCTGTTTATCATTGGTAATGCGCTGGTTTGGTCTGTTTATCATTGGTAATGCGCTGGTTTGGTCTGTTTATCATTGGTAATGCGCTGGTTTGGTCTGTTTATCATTGGTAATGCACTGGTTTGGTCTGTCTGTTTCTCATTGGTAATGCGCTGGTTTGGTCTGTTTGTTTCTCATTGGTAATGTGCTGGTTTGGTCTGTTTATCTATGGTAATGCACTGGTTTGGTCTGTTTATCATTAGTAATGCGCTGGTTTGGTCTGTTTATCATTGGTAATGCGCTAGTTTGGTCTGTTTATCATTGGTAATGCGCTAGTTTGGTCTGTCTGTTTCTCATTGGTAATGCGCTGGTTTGGTCTGTCTGTTTATCATTGGTAATACACTGGTTTGGTCTGTTTATCATTGGTAATGTGCTGGTTTGGTCTGTTTATCATTGGTAATGCGCTGGTTTGGTCTGTCTGTTTCTCATTGGTAATGCACTGGTTTGGTCTGTTTATCATTGGTAATGCGCTGGTTTGGTCTGTTTATCATTGGTAATGCGCTGGTTTGGTCTGTTTATCATTGGTAATGCACTGGTTTGGTCTGTCTGTTTCTCATTGGTAATGCGCTGGTTTGGTCTGTTTATCATTGGTAATGCACTGGTTTGGTCTGTTTGTTTATCATTGGTAATGCGCAGGTTTGGTCTGTTTATCATTGGTAATGCACTGGTTTGGTCTGTCTGTTTTTCATTGGTAATGCGCTGGTTTGGTCTGTTTATCATTGGTAATGCGCTGGTTTGGTCTGTTTATCATTGGTAATGCGCTGGTTTGGTCTGTTTATCATTGGTAATCCGCTGGTTTGGTCTGTCTGTTTATCATTGGTAATGCGCTGGTTTGGTCTTTTTATCATTGGTAATGCGCTGGTTTGGTCTGTTTATCATTGGTAATGTGCTGGTTTGGTCTGTTTATCATTGGTAATGCACTGGTTTGGTCTGTTTATCATTGGTAATGCGCTAGTTTGGTCTGTTTATCATTGTTAATGCACTGGTTTGGTCTGTTTATCATTGGTAATGCGCTGGTTTGGTCTGTCTGTTTCTCATTGGTAATGCGCTGGTTTGGTCTGTTTATCATTGGTAATGCGCTGGTTTGGTCTGTTTATCATTGGTAATGCGCTGGTTTGGTCTGTTTGTTTATCATTGGTAATGCGCTGGTTTGGTCTGTTTCTCATTGGTAATGCGCTGGTTTGGTCTGTCTGTTTATCATTGGTAATGGGCTGGTTTGGTCTGTTTATCATTGGTAATGCACTGGTTTGGTCTGTCTGTTTATCTTTGGTAATGCGCTGGTTTGGTCTGTCTGTTTATCATTGGTAATGCGCTGGTTTGGTGTGTCTGTTTATCATTGGTAATGCGCTGGTTTGGTCTGTTTATCATTGGGAATGCGCTGGTTTGGTCTGTTTATCATTGGTAATGCGCTGGTTTGGTCTGTTTATCATTGGTAATGCGCTGGTTTGGTCTGTCTGTTTATCATTGGTAATGCGCTGGTTTGGTCTGTTTATCATTGTTAATGCGCTGGTTTGGTCTGTTTATCATTGGTAATGCGCTGGTTTGGTCTGTTTATCATTGGTAATGCGCTGGTTTGGTCTGTTTCTCATTGGTAATGCGCTGGTTTGGTCTGTTTATCATTGGTAATGTGCTGGTTTGGTCTGTTTATCATTGGTAATGCGCTGGTTTGGTCTGTTTATCATTGGTAATGTGCTGGTTTGGTCTGTTTATCATTGGTAATGCGCTGGTTTGGTCTGTCTGTTTATCATTGGTAATGCGCTGGTTTGGTCTGTTTGTTTATCATTGGTAATGCGCTGGTTTGGTCTGTTTATCATTGGCAATGCACTGGTTTGGTCTGTTTATCATTGGTAATGCGCTGGTTTGGTCTGTTTGTTTATCATTGGTAATGGGCTGGTTTGGTCTTTTTATCATTGGTAATGCGCTGGTTTGGTCTGTTTGTTTCTCATTGGTAATGCGCTGGTTTGGTCTGTTTATCATTGGTAATGCGCTGGTTTGGTCTGTTTATCATTGGTAATGCGTTGGTTTGGACTGTCTGTTTATCATTTGTAATGTGCTGGTTTGGTCTGTTTATCATTGGTAATGCACTGGTTTGGTCTGTCTTTTTATCATTGGTAATGCGCTGGTTTGGTCTGTTTATCATTGGTAATGCGCTGGTTTGGTCTTTTTATCATTGGTAATGCACTGGTTTGGTCTGTTTATCATTGGTAATGCGCTGGTTTGGTCTGTCTGTTTATCATTGGTAATGCGCTGGTTTGGTCTGTTTATCATTGGTAATGCGCTGGTTTGGTCTGTCTGTTTATCATTGGTAATGCGCTGGTTTGGTCTGTCTTTTTATCATTGGTAATGCGCTGGTTTGGTCTGTTTATCATTAGTAATGCGCTTGTTTGGTCTGTTTATCATTGGGAATGCGCTGGTTTGGTCTGTTTATCATTGGTAATGCACTGGTTTGGTCTGTTTAGCATTGGTAATGCACTGGTTTGGTCTGTTTATCATTGGTAATGCACTGGTTTGGTCTGTTTATCATTGGTAATGTGCTGGTTTGGTCTGTTTATCATTGATAATGCGCTGGTTTGGTCTGTTTATCATTGGTAATGCGCTGGTTTGGTCTGTTTCTCATTGGTAATGCGCTGGTTTGGTCTGTTTCTCATTGGTAATGCGCTGGTTTGGTCTGTTTATCATTGGTAATGCACTGGTTTGGTCTGTTTATCATTAGTAATGCGCTGGTTTGGTCTGTCTGTTTATCATTGGTAATGCGCTGGTTTGGTCTGTCTGTTTATCATTGGTAATGCGCTGGTTTGGTCTGTTTATCATTGGTAATGCACTGGTTTGGTCTGTTTATCATTGGTAATGCACTGGTTTGGTCTGTCTGTTTATCATTGGTAATGCGCTGGTTTGGTCTGTTTATCATTGGTAATGCACTGGTTTGGTCTGTTTATCATTGGTAATGCACTGGTTTGGTCTGTCTGTTTATCATTGGTAATGCGCTGGTTTGGTCTGTTTGTTTATCTTTGGTAATGCACTGGTTTGGTCTGTTTGTTTATCTTTGGTAATGCGCTGGTTTGGTCTGTCTGTTTATCTTTGGTAATGCACTGGTTTGGTCTGTCTGTTTATCATTGGTAATGCGCTGGTTTGGTCTGTTTATCATTGGTAATGCGCTGGTTTGGTCTGTTTGTTTATCTTTGGTAATGCGCTGGTTTGGTCTGTCTGTTTATCTTTGGTAATGCACTGGTTTGGTCTGTTTATCTTTGGTAATGCGCTGGTTTGGTCTGTCTGTTTATCTTTGGTAATGCGCTGGTTTGGTCTGTTTATCATTGGTATTGCGCTGGTTTGGTCTGTTTATCATTGGTAATGCGCTGGTTTGGTCTGTTTATCATTGGTAATGCACTGGTTTGGTCTGTCTGTTTATCATTGGTAATGCACTGGTTTGGTCTGTTTATCATTGGTAATGCACTGGTTTGGTCTGTTTATCATTGGTAATGCGCTGGTTTGGTCTGTCTGTTTATCATTGGTAATGCACTGGTTTGGTCTGTCTGTTTATCATTGGTAATGCACTGGTTTGGTCTGTTTATCATTGGTAATGCGCTGGTTTGGTCTGTCTGTTTATTATTGGTAATGCGCTGGTTTGGTCTGTTTATCATTGGTAATGCGCTGGTTTGGTCTGTTTATCATTGGTAATGCGTTGGTTTGGACTGTCTGTTTATCATTGGTAATGCACTGGTTTGGTCTGTCTGTTTATCATTGGTAATGCACTGGTTTGGTCTGTTTATCATTGGTAATGCACTGGTTTGGTCTGTCTTTTTATCATTGGTAATGCGCTGGTTTGGTCTGTTTATCATTGGTAATGCACTGGTTTGGTCTGTTTATCATTGGTAATGCGCTGGTTTGGTCTGTCTGTTTATCATTGGTAATGCGCTGGTTTGGTCTGTTTATCATTGGTAATGCGCTGGTTTGGTCTGTCTGTTTATCATTGGTAATGCACTGGTTTGGTCTGTTTATCATTGGTAATGTGCTGGTTTGGTCTGTTTATCATTGATAATGCGCTGGTTTGGTCTGTTTATCATTGGTAATGCGCTGGTTTGGTCTGTTTCTCATTGGTAATGCGCTGGTTTGGTCTGTTTCTCATTGGTAATGCGCTGGTTTGGTCTGTTTATCATTGGTAATGGGCTGGTTTGGTCTGTTTATCATTGGTAATGCACTGGTTTGGTCTGTTTATCATTGGTAATGCGCTGGTTTGGTCTGTTTATCATTGGTAATGCACTGGTTTGGTCTGTTTATCATTGGTAATGCGCTCGTTTGGTTCGGTCTGTTTATCATTGGTAATGTGCTGGTTTGGTCTGTTTATCATTGGTAATGCGCTGGTTTGGTCTGTTTATCATTGGTAATGCACTGGTTTGGTCTGTCTGTTTATCATTGGTAATGCACTGGTTTGGTCTGTGTGTTTATCATTGGTAATGCACTGGTTTGGTCTGTTTATCATTGGTAATGTGCTGGTTTGGTCTGTCTGTTTATCATTGGTAATGCACTGGTTTGGTCTGTTTATCATTGGTAATCTGCTGGTTTGGTCTGTTTATCATTGGTTATGCGCTGGTTTGGTCTGTTTATCATTGGTAATTCGCTGGTTTGGTCTGCCTGTTTATCATTGGTAATGTGCTGGTTTGGTCTGTTTATCATTGGTAATGCGCTGGTTTGGTCTGTTTATCATTGGTAATGCGCTCGTTTGGTTTGGTCTGTTTATCATTGGTAATGCGCTGGTTTGGTCTGTTTCTCATTGGTAATGCGCTGGTTTGGTCTGTCTGTTTATCATTGGTAATGGGCTGGTTTGGTCTGTTTATCATTGGTAATGCACTGGTTTGGTCTGTCTGTTTATCTTTGGTAATGCGCTGGTTTGGTCTGTCTGTTTATCATTGGTAATGCACTGGTTTGGTCTGTTTATCATTGGTAATGCGCTGGTTTGGTCTGTTTATCATTGGTAATGCGCTGGTTTGGTCTGTTTATCATTGGTAATGCGCTGGTTTGGTCTGTCTGTTTCTCATTGGTATTGCACTGGTTTGGTCTGTCTGTTTATCATTGGTAATGCGCTGGTTTGGTCTGTTTATCATTGGTAATGCGCTGGTTTGGTCTGTTTATCATTGGTAATGCGCTGGTTTGGTCTGTCTGTTTCTCATTGGTATTGCACTGGTTTGGTCTGTCTGTTTATCATTGGTAATGCACTGGTTTGGTCTGTCTGTTTATCTTTGGTAATGTGCTGGTTTGGTCTGTCTGTTTATCATTGGTAATGCGTTGGTTTGGTCTGTTTATCATTGGTAATGCGCTGGTTTGGTCTGTTTATCATTGGTAATGCGCTGGTTTGGTCTGTTTATCATTGGTAATGCGCTGGTTTGGTCTGTCTGTTTCTCATTGGTATTGCACTGGTTTGGTCTGTCTGTTTATCATTGGTAATGCGCTGGTTTGGTCTGTCTGTTTATCATTGGCAATGCGCTGGTTTGGTCTGTTTATCATTGGTAATGCGCTGGTTTGGTCTGTCTGTTTATCATTGGTAATGCACTGGTTTGGTCTGTTTATCATTGGTAATGCGCTGGTTTGGTCTGTTTATCATTGGTAATGTGCTGGTTTGGTCTGTCTGTTTATCATTGGTAATGCGCTGGTTTGGTCTGTTTATCATTGGTAATGCGCTGGTTTGGTCTGTTTATCATTGGTAATCCGCTGGTTTGGTCTGTTTATCATTGGTAATGCACTGGTTTGGTCTGTCTGTTTATCATTGGTAATGCGCTGGTTTGGTCTGTTTATCATTGGTAATGCGCTGGTTTGGTCTGTCTGTTTATCATTGGTAATGCGCTGGTTTGGTCTGTCTGTTTATCATTGGTAATCCGCTGGTTTGGTCTGTTTATCATTGGTAATGCACTGGTTTGGTCTGTTTATCATTGGTAATCTGCTGGTTTGGTCTGTTTATCATTGGTAATGCGCTGGTTTGGTCTGTTTATCATTGGTAATGCGCTCGTTTGGTTTGGTCTGTTTATCATTGGTAATGCGCTGGTTTGGTCTGTCTGTTTATCATTGGTAATGCACTGGTTTGGTCTGTCTTTTTATCATTGGTAATGTGCTGGTTTGGTCTGTCTGTTTATCATTGGTAATGCACTGGTTTGGTCTGTCTGTTTATCATTGGTAATGCACTGGTTTGGTCTGTTTATCATTGGTAATGCGCTGGTTTGGTCTGTTTATCATTGGTAATGCGCTGGTTTGGTCTGTTTATCATTGGTAATGCGCAGGTTTGGTCTGTTTATCATTGGTAATGCACTGGTTTGGTCTGTTTATCATTGGGAATGCGCTGGTTTGGTCTGTTTATCATTGGTAATGCGCTGGTTTGGTCTGTCTGTTTCTCATTGGTAATGTGCTGGTTTGGTCTGTCTGTTTATCATTGGTAATGTGCTGGTTTGGTCTGTTTATCATTGGTAATGCGCTGGTTTGGTCTGTCTGTTTCTCATTGGTAATGTGCTGGTTTGGTCTGTCTGTTTATCATTGGTAATGCACTGGTTTGGTCTGTTTATCATTGGTAATGTGCTGGTTTGGTCTGTCTGTTTATCATTGGTAATGTGCTGGTTTGGTCTGTCTTTTTATAATTGGTAATGCACTGGTTTGGTCTGTTTCTCATTGGTAATGCGCTGGTTTGGTCTGTCTGTTTCTCATTGGTAATGTGCTGGTTTGGTCTGTCTGTTTATCATTGGTAATGCACTGGTTTGGTCTGTTTATCATTGGTAATGTGCTGGTTTGGTCTGTCTGTTTATCATTGGTAATGTGCTGGTTTGGTCTGTCTTTTTATCATTGGTAATGCACTGGTTTGGTCTGTTTCTCATTGGTAATGTGCTGGTTTGGTCTGTCTTTTTATCATTGGTAATGCCCTGGTTTGGTCTGTTTCTCATTGGTAATGCGCTGGTTTGGTCTGTTTATCATTGGTAATGCGCTGGTTTGGTCTGTTTATCATTGGTAATGCGCTGGTTTGGTCTGTTTATCATTGGTAATGCGCTGGTTTGGTCTGTTTATCATTGGTAATGCGCTGGTTTGGTCTGTTTATCATTGGTAATGCGCTGGTTTGGTCTGTTTATCATTGGTAATGCGCTGGTTTGGTCCGTTTATCATTGGTAATGCACTGGTTTGGTCTGTCTGTTTATCATTGGTAAAGCACTGGTTTGGTCTGTCTGTTTATCATTGGTAATGCGCTGGTTTGGTCTGTTTATCATTGGTAATGCACTGGTTTGGTCTGTTTCTCATTGGTAATGCGCTGGTTTGGTCTGTCTGTTTATCATTGGTAATGGGCTGGTTTGGTCTGTTTATCATTGGTAATGCACTGGTTTGGTCTGTCTGTTTATCTTTGGTAATGCGCTGGTTTGGTCTGTCTGTTTATCATTGGTAATGCGCTGGTTTGGTCTGTCTGTTTATCTTTGGTAATGCGCTGGTTTGGTCTGTCTGTTTATCATTGGTAATGCACTGGTTTGGTCTGTCTGTTTATCATTGGTAATGCACTGGTTTGGTCTGTTTATCATTGGTAATGCGCTGGTTTGGTCTGTTTATCATTGGTAATGCGCTGGTTTGGTCTGTTTATCATTGGTAATGCACTGGTTTGGTCTGTTTGTTTATCATTGGTAATGCGCTGGTTTGGTCTGTTTATCATTGGTATTGCACTGGTTTGGTCTGTTTATCATTGGTAATGCACTGGTTTGGTCTGTTTATCATTGGTAATGCGCTGGTTTGGTCTGTTTATCATTGGTAATGCGCTGGTTTGGTCTGTCTGTTTATCATTGGTAATGCGCTGGTTTGGTCTGTCTTTTTATCATTGGTAATGCGCTGGTTTGGTCTGTTTATCATTGGTAATGCGCTGGTTTGGTCTGTTTATCATTGGTAATGCGCTGGTTTGGTCTGTTTATCATTGGTAATCCACTGGTTTGGTCTGTTTATCATTGGTAATGCACTGGTTTGGTCTGTTTATCATTGGTAATGCGCTGGTTTGGTCTGTCTGTTTATCATTGGTAATGCGCTGGTTTGGTCTGTCTGTTTATCATTGGTAATGCGCTGGTTTGGTCTGTTTATCATTGGGAATGCGCTGGTTTGGTCTGTTTATCATTGGTAATGCACTGGTTTGGTCTGTTTAGCATTGGTAATGCGCTGGTTTGGTCTGTCTGTTTATCATTGGTAATGCGCTGGTTTGGTCTGTTTCTCATTGGTAATGGGCTGGTTTGGTCTGTTTCTCATTGGTAATGCGCTGGTTTGGTCTGTTTATCATTGGTAATGCGCTGGTTTGGTCTGTCTGTTTATCATTGGTAATGTGCTGGTTTGGTCTGTTTATCATTGGTAATGCGCTCGTTTGGTTCGGTCTGTTTATCATTGGTAATGCGCTGGTTTGGTCTGTTTATCATTGGTAATGCACTGGTTTGGTCTGTTTATCATTGGTAATGCACTGGTTTGGTCTGTTTATCATTGGTAATCTGCTGGTTTGGTCTGTTTATCATTGGGAATGCGCTGGTTTGGTCTGTTTATCATTGGTAATGCGCTCGTTTGGTTTGGTCTGTTTATCATTGGTAATGCCCTGGTTTGGTCTGTTTATCATTGGTAATGCGCTGGTTTGGTCTGTTTATCATTGGTAATGCGCTGGTTTGGTCTGTCTGTTTATCATTGGTAATGCGCTGGTTTGGTCTGTTTATCATTGGTAATGCGCTGGTTTGGTCTGTCTGTTTATCATTGGTAATGTGCTGGTTTGGTCTGTTTATCATTGGTAATGCGCTCGTTTGGTTCGGTCTGTTTATCATTGGTAATGCGCTGGTTTGGTCTGTTTATCATTGGTAATGCGCTGGTTTGGTCTGTTTATCATTGGTAATGCACTGGTTTGGTCTGTTTATCATTGGTAATGCACTGGTTTGGTCTGTTTATCATTGGTAATCTGCTGGTTTGGTCTGTTTATCATTGGTAATGTGCTGGTTTGGTCTGTTTATCATTGGTAATGCGCTGGTTTGGTCTGTCTGTTTATCATTGGTAATGCGCTGGTTTGGTCTGTCTGTTTATCATTGGTAATGCACTGGTTTGGTCTGTCTTTTTATCATTGGTAATGCGCTGGTTTGGTCTGTTTATCATTGGGAATGCGCTGGTTTGGTCTGTCTGTTTATCATTGGTAATGCACTGGTTTGGTCTGTTTATCATTGGTAATGCACTGGTTTGGTCTGTTTATCATTGGTAATGCGCTGGTTTGGTCTGTCTGTTTATCATTGGTAATGCACTGGTTTGGTCTGTCTGTTTATCATTGGTAATGCACTGGTTTGGTCTGTCTGTTTATCATTGGTAATGCACTGGTTTGGTCTGTTTATCATTGGTAATGCGCTGGTTTGGTCTGTCTGTTTATTATTGGTAATGCGCTGGTTTGGTCTGTTTATCATTGGTAATGCGCTGGTTTGGTCTGTTTATCATTGGTAATGCGTTGGTTTGGACTGTCTGTTTATCATTGGTAATGCACTGGTTTGGTCTGTTTATCATTGGTAATGCACTGGTTTGGTCTGTCTTTTTATCATTGGTAATGCGCTGGTTTGGTCTGTTTATCATTGGTAATCCACTGGTTTGGTCTGTTTATCATTGGTAATGCACTGGTTTGGTCTGTTTATCATTGGTAATGCGCTGGTTTGGTCTGTCTGTTTATCATTGGTAATGCGCTGGTTTGGTCTGTTTATCATTGGTAATGCGCTGGTTTGGTCTGTCTGTTTATCATTGGTAATGCACTGGTTTGGTCTGTTTATCATTGGTAATGTGCTGGTTTGGTCTGTTTATCATTGATAATGCGCTGGTTTGGTCTGTTTATCATTGGTAATGCGCTGGTTTGGTCTGTTTCTCATTGGTAATGCGCTGGTTTGGTCTGTTTCTCATTGGTAATGCGCTGGTTTGGTCTGTTTATCATTGGTAATGGGCTGGTTTGGTCTGTTTATCATTGGTAATGCACTGGTTTGGTCTGTTTATCATTGGTAATGCGCTGGTTTGGTCTGTTTATCATTGGTAATGCACTGGTTTGGTCTGTTTATCATTGGTAATGCGCTCGTTTGGTTTGGTCTGTTTATCATTGGTAATGCACTGGTTTGGTCTGTTTATCATTGGTAATGCGCTGGTTTGGTCTGTTTATCATTGGTAATGCGCTGGTTTGGTCTGTTTATCATTGGTAATGCACTGGTTTGGTCTGTTTATCATTGGTAATGCGCTGGTTTGGTCTGTTTATCATTGGTAATGCGCTGGTTTGGTCTGTTTATCATTGGTAATGCGCTCGTTTGGTTCGGTCTGTTTATCATTGGTAATGTGCTGGTTTGGTCTGTTTATCATTGGTAATGCGCTGGTTTGGTCTGTTTATCATTGGTAATGCACTGGTTTGGTCTGTCTGTTTATCATTGGTAATGCACTGGTTTGGTCTGTGTGTTTATCATTGGTAATGCACTGGTTTGGTCTGTTTATCATTGGTAATGTGCTGGTTTGGTCTGTCTGTTTATCATTGGTAATGCACTGGTTTGGTCTGTTTATCATTGGTAATCTGCTGGTTTGGTCTGTTTATCATTGGTTATGTGCTGGTTTGGTCTGTTTATCATTGGTAATGCGCTGGTTTGGTCTGTTTATCATTGGTAATGCGCTCGTTTGGTTTGGTCTGTTTATCATTGGTAATGCGCTGGTTTGGTCTGTTTCTCATTGGTAATGCGCTGGTTTGGTCTGTCTGTTTATCATTGGTAATGGGCTGGTTTGGTCTGTTTATCATTGGTAATGCACTGGTTTGGTCTGTCTGTTTATCTTTGGTAATGCGCTGGTTTGGTCTGTCTGTTTATCATTGGTAATGCACTGGTTTGGTCTGTTTATCATTGGTAATGCGCTGGTTTGGTCTGTTTATCATTGGTAATGCGCTGGTTTGGTCTGTTTATCATTGGTAATGCGCTGGTTTGGTCTGTCTGTTTCTCATTGGTATTGCACTGGTTTGGTCTGTCTGTTTATCATTGGTAATGCGCTGGTTTGGTCTGTTTATCATTGGTAATGCGCTGGTTTGGTCTGTTTATCATTGGTAATGCGCTGGTTTGGTCTGTCTGTTTCTCATTGGTATTGCACTGGTTTGGTCTGTCTGTTTATCATTGGTAATGCACTGGTTTGGTCTGTCTGTTTATCTTTGGTAATGTGCTGGTTTGGTCTGTCTGTTTATCATTGGTAATGCGTTGGTTTGGTCTGTTTATCATTGGTAATGCGCTGGTTTGGTCTGTTTATCATTGGTAATGCGCTGGTTTGGTCTGTTTATCATTGGTAATGCGCTGGTTTGGTCTGTCTGTTTCTCATTGGTATTGCACTGGTTTGGTCTGTCTGTTTATCATTGGTAATGCGCTGGTTTGGTCTGTCTGTTTATCATTGGCAATGCGCTGGTTTGGTCTGTTTATCATTGGTAATGCGCTGGTTTGGTCTGTCTGTTTATCATTGGTAATGCACTGGTTTGGTCTGTTTATCATTGGTAATGCGCTGGTTTGGTCTGTTTATCATTGGTAATGTGCTGGTTTGGTCTGTCTGTTTATCATTGGTAATGCGCTGGTTTGGTCTGTTTATCATTGGTAATGCGCTGGTTTGGTCTGTTTATCATTGGTAATCCGCTGGTTTGGTCTGTTTATCATTGGTAATGCACTGGTTTGGTCTGTCTGTTTATCATTGGTAATGTGCTGGTTTGGTCTGTTTATCATTGGTAATGCACTGGTTTGGTCTGTCTGTTTATCATTGGTAATGCGCTGGTTTGGTCTGTTTATCATTGGTAATGCGCTGGTTTGGTCTGTCTGTTTATCATTGGTAATGCGCTGGTTTGGTCTGTCTGTTTATCATTGGTAATGCGCTGGTTTGGTCTGTTTATCATTGGTAATGCACTGGTTTGGTCTGTTTATCATTGGTAATCTGCTGGTTTGGTCTGTTTATCATTGGTAATGCGCTGGTTTGGTCTGTTTATCATTGGTAATGCGCTCGTTTGGTTTGGTCTGTTTATCATTGGTAATGCGCTGGTTTGGTCTGTCTGTTTATCATTGGTAATGCACTGGTTTGGTCTGTCTTTTTATCATTGGTAATGTGCTGGTTTGGTCTGTCTGTTTATCATTGGTAATGCACTGGTTTGGTCTGTCTGTTTATCATTGGGAATGCGCTGGTTTGGTCTGTTTATCATTGGTAATGCGCTGGTTTGGTCTGTCTGTTTCTCATTGGTAATGTGCTGGTTTGGTCTGTCTGTTTATCATTGGTAATGTGCTGGTTTGGTCTGTTTATCATTGGTAATGCGCTGGTTTGGTCTGTCTGTTTCTCATTGGTAATGTGCTGGTTTGGTCTGTCTGTTTATCATTGGTAATGCACTGGTTTGGTCTGTTTATCATTGGTAATGTGCTGGTTTGGTCTGTCTGTTTATCATTGGTAATGTGCTGGTTTGGTCTGTCTTTTTATAATTGGTAATGCACTGGTTTGGTCTGTTTCTCATTGGTAATGCGCTGGTTTGGTCTGTCTGTTTCTCATTGGTAATGTGCTGGTTTGGTCTGTCTGTTTATCATTGGTAATGCACTGGTTTGGTCTGTTTATCATTGGTAATGTGCTGGTTTGGTCTGTCTGTTTATCATTGGTAATGTGCTGGTTTGGTCTGTCTTTTTATCATTGGTAATGCACTGGTTTGGTCTGTTTCTCATTGGTAATGTGCTGGTTTGGTCTGTCTTTTTATCATTGGTAATGCACTGGTTTGGTCTGTTTCTCATTGGTAATGCGCTGGTTTGGTCTGTTTATCATTGGTAATGCGCTGGTTTGGTCTGTTTATCATTGGTAATGCGCTGGTTTGGTCTGTTTATCATTGGTAATGCGCTGGTTTGGTCTGTTTATCATTGGTAATGCGCTGGTTTGGTCTGTTTATCATTGGTAATGCGCTGGTTTGGTCTGTTTATCATTGGTAATGCGCTGGTTTGGTCCGTTTATCATTGGTAATGCACTGGTTTGGTCTGTCTGTTTATCATTGGTAATGCGCTGGTTTGGTCTGTTTATCATTGGTAATGCGCTGGTTTGGTCTGTTTCTCATTGGTAATGCGCTGGTTTGGTCTGTCTGTTTATCATTGGTAATGGGCTGGTTTGGTCTGTTTATCATTGGTAATGCACTGGTTTGGTCTGTCTGTTTATCTTTGGTAATGCGCTGGTTTGGTCTGTCTGTTTATCATTGGTAATGCGCTGGTTTGGTCTGTCTGTTTATCTTTGGTAATGCGCTGGTTTGGTCTGTCTGTTTATCATTGGTAATGCACTGGTTTGGTCTGTCTGTTTATCATTGGTAATGCACTGGTTTGGTCTGTTTATCATTGGTAATGCGCTGGTTTGGTCTGTTTATCATTGGTAATGCGCTGGTTTGGTCTGTTTATCATTGGTAATGCACTGGTTTGGTCTGTTTGTTTATCATTGGTAATGCACTGGTTTGGTCTGTTTATCATTGGTAATGCGCTGGTTTGGTCTGTTTATCATTGGTAATGCGCTGGTTTGGTCTGTCTGTTTATCATTGGTAATGCGCTGGTTTGGTCTGTCTTTTTATCATTGGTAATGCGCTGGTTTGGTCTGTTTATCATTGGTAATGCGCTGGTTTGGTCTGTTTATCATTGGTAATGCGCTGGTTTGGTCTGTTTATCATTGGTAATGCACTGGTTTGGTCTGTTTATCATTGGTAATGCGCTGGTTTGGTCTGTCTGTTTATCATTGGTAATGCGCTGGTTTGGTCTGTCTGTTTATCATTGGTAATGCGCTGGTTTGGTCTGTTTATCATTGGGAATGCGCTGGTTTGGTCTGTTTATCATTGGTAATGCACTGGTTTGGTCTGTTTAGCATTGGTAATGCGCTGGTTTGGTCTGTCTGTTTATCATTGGTAATGCGCTGGTTTGGTCTGTTTCTCATTGGTAATGGGCTGGTTTGGTCTGTTTCTCATTGGTAATGCGCTGGTTTGGTCTGTTTATCATTGGTAATGCGCTGGTTTGGTCTGTCTGTTTATCATTGGTAATGTGCTGGTTTGGTCTGTTTATCATTGGTAATGCGCTCGTTTGGTTCGGTCTGTTTATCATTGGTAATGCGCTGGTTTGGTCTGTTTATCATTGGTAATGCACTGGTTTGGTCTGTTTATCATTGGTAATGCACTGGTTTGGTCTGTTTATCATTGGTAATCTGCTGGTTTGGTCTGTTTATCATTGGGAATGCGCTGGTTTGGTCTGTTTATCATTGGTAATGCGCTCGTTTGGTTTGGTCTGTTTATCATTGGTAATGCCCTGGTTTGGTCTGTTTATCATTGGTAATGCGCTGGTTTGGTCTGTTTATCATTGGTAATGCGCTGGTTTGGTCTGTCTGTTTATCATTGGTAATGCGCTGGTTTGGTCTGTTTATCATTGGTAATGCGCTGGTTTGGTCTGTCTGTTTATCATTGGTAATGTGCTGGTTTGGTCTGTTTATCATTGGTAATGCGCTCGTTTGGTTCGGTCTGTTTATCATTGGTAATGCGCTGGTTTGGTCTGTTTATCATTGGTAATGCGCTGGTTTGGTCTGTTTATCATTGGTAATGCACTGGTTTGGTCTGTTTATCATTGGTAATGCACTGGTTTGGTCTGTTTATCATTGGTAATCTGCTGGTTTGGTCTGTTTATCATTGGTAATGTGCTGGTTTGGTCTGTTTATCATTGGTAATGCGCTGGTTTGGTCTGTCTGTTTATCATTGGTAATGCGCTGGTTTGGTCTGTCTGTTTATCATTGGTAATGCACTGGTTTGGTCTGTCTTTTTATCATTGGTAATGCGCTGGTTTGGTCTGTTTATCATTGGGAATGCGCTGGTTTGGTCTGTTTATCATTGGTAATGCGCTGGTTTGGTCTGTCTGTTTCTCATTGGTAATGTGCTGGTTTGGTCTGTCTGTTTATCATTGGTAATGCGCTGGTTTGGTCTGTTTCTCATTGGTAATGCGCTGGTTTGGTCTGTTTATCATTGGTAATGCACTGGTTTGGTCTGTCTGTTTATCATTGGTAATGTGCTGGTTTGGTCTGTCTGTTTATCATTGGTAATGCGCTGGTTTGGTCTGTTTATCATTGGTAATGCGCTGGTTTGGTCTGTTTCTCATTGGTAATGCGCTGGTTTGGTCTGTCTGTTTATCATTGGTAATGGGCTGGTTTGGTCTGTTTATCATTGGTAATGCACTGGTTTGGTCTGTCTGTTTATCTTTGGTAATGCGCTGGTTTGGTCTGTCTGTTTATCATTGGTAATGCACTGGTTTGGTCTGTCTGTTTATCTTTGGTAATGTGCTGGTTTGGTCTGTCTGTTTATCATTGGTAATGCGCTGGTTTGGTCTGTTTATCATTGGTAATGCACTGGTTTGGTCTGTTTATCATTGGTAATGCGCTGGTTTGGTCTGTTTATCATTGGTAATGCGCTGGTTTGGTCTGTTTATCATTGGTAATGCGCTGGTTTGGTCTGTTTATCATTGGTAATGCACTGGTTTGGTCTGTTTATCATTGGTATTGCACTGGTTTGGTCTGTCTGTTTATCATTGGTAATGCGCTGGTTTGGTCTGTTTCTCATTGGTAATGCGCTGGTTTGGTCTGTCTGTTTATCATTGGTAATGGGCTGGTTTGGTCTGTCTGTTTATCTTTGGTAATGCGCTGGTTTGGTCTGTCTGTTTATCATTGGTAATGCGCTGGTTTGGTCTGTCTGTTTATCATTGGTAATGCACTGGTTTGGTCTGTTTATCATTGGTATTGCGCTGGTTTGGTCTGTTTCTCATTGGTAATGCGCTGGTTTGGTCTGTTTATCATTGGTAATGCGCTGGTTTGGTCTTTTTATCATTGGTAATGCGCTGGTTTGGTCTGTTTGTTTCTCATTGGTAATGCGCTGGTTTGGTCTGTTTCTCATTGGTAATGCGCTGGTTTGGTCTGTTTATCATTGGTAATGCGTTGGTTTGGACTGTCTGTTTATCATTGGTAATGTGCTGGTTTGGTCTGTTTATCATTGGTAATGCACTGGTTTGGTCTGTCTGTTTATCATTGGTAATGCACTGGTTTGGTCTGTTTATCATTGGTAATGCGCTGGTTTGGTCTGTTTATCATTGGTAATGCGCTGGTTTGGTCTGTTTATCATTGGTAATGCGCTGGTTTGGTCTGTTTATCATTGGTAATGCGCAGGTTTGGTCTGTCTGTTTATCATTGGTAATGCGCTGGTTTGGTCTGTTTATCATTGGTAATGCGCAGGTTTGGTCTGTTTATCATTGGTAATGCACTCGTTTGGTTTGGTCTGTTTATCATTGGTAATGTGCTGGTTTGGTCTGTTTATCATTGGTAATGCACTGGTTTGGTCTGTTTAGCATTGGTAATGCGCTGGTTTGGTCTGTTTATCATTGGTAATGCGCTGGTTTGGTCTGTTTATCATTGGTAATCCGCTGGTTTGGTCTGTTTATCATTGGTAATGCACTGGTTTGGTCTGTTTATCATTAGTAATGTGCTGGTTTGGTCTGTCTGTTTATCATTGGTAATGCGCTGGTTTGGTCTGTTTATCATTGGTAATGCGCTGGTTTGGTCTGTTTATCATTGGTAATGCGCTGGTTTGGTCTGTCTGTTTATCATTAGTAATGCGCTGGTTTGGTCTTTTTATCATTGGTAATGCGCTGGTTTGGTCTGTTTATCATTAGTAATGTGCTGGTTTGGTCTGTCTGTTTATCATTGGTAATGCGCTGGTTTGGTCTGTTTATCATTGGTAATGCGCTGGTTTGGTCTGTTTATCATTGGTAATGCGCTGGTTTGGTCTGTTTATCATTGGTAATGCGCTGGTTTGGTCTGTCTGTTTATCATTGGTATTGCGCTGGTTTGGTCTGTTTATCATTAGTAATGCGCTTGTTTGGTCTGTTTATCATTGGTAATGCGCTGTTTTGGTCTGTTTATCATTGGTAATGTGCTGGTTTGGTCTGTTTATCATTGGTAATGTGCTGGTTTGGTCTGTTTATCATTGGTAATGCGCTGGTTTGGTCTGTTTATCATTGGTAATGCGCTGGTTTGGTCTGTTTATCATTGGTAATGCGCTGGTTTGGTCTGTTTATCATTACTAATGCACTGGTTTGGTCTGTCTGTTTATCATTAGTAATGCGCTGGTTTGGTCTTTTTATCATTGGTAATGCGCTGGTTTGGTCTGGTTTGGTCTGTTTATCATTGGTAATGCGCTGGTTTGGTCTGTCTGTTTATCATTGGTAATGCACTGGTTTGGTCTGTCTGTTTATCATTGGTAATGCACTGGTTTGGTCTGTCTGTTTATCATTGGTAATGTGCTGTTTTGGTCTGTTTATCATTGGTAATGTGCTGGTTTGGTCTGTTTATCATTGGTAATGCGCTGGTTTGGTCTGTTTATCATTGGTAATGCGCTAGTTTGGTCTGTTTATCATTGGTAATGCGCTGGTTTGGTCTTTTTATCATTGGTAATGCGCTGGTTTGGTCTGTTTATTATTGGTAATGCACTCGTTTGGTCTGTCTGTTTATCATTGGTAATGTGCTGGTTTGGTCTGTCTGTTTATCATTGGTAATGCGCTGGTTTGGTCTGTTTATCATTGGCAATGCGCTTGTTTGGTCTGTTTATTATTGGTAATGCGCTGGTTTGGTCTGTCTGTTTATCATTGGTAATGCGCTGGTTTGGTCTGTTTATCATTGGTAATGCGCTGGTTTGGTCTGTTTATCATTGGTAATGCGCTGGTTTGGTCTTTTTATCATTGGTAATGCGCTGGTTTGGTCTGGTTTGGTCTGTTTATCATTGGTAATGCACTGGTTTGGTATGTCTGTTTATCATTGGTAATGCGCTGGTTTGGTCTGTCTGTTTATCATTGGTAATGCACTGGTTTGGTCTGTTTCTCATTGGTAATGCGCTGGTTTGGTCTGTTTCTCATTGGTAATGCGCTGGTTTGGTCTGTTTATCATTGGTAATGCGCTTGTTTGGTCTGTTTATCATTGGTAATGCACTGGTTTGGTCTGACTGTTTATCATTGGTAATGCGCTAGTTTGGTCTGTTTATCATTGGTAATGCGCTGGTTTGGTCTGTCTGTTTATCTTTGGTAATACGCTGGTTTGGTCTGTTTATCATTGGTAATGCGCTGGTTTGGTCTGTTTATCATTGGTAATGCGCTGGTTTGGTCTGTTTATCATTGGTAATGCACTGGTTTGGTCTGTCTGTTTATCATTGGTAATGCGCTGGTTTGTTCTGTTTATCATTGGTAATGCGCTGGTTTGGTCTGTTTATCATTGGTAATGCGCTGGTTTGGTCTGTTTATCATTGGTAATGCACTGGTTTGGTCTGTCTGTTTATCATTGGTAATGCGCTGGTTTGGTCTGTTTATCATTGGTAATGCGCTGGTTTGGTCTGTCTGTTTATCATTGGTAATGCACTGGTTTGGTTTGGTCTGTTTATCATTGGTAATGCGCTGGTTTGGTCTGTCTGTTTATCATTGGTAATGCGCTGGTTTGGTCTGTCTGTTTATCATTGGTAATCCGCTGGTTTGGTCTGTTTATCATTGGTAATGCGCTGGTTTGGTCTGTTTATCATTGGTAATGTGCTGGTTTGGTCTGTCTGTTTATCATTGGTAATGCGCTGGTTTGGTCTGTTTATCATTGGTAATGCGCTGGTTTGGTCTGTTTATCATTGGTAATGCGCTGGTTTGGTCTGTTTCTCATTGGTAATGCGCTGGTTTGGTCTGTTTATCATTGGTAATGCGCTGGTTTGGTCTGTTTATCATTGGTAATGTGCTGGTTTGGTCTGTCTGTTTATCATTGGTAATGCGCTGGTTTGGTCTGTTTATCATTGGTAATGCGCTGGTTTGGTCTGTTTATCATTGGTAATGCGCTGGTTTGGTCTGTTTATCATTGGTAATGCACTGGTTTGGTCTGTCTGTTTATCATTGGTAATGCGCTGGTTTGGTCTGTTTATCATTGGTAATGCGCTGGTTTGGTCTGTCTGTTTATCATTGGTAATGCACTGGTTTGGTTTGGTCTGTTTATCATTGGTAATGCGCTGGTTTGGTCTGTCTGTTTATCATTGGTAATGCGCTGGTTTGGTCTGTCTGTTTATCATTGGTAATCCGCTGGTTTGGTCTGTTTATCATTGGTAATGCGCTGGTTTGGTCTGTTTATCATTGGTAATGTGCTGGTTTGGTCTGTCTGTTTATCATTGGTAATGCGCTGGTTTGGTCTGTTTATCATTGGTAATGCGCTGGTTTGGTCTGTTTATCATTGGTAATGCGCTGGTTTGGTCTGTTTCTCATTGGTAATGCGCTGGTTTGGTCTGTTTCTCATTGGTAATGCGCTGGTTTGGTCTGTTTATCATTGGTAATGTGCTGGTTTGGTCTGTCTGTTTATCATTGGTAATGCGCTGGTTTGGTCTGTTTATCATTGGTAATGCGCTGGTTTGGTCTGTTTATCATTGGTAATGCGCTGGTTTGGTCTGTTTCTCATTGGTAATGCGCTGGTTTGGTCTGTTTCTCATTGGTAATCCGCTGGTTTGGTCTGTTTATCATTGGTAATGCGCTGGTTTGGTCTGTTTATCATTGGTAATGCACTGGTTTGGTCTGTTTATCATTGGTAATGCGCTGGTTTGGTCTGCCTGTTTATCATTGGTAATGCGCTCGTTTGGTTTGGTCTGTTTATCATTGGTAATGCACTGGTTTGGTCTGTCTTTTTATCATTGGTAATGCACTGGTTTGGTCTGTCTTTTTATCATTGGTAATGCGCTGGTTTGGTCTGTTTCTCATTGGTAATGCGCTGGTTTGGTCTGTTTATCATTGGTAATGTGCTGGTTTGGTCTGTTTATCATTGGTAATGCGCTGGTTTGGTCTGTCTGTTTATCATTGGTAATGCGCTGGTTTGGTCTGTTTATCATTGGTAATGCACTGGTTTGGTCTGTCTGTTTATCATTGGTAATGCGCTGGTTTGGTCTGTTTCTCATTGGTAATGCGCTGGTTTGGTCTGTCTGTTTATCATTGGTAATGGGCTGGTTTGGTCTGTTTATCATTGGTAATGCACTGGTTTGGTCTGTCTGTTTATTATTGGTAATGTGCTGGTTTGGTCTGTTTCTCATTGGTAATGTGCTGGTTTGGTCTGTTTATCATTGGTAATGTGCTGGTTTGGTCTGTTTATCATTGGTAATCCGCTGGTTTGGTCTGTTTATCATTGGTAATGCACTGGTTTGGTCTGTTTATCATTGGTAATGCGCTGGTTTGGTCTGTCTGTTTATCATTGGTAATGTGCTGGTTTGGTCTGTTTATCATTGGTAATGCGCTGGTTTGGTCTGCCTGTTTATCATTGGTAATGTGCTGGTTTGGTCTGTTTATCATTGGTAATGCGCTCGTTTGGTTTGGTCTGTTTATCATTGGTAATGTGCTGGTTTGGTCTGTTTCTCATTGGTAATGCGCTGGTTTGGTCTGTTTCTCATTGGTAATGCGCTGGTTTGGTCTGTTTATCATTGGTAATGTGCTGGTTTGGTCTGTTTATCATTGGTAATGCGCTCGTTTGGTTTGGTCTGTTTATCATTGGTAATGCACTGGTTTGGTCTGTTTATCATTGGTAATGCACTGGTTTGGTCTGTTTATCATTGGTAATGCGCTGGTTTGGTCTGTTTATCATTGGTAATGTGCTGGTTTGGTCTGTTTATCATTGGTAATGCGCTCGTTTGGTTTGGTCTGTTTATCATTGGTAATGCACTGGTTTGGTCTGTTTATCATTGGTAATGCACTGGTTTGGTCTGTTTATCATTGGTAATGCACTGGTTTGGTCTGTTTATCATTGGTAATGCGCTGGTTTGGTCTGTTTATCATTGGTAATGCGCTGGTTTGGTCTGTTTATCATTGGTAATGTGCTGGTTTGTTCTGTTCATCATTGGTAATGTGCTGGTTTGGTCTGTTTATCATTGGTAATGTGCTGGTTTGGTCTGTTTATCATTGGTAATGCACTGGTTTGGTCTGTTTATCATTGGTAATGCACTGGTTTGGTCTGTTTATCATTGGTAATGCGCTGGTTTGGTCTGTTTATCATTGGTAATGCACTGGTTTGGTCTGTTTATCATTGGTAATGCACTGGTTTGGTCTGTTTATCATTGGTAATGCGCTGGTTTGGTCTGTTTATCATTGGTAATGTGCTGGTTTGGTCTGTTTATCATTGGTAATGCGCTCGTTTGGTTTGGTCTGTTTATCATTGGTAATGCACTGGTTTGGTCTGTTTATCATTGGTAATGCACTGGTTTGGTCTGTTTATCATTGGTAATCCGCTGGTTTGGTCTGTTTATCATTGGTAATGCACTGGTTTGGTCTGTTTATCATTGGTAATGCACTGGTTTGGTCTGTTTATCATTGGTAATCCGCTGGTTGGGTCTGTTTATCATTGGTAATGCACTGGTTTGGTCTGTTTATCATTGGTAATGTGCTGGTTTGGTCTGTTTATCATTGGTAATGCGCTCGTTTGGTTTGGTCTGTTTATCATTGGTAATGCACTGGTTTGGTCTGTTTATCATTGGTAATGCGCTGGTTTGGTCTGTCTGTTTATCATTGGTAATGCACTGGTTTGGTCTGTTTATCATTGGTAATGCACTGGTTTGGTCTGTTTATCATTGGTAATGCGCTGGTTTGGTCGGTCTGTTTATCATTGGTAATGCGCTGGTTTGGTCTGTTTATCATTGGGAATGCGCTGGTTTGGTCTGTCTGTTTATCATTGGTAATGCGCTGGTTTGGTCTGTCTGTTTATCATTGGTAATGCGCTGGTTTGGTCTGTTTATCATTGGTAATGCGCTGGTTTGGTCTGTTTATTATTGGTAATGCGCTGGTTTGGTCTGTTTATCATTGGTAATGCACTGGTTTGGTCTGTTTATCATTGGTAATGCGCTGGTTTGGTCTGTCTGTTTATCATTGGTAATGCACTGGTTTGGTCTGTCTTTTTATCATTGGTAATGCGCTGGTTTGGTCTGTTTATCATTGGGAATGCGCTGGTTTGGTCTGTTTATCATTGGTAATGCGCTGGTTTGGTCTGTCTGTTTATCATTGGTAATGTGCTGGTTTGGTCTGTCTGTTTCTCATTGGTAATGCACTGGTTTGGTCTGTTTATCATTGGTAATGTGCTGGTTTGGTCTGTTTATCATTGGTAATGCGCTGGTTTGGTCTGTTTATCATTGGTAATGCACTGGTTTGGTTTGGTCTGTTTATCATTGGTAATGCACTGGTTTGGTCTGGTTTGGTCTGTTTATCATTGGTAATGCGCTGGTTTGGTCTGTTTATCATTGGTAATGCGCTGGTTTGGTCTGTTTCTCATTGGTAATGCGCTGGTTTGGTCTGTCTGTTTATCATTGGTAATGCGCTGGTTTGGTCTGTCTGTTTATCATTGGTAATGGGCTGGTTTGGTCTGTTTATCATTGGTAATGCACTGGTTTGGTCTGTTTATCATTGGTAATGCACTGGTTTGGTCTGTCTGTTTATCTTTGGTAATGCGCTGGTTTGGTCTGTCTGTTTATCATTGGTAATGCACTGGTTTGGTCTGTTTAGCATTGGTAATGCGCTGGTTTGGTCTGTTTATCATTGGTAATGCACTGGTTTGGTCTGTCTGTTTATCATTGGTAATGCACTGGTTTGGTCTGTTTATCATTGGTAATGCGTTGGTTTGGTCTGTTTATCATTGGTAATGCGCTGGTCTGTCTGTTTATCATTGGTAATGCACTGGTTTGGTCTGTTTATCATTGGTAATGCACTGGTTTGGTCTGTTTATCATTGGTAATGCGCTGGTTTGGTCTGTTTATCATTGGTAATGCGCTGGTTTGGTCTGTCTGTTTCTCATTGGTAATGCACTGGTTTGGTCTGTTTCTCATTGGTAATGCGCTGGTTTGGTCTGTTTATCATTGGTAATGCACTGGTTTGGTCTGTCTGTTTATCTTTGGTAATACGCTGGTTTGGTCTGTTTATCATTGGTAATGCACTGGTTTGGTCTGTTTATCATTGGTAATGCGCTGGTTTGGTCTGTTTATCATTATTAATGCGCTGGTTTGGTCTGTTTATCATTGGTAATCCGCTGGTTTGGTCTGTCTGTTTCTCATTGGTAATGCGCTGGTTTGGTCTTTTTATCATTGGTAATGCGCTGGTTTGGTCTGGTTTGGTCTGTTTATCATTGGTAATGCACTGGTTTGGTCTGTCTGTTTATCATTGGTAATGCACTCGTTTGGTTTGGTCTGTTCATCATTGGTAATGTGCTGGTTTGGTCTGTTTATCATTGGTAATCCGCTGGTTTGGTCTGTTTATCATTGGTAATGCACTGGTTTGGTCTGTTTATCATTGGTAATGCGCTGGTTTGGTCTGTTTATCATTAGTAATGCGCTGGTTTGGTCTGTTTATCATTGGTAATGCGCTGGTTTGGTCTGTTTATCATTGGTAATGCGCTGGTTTGGTCTGTTTATCATTGGTAATGCACTGGTTTGGTCTGTTTATCATTGGTAATGCGCTGGTTTGGTCTGTTTATCATTGGTAATGCGCTGGTTTGGTCTGTCTGTTTATCATTGGTAATGCGCTGGTTTGGTCTTTTTATCATTGGTAATGCGCTGGTTTGGTCGTTCTGTTTATCATTGGTAATGCGCTGGTTTGGTCTGTTTCTCATTGGTAATGCGCTGGTTTGGTCTGTTTATCATTGGTAATGCGCTGGTTTGGTCTGTTTATCATTGGTAATGCCCTGCTTTGGTCTGTTTATCATTAGTAATGCGCTGGTTTGGTCTGTTTATCATTGGTAATGCGCTGGTTTGGTCTGTCTGTTTATCATTGGTAATGCACTGGTTTGGTCTGTTTATCATTAGTAATGCGCTGGTTTGGTCTTTTTATCATTGGTAATGCGCTGGTTTGGTCTGTTTATCATTGGTAATGCGCTGGTTTGGTCTGTCTGTTTATCATTGGTAATGCACTGGTTTGGTCTGTTTATCATTGGTAATGCGCTGGTTTGGTCTGTCTGTTTATCATTGGTAATGCGCTGCTTTGGTCTGTTTATCATTGGTAATGCGCTGGTTTGGTCTGTCTGTTTATCATTGGTAATGCGCTGGTTTGGTCTGTTTATCATTGGTAATGCACTGGTTTGGTCTGTCTGTTTCTCATTGGTAATGCACTGGTTTGGTCTGTTTCTCATTGGTAATGCGCTGCTTTGGTCTGTTTATCATTGGTAATGCGCTGGTTTGGTCTGTCTGTTTATCATTGGTAATGCGCTGGTTTGGTCTGTTTATCATTGGTAATGCGCTGGTTTGGTCTGTTTATCATTGGTAATGCGCTGGTTTGGTCTGTTTATCATTGGTAATGCGCTGGTTTGGTCTGTTTCTCATTGGTAATGCACTGGTTTGGTCTGTTTCTCATTGGCAATGCACTGGTTTGGTCTGTTTATCATTGGTAATGCGCTGGTTTGGTCTGTTTATCATTGGTAATGCACTGGTTTGGTCTGTTTATCATTGGTAATGCACTGGTTTGGTCTGTTTATCATTGGTAATGCACTGGTTTGGTCTGTCTGTTTATCATTGGTAATGTGCTGGTTTGGTCTGTTTATCATTGGTAATGCACTGGTTTGGTCTGTTTATCATTGGTAATGCGCTGGTTTGGTCTGTTTATCATTGGTAATGCGCTGGTTTGGTCTGTTTATCATTGGTAATGCGATGGTTTGGTCTGTCTGTTTATCATTGGTAATGTGCTGGTTTGGTCTTTCTGTTTATCATTGGTAATGCACTACTTTGGTCTGTCTGTTTATCATTGGTAATGCGCTAGTTTGGTCTGTCTGTTTATCATTGGTAATGCGCTGGTTTGGTCTGTTTCTCATTAGTAATGCACTGGTTTGGTCTGTTTCTCATTAGTAATGCACTGGTTTGGTCTGTTTATCATTGGTAATGCACTGGTTTGGTCTGTTTATCATTGGTAATGCGCTGGTTTGGTCTGTTTATCATTGGTAATGCACTGGTTTGGTCTGACTGTTTATCATTGGTAATGCGCTGGTTTGGTCTGTTTATCATTGGTAATGCACTGGTTTGGTCTGTTTATCATTGGTAATGCACTGGTTTGGTCTGTTTATCATTGGTAATGCACTGGTTTGGTCTGACTGTTTATCATTGGTAATGCACTGGTTTGGTCTGTTTATCATTGGTAATGCACTAGTTTGGTCTGTCTGTTTATCATTGGTAATGCACTGGTTTGGTCTGTTTATCATTGTTAATGCGCTGGTTTGGTCTGTTTATCATTGGTAATCCGCTGGTTTGGTCTGTCTGTTTATCATTGGTAATGCGCTGGTTTGGTCTGTTTATCATTTCTAATGCGCTGGTTTGATCTGTTTATCATTGGTAATGCGCTGGTTTGGTCTGTTTATCATTGGTAATGCACTGGTTTGGTCTTCCTGTTTATCATTGGTAATGCACTACTTTGGTCTGTCTGTTTATCATTGGTAATGCGCTAGTTTGGTCTGTCTGTTTATCATTGGTAATGCGCTGGTTTGGTCTGTTTCTCATTAGTAATGCACTGGTTTGGTCTGTTTCTCATTAGAAATTCACTGGTTTGGTCTGTTTATCATTGGTAATGTGCTGGTTTGGTCTGTCTGTTTATCATTGGTAATGCGCTGGTTTGGTCTGTTTATCATTGGTAATGCGCTGGTTTGGTCTGCCTGTTTATCATTGGTAATGCACTGGTTTGGTCTGTCTGTTTATCATTGGTAATGCACTGGTTTGGTCTGTTTATCATTGGTAATGCGCTGGTTTGGTCTGTTTATCATTGGTAATGCACTGGTTTGGTCTGACTGTTTATCATTGGTAATGCGCTGGTTTGGTCTGTTTATCATTGGTAATGCACTGGTTTGGTCTGTTTATCATTGGTAATGCACTGGTTTGGTCTGTTTATCATTGGTAATGCACTGGTTTGGTCTGACTGTTTATCATTGGTAATGCACTGGTTTGGTCTGTTTATCATTGTTAATGCGCTGGTTTGGTCTGTTTATCATTGGTAATCCGCTGGTTTGGTCTGTTTATCATTTCTAATGCGCTGGTTTGATCTGTTTATCATTGGTAATGCGCTGGTTTGGTCTGTTTATCATTGGTAATGCACTGGTTTGGTCTTCCTGTTTATCATTGGTAATGCGCTTGTTTGGTCTGTTTATCATTGGTAATGCGCTGGTTTGGTCTGTTTATCATTGGTAATGCGCTGGTTTGGTCTTTTTATCATTAGTAATGCGCTGGTTTGGTCTGTTTATCATTGGTAATGCACTGGTTTGGTCTGTTTATCATTGGTAATGCGCTGGTTTGGTCTGTTTCTCATTGGTAATGCGCTGGTTTGGTCTGTCTGTTTATCATTGGTAATGCACTGGTTTGGTCTGTTTATCATTGGTAATGTGCTGGTTTGGTCTGTTTATCATTGGTAATGCGCTGGTTTGGTCTGTCTGTTTATCATTGGTAATGCGCTGGTTTGGTCTGTCTGTTTATCATTGGTAATGCACTGGTTTGGTCTGTTTATCATTGGTAATGCGCTGGTTTGGTCTGTTTATCATTGGTAATGCGCTGGTTTGGTCTGTTTATCATTGGCAATGCGCTGGTTTGGTCTGTTTATCATTGGTAATGCACTGGTTTGGTCTGTTTATCATTGGTAATGTGCTGGTTTGGTCTGTTTATCATTTGTAATGCGCTGGTTTGGTCTGTTTATCATTGGTAATGTGCTGGTTTGGTCTGTTTATCATTGGTAATGTGCTGGTTTGGTCTGTCTGTTTATCATTGGTAATGTGCTGGTTTGGTCTGTTTATCATTGGTAATGCACTGGTTTGGTCTGACTGTTTATCATTGGTAATGCGCTGGTTTGGTCTGTTTATCATTGGTAATGCGCTGGTTTGGTCTGTTTCTCATTAGTAATGCACTGGTTTGGTCTGTTTCTCATTAGAAATTCACTGGTTTGGTCTGTTTATCATTGGTAATGCACTGGTTTGGTCTGTTTATCATTGGTAATGCGCTGGTTTGGTCTGTTTATCATTGGTAATGCACTGGTTTGGTCTGTTTATCATTGGTAATGCACTGGTTTGGTCTGTTTATCATTGGTAATGCACTGGTTTGGTCTGACTGTTTATCATTGGTAATCCGCTGGTTTGGTCTGTTTATCATTGGTAATCCGCTGGTTTGGTCTGTCTGTTTATCATTGGTAATGCGCTGGTTTGGTCTGTTTATCATTTCTAATGCGCTGGTTTGATCTGTTTATCATTGGTAATGCGCTGGTTTGGTCTGTTTATCATTGGTAATGCGCTTGTTTGGTCTGTTTATCATTGGTAATGCGCTGGTTTGGTCTGTTTATCATTGGTAATGCGCTGGTTTGGTCTTTTTATCATTGGTAATGCACTGGTTGGGTCTGCCTGTTTATCATTGGTAATGTGCTGGTTTGGTCTGTCTGTTTATCATTGGTAATGCACTGGTTTGGTCTGTTTGTTTATCATTGGTAATGCGCTGGTTTGGTCTGTTTCTCATTGGTAATGCACTGGTTTGGTCTGTTTCTCATTGGCAATGCACTGGTTTGGTCTGTTTCTCATTGGTAATGCGCTGGTTTGGTCTGTTTATCATTGGTAATGCGCTGGTTTGGTCTGTTTCTCATTGGTAATGCACTGGTTTGGTCTGTTTCTCATTGGCAATGCACTGGTTTGGTCTGTCTGTTTCTCATTGGTAATGCACTGGTTTGGTCTGTTTCTCATTGGTAATGCGCTGCTTTGGTCTGTTTATCATTGGTAATGCGCTGGTTTGGTCTGTCTGTTTATCATTGGTAATGCGCTGGTTTGGTCTGTTTATCATTGGTAATGCACTGGTTTGGTCTGTTTATCATTGGTAATGCGCTGCTTTGGTCTGTTTATCATTGGTAATGCGCTGGTTTGGTCTGTCTGTTTATCATTGGTAATGCGCTGGTTTGGTCTGTTTATCATTGGTAATGCACTGGTTTGGTCTGACTGTTTATCATTGGTAATGCGCTGGTTTGGTCTGTTTATCATTGGTAATGCGCTGGTTTGGTCTGTCTGTTTATCATTGGTAATGCGCTGGTTTGGTCTGTTTATCATTGGTAATGCACTGGTTTGGTCTGTTTCTCATTGGTAATGCGCTGCTTTGGTCTGTTTATCATTGGTAATGCGCTGGTTTGGTCTGTCTGTTTATCATTGGTAATGCGCTGGTTTGGTCTGTTTATCATTGGTAATGCACTGGTTTGGTCTGACTGTTTATCATTGGTAATGCGCTGGTTTGGTCTGTTTATCATTGGTAATGCACTGGTTTGGTCTGTTTATCATTGGTAATGCACTGGTTTGGTCTGTTTATCATTGGTAATGCACTGGTTTGGTCTGTCTGTTTATCATTGGTAATGTGCTGGTTTGGTCTGTTTATCATTGGTAATGCACTGGTTTGGTCTGTTAATCATTGGTAATGCACTGGTTTGGTCTGTTTATCATTGGTAATGCGCTGGTTTGGTCTGTTTATCATTGGTAATGCGCTGGTTTGGTCTGTTTATCATTGGTAATGCGATGGTTTGGTCTGTCTGTTTATCATTGGTAATGTGCTGGTTTGGTCTTTCTGTTTATCATTGGTAATGCACTGGTTTGGTCTGTTTGTTTATCATTGGTAATGCACTACTTTGGTCTGTCTGTTTATCATTGGTAATGCGCTAGTTTGGTCTGTCTGTTTATCATTGGTAATGCGCTGGTTTGGTCTGTTTCTCATTAGTAATGCACTGGTTTGGTCTGTTTCTCATTAGAAATTCACTGGTTTGGTCTGTTTATCATTGGTAATGCACTGGTTTGGTCTGTTTATCATTGGTAATGCACTGGTTTGGTCTGTTTATCATTGGTAATGCACTGGTTTGGTCTGTTTATCATTGGTAATGCGCTGGTTTGGTCTGTTTATCATTGGTAATGCACTGGTTTGGTCTGTTTATCATTGGTAATGCACTGGTTTGGTCTGTTTATCATTGGTAATGCACTGGTTTGGTCTGACTGTTTATCATTGGTAATGCGCTGGTTTGGTCTGTTTATCATTGGTAATGCACTGGTTTGGTCTGTTTATCATTGGTAATGCACTGGTTTGGTCTGTTTATCATTGGTAATGCACTAGTTTGGTCTGTCTGTTTATCATTGGTAATGCACTGGTTTGGTCTGTTTATCATTGGTAATCCGCTGGTTTGGTCTGTTTATCATTGGTAATGCGCTGGTTTGGTCTGTTTATCATTGGTAATGCGCTGGTTTGGTCTTTTTATCATTGGTAATGCACTGGTTGGGTCTGTTTATCATTGGTAATGCGCTGGTTTGGTCTGCCTGTTTATCATTGGTAATGTGCTGGTTTGGTCTGTCTGTTTATCATTGGTAATGCGCTGGTTTGGTCTGTTTATCATTGGCAATGCGCTGGTTTGGTCTGTTTATCATTGGTAATGCACTGGTTTGGTCTGTCTGTTTATCATTGGTAATGCGCTGGTTTGGTCTGTTTATCATTTGTAATGTGCTGGTTTGGTCTGTTTATCATTGGTAATGTGCTGGTTTGGTCTGTTTATCATTGGTAATGTGCTGGTTTGGTCTGTCTGTTTATCATTGGTAATGTGCTGGTTTGGTCTGTTTATCATTGGTAATGCGCTGGTTTGGTCTGTTTATCATTGGTAATGCACTGGTTTGGTCTGTTTATCATTGGTAATGCGCTGGTTTGGTCTGTCTGTTTATCATTGGTAATGCGCTGGTTTGGTCTGTTTATCATTGGTAATGCGCTGGTTTGGTCTGTTTATCATTGGTAATGCGCTAGTTTGGTCTGTTTCTCATTAGTAATGCACTGGTTTGGTCTGTTTCTCATTAGAAATTCACTGGTTTGGTCTGTTTATCATTGGTAATGCGCTGGTTTGGTCTGTTTATCATTGGTAATGTGCTGGTTTGGTCTGTTTATCATTGGTAATGCGCTGGTTTGGTCTGTTTATCATTGGTAATGTGCTGGTTTGGTCTGTCTGTTTATCATTGGTAATGCGCTGGTTTGGTCTGTTTATCATTGGTAATGCGCTGGTTTGGTCTGTCTGTTTATCATTGGTAATGCGCTGGTTTGGTCTGTTTATCATTGGTAATGCGCTGGTTTGGTCTGTTTATCATTGGTAATGCGCTGGTTTGGTCTGTTTCTCATTAGTAATGCACTGGTTTGGTCTGTTTCTCATTAGAAATTCACTGGTTTGGTCTGTTTATCATTGGTAATGCGCTGGTTTGGTCTGTTTATCATTGGTAATGCACTGGTTTGGTCTGTTTATCATTGGTAATGCACTGGTTTGGTCTGTTTATCATTGGTAATGCGCTGGTTTGGTCTGTTTATCATTGGTAATGCACTGGTTTGGTCTGTTTATCATTGGTAATGCGCTGGTTTGGTCTGTTTATCATTGGTAATGCACTGGTTTGGTCTGTTTATCATTGGTAATGCACTGGTTTGGTCTGTTTATCATTGGTAATGCACTAGTTTGGTCTGTCTGTTTATCATTGGTAATGCGCTAGTTTGGTCTGTCTGTTTATCATTGGTAATGCACTGGTTTGGTCTGTTTATCATTGTTAATGCGCTGGTTTGGTCTGTTTATCATTGGTAATGCACTGGTTTGGTCTGACTGTTTATCATTGGTAATGCGCTGGTTTGGTCTGTTTATCATTGGTAATGCACTGGTTTGGTCTGTTTATCATTGGTAATGCACTGGTTTGGTCTGTTTATCATTGGTAATGCGCTGGTTTGGTCTGTTTATCATTGGTAATGCGCTGGTTTGGTCTGTTTATCATTGGTAATGCACTGTTTTGGTCTGTTTATCATTGGTAATGCGCTGGTTTGGTCTGTTTATCATTGGTAATGCGCTGGTTTGGTCTGTTTATCATTGGTAATGCGATGGTTTGGTCTGTCTGTTTATCATTGGTAATGTGCTGGTTTGGTCTGTCTGTTTATCATTGGTAATGCACTGGTTTGGTCTGTTTGTTTATCATTGGTAATGCGCTAGTTTGGTCTGTCTGTTTATCATTGGTAATGCGCTGGTTTGGTCTGTTTCTCATTAGTAATGCACTGGTTTGGTCTGTTTCTCATTAGAAATTCACTGGTTTGGTCTGTTTATCATTGTTAATGCGCTGGTTTGGTCTGTTTATCATTGGTAATGCGCTGCTTTGGTCTGTTTATCATTGGTAATGCGCTGGTTTGGTCTGTTTATCATTGGTAATGCGCTGGTTTGGTCTGTTTATCATTGGTAATGCGCTGGTTTGGTCTGTCTGTTTATCATTGGTAATGCACTGGTTTGGTCTGACTGTTTATCATTGGTAATGCACTGGTTTGGTCTGTTTGTTTATCATTGGTAATGCACTAGTTTGGTCTGTTTATCATTTCTAATGCGCTGGTTTGATCTGTTTATCATTGGTAATGCGCTGGTTTGGTCTGTTTATCATTGGTAATGCACTGGTTTGGTCTGTTTATCATTGGTAATGCACTGGTTTGGTCTGTTTATCATTGGTAATGCACTGGTTTGGTCTGACTGTTTATCATTGGTAATGCGCTGGTTTGGTCTGTTTATCATTGGTAATGCACTGGTTTGGTCTGTTTATCATTGGTAATGCACTAGTTTGGTCTGTCTGTTTATCATTGGTAATGCGCTAGTTTGGTCTGTCTGTTTATCATTGGTAATGCGCTAGTTTGGTCTGTCTGTTTATCATTGGTAATGCGCTGGTTTGGTCTGTTTATCATTGGTAATGCACTGGTTTGGTCTGTTTATCATTGGTAATGCACTGGTTTGGTCTGTTTATCATTGGTAATGCACTGGTTTGGTCTGTTTATCATTGGTAATGCACTGGTTTGGTCTGTTTATCATTGGTAATGCACTGGTTTGGTCTGTTTATCATTGGTAATGCACTAGTTTGGTCTGTCTGTTTATCATTGGTAATGCGCTAGTTTGGTCTGTCTGTTTATCATTGGTAATGCACTGGTTTGGTCTGTTTATCATTGGTAATCCGCTGGTTTGGTCTGTCTGTTTATCATTGGTAATGCGCTGGTTTGGTCTGTTTATCATTTCTAATGCGCTGGTTTGATCTGTTTATCATTGGTAATGCGCTGGTTTGGTCTGTTTATCATTGGTAATGCGCTTGTTTGGTCTGTTTATCATTGGTAATGCGCTGGTTTGGTCTTTTTATCATTGGTAATGCACTGGTTGGGTCTGCCTGTTTATCATTGGTAATGCACTGGTTTGGTCTGTTTATCATTGGTAATGTGCTGGTTTGGTCTGTTTATCATTGGTAATGTGCTGGTTTGGTCTGTTTATCATTGGTAATGCGATGGTTTGGTCTGTCTGTTTATCATTGGTAATGTGCTGGTTTGGTCTGTCTGTTTATCATTGGTAATGCACTGGTTTGGTCTGTTTGTTTATCATTGGTAATGCGCTAGTTTGGTCTGTCTGTTTATCATTGGTAATGCGCTGGTTTGGTCTGTTTCTCATTAGTAATGCACTGGTTTGGTCTGTTTCTCATTAGAAATTCACTGGTTTGGTCTGTTTATCATTGTTAATGCGCTGGTTTGGTCTGTTTATCATTGGTAATCCGCTGGTTTGGTCTGTCTGTTTATCATTGGTAATGCGCTGGTTTGGTCTGTTTATCATTGGTAATGCGCTGGTTTGGTCTTTTTATCATTGGTAATGCACTGGTTTGGTCTGCCTGTTTATCATTGGTAATGTGCTGGTTTGGTCTGTCTGTTTATCATTGGTAATGCGCTGGTTTGGTCTGTTTATCATTGGCAATGCGCTGGTTTGGTCTGTTTATCATTGGTAATGCACTGGTTTGGTCTGTCTGTTTATCATTAGTAATGCACTGGTTTGGTCTGTTTCTCATTGGTAATGTGCTGGTTTGGTCTGTTTATCATTGGTAATGTGCTGGTTTGGTCTGTTTATCTATGGTAATGCACTGGTTTGGTCTGTCTGTTTCTCATTGGTAATGCACTGGTTTGGTCTGTTTATCATTGGTAATGCGCTGGTTTGGTCTGTTTATCATTGGTAATGCGCTGGTTTGGTCTGTTTATCATTGGTAATGCACTGGTTTGGTCTGACTGTTTATCATTGGTAATGCACTGGTTTGGTCTGTTTATCATTGGTAATGCTCTGGTTTGGTCTGTTTATCATTGGTAATGCGCAGGTTTGGTCTGTTTATCATTGGTAATGCGCTGGTTTGGTCTGTTTATCATTGGTAATGCGCTGGTTTGGTCTGTCTGTTTATCATTGGTAATGCACTGGTTTGGTCTGTTTATCATTGGTAATGCGCTGGTTTGGTCTGTTTATCATTGGTAATGCGCTGGTTTGGTCTGTTTATCATTGGCAATGCGCTGGTTTGGTCTGTTTATCATTGGCAATGCGCTGGTTTGGTCTGTTTATCATTGGTAATGCGCTGGTTTGGTCTGTTTATCATTGGTAATGTGCAGGTTTGGTCTGTTTATCATTGGTAATGCGCTGGTTTGGTCTGTCTGTTTATCATTGGTAATGCGCTGGTTTGGTCTGTTTATCATTGGTAATGCGCTGGTTTGGTCTGTCTGTTTATCATTGGTAATGCGCAGGTTTGGTCTGTTTATCATTTGTAATGCGCTGGTTTGGTCTGTTTGTTTATCATTGGTAATGCGCTGGTTTGGTCTGTTTATCATTGGTAATGCGCTGGTTTGGTCTGTTTATCATTGGTAATGCACTGGTTTGGTCTGTCTGTTTCTCATTGGTAATGCGCTGGTTTGGTCTGTTTGTTTCTCATTGGTAATGCGCTGGTTTGGTCTGTTTATCATTGGTAATGCACTGGTTTGGTCTGTTTATCTATGGTAATGCACTGGTTTGGTCTGTTTATCATTAGTAATGCGCTGGTTTGGTCTGTTTATCATTGGTAATGCGCTAGTTTGGTCTGTTTATCATTGGTAATGTGCTGGTTTGGTCTGTCTGTTTCTCATTGGTAATGCACTGGTTTGGTCTGTTTATCATTGGTAATGCGCTGGTTTGGTCTGTTTATCATTAGTAATGCGCTGGTTTGGTCTGTCTGTTTATCATTGGTAATGCACTGGTTTGGTCTGTTTATCATTGGTAATGCGCTGGTTTGGTCTGTTTATCATTGGTAATGCGCTGGTTTGGTCTGTTTATCATTGGTAATCCGCTGGTTTGGTCTGTTTATCATTGGTAATGCGCTGGTTTGGTCTGTTTATCATTGGTAATCCGCTGGTTTGGTCTGTTTATCATTGGTAATGCACTGGTTTGGTCTGTTTATCATTGGTAATCCGCTGGTTTGGTCTGTTTATCATTGGTAATGCGCTGGTTTGGTCTTTTTATCATTGGTAATGCGCTGGTTTGGTCTGGTTTGGTCTGTTTATCATTGGTAATGCGCTGGTTTGGTCTGTTTATCATTGGTAATGCGCTGGTTTGGTCTGTCTGTTTATCATTGGTAATGCGCTGGTTTGGTCTGTTTATCATTGGTAATGCACTGGTTTGGTCTGTTTATCATTGGTAATGCACTGGTTTGGTCTGTTTATCATTGGTAATGCGCTAGTTTGGTCTGTTTATCATTGGTAATGCGCTAGTTTGGTCTGTCTGTTTCTCATTGGTAATGCGCTGGTTTGGTCTGTTTATCATTGGTAATGCACTGGTTTGGTCTGTTTATCATTGGTAATGCGCTGGTTTGGTCTGTTTATCATTGTTAATGCACTGGTTTGGTCTGTTTATCATTGGTAATGCACTGGTTTGGTCTGTTTATCATTGGTAATGCACTGGTTTGGTCTGTTTATCATTGGTAATGTGCTGGTTTGGTCTGTTTATCATTGGTAATGCGCTGGTTTGGTCTGTCTGTTTATCATTGGTAATGCGCTGGTTTGGTCTGTTTGTTTATCATTGGTAATGCACTGGTTTGGTCTGTTTATCATTGGCAATGCACTGGTTTGGTCTGTTTATCATTGGTAATGCGCTGGTTTGGTCTGTTTGTTTATCATTGGTAATGCGCTGGTTTGGTCTGTTTCTCATTGGTAATGCGCTGGTTTGGTCTGTCTGTTTATCATTGGTAATGGGCTGGTTTGGTCTGTTTATCATTGGTAATGCGCTGGTTTGGTCTGTCTGTTTATCATTGGTAATGCGCTGGTTTGGTCTGTTTATCATTAGTAATGCGCTGGTTTGGTCTGTTTATCATTGGTAATGCACTGGTTTGGTCTGTTTATCATTGGTAATGCGCTGGTTTGGTCTGTCTGTTTATCATTGGTAATGCGCTGGTTTGGTCTGTTTATCATTAGTAATGCGCTGGTTTGGTCTGTTTCTCATTGGTAATGCGCTGGTTTGGTGTGTCTGTTTATCATTGGTAATGCACTGGTTTGGTCTGTTTATCATTGGTAATGCGCTGGTTTGGTCTGTCTGTTTATCATTGGTAATGCGCTGGTTTGGTCTGTCTGTTTATCATTGGTAATGCACTGGTTTGGTCTGTCTGTTTATCATTGGTAATGTGCTGGTTTGGTCTGTTTCTCATTGGTAATGCGCTGGTTTGGTCTGTTTCTCATTGGTAATGCGCTGGTTTGGTCTGTTTATCATTGGTAATGTGCTGGTTTGGTCTGTTTATCATTGGTAATGCGCTGGTTTGGTCTGTCTGTTTATCATTGGTAATGCGCTGGTTTGGTCTGTTTGTTTATCATTGGTAATGCGCTGGTTTGGTCTGTTTATCATTGGTAATGCGCTGGTTTGGTCTGTCTGTTTATCATTGGTAATGCGCAGGTTTGGTCTGTTTATCATTGGTAATGCGCTGGTTTGGTCTGTCTGTTTATCATTGGTAATGCGCTGGTTTGGTCTGTTTCTCATTGGTAATGCGCTGGTTTGGTCTGTTTATCATTGGTATTGCGCTGGTTTGGTCTGTTTCTCATTGGTAATGCGCTGGTTTGGTCTGTTTATCATTGGTAATGCACTGGTTTGGTCTTTTTATCATTGGTAATGCGCTGGTTTGGTCTGTTTGTTTCTCATTGGTAATGCGCTGGTTTGGTCTGTTTATCATTGGTAATGCGCTGGTTTGGTCTGTTTATCATTGGTAATGCGCTGGTTTGGTCTGTCTGTTTATCATTGGTAATGTGCTGGTTTGGTCTGTTTATCATTGGTAATGCACTGGTTTGGTCGGTCTGTTTATCATTGGTAATGCGCAGGTTTGGTCTGTTTATCATTGGTAATGCGCTGGTTTGGTCTGTTTATCATTGGTAATGCGCTGGTTTGGTCTGTTTATCATTGGTAATGCGCTGGTTTGGTCTTTTTATCATTGGTAATGCACTGGTTTGGTCTGTTTAGCATTGGTAATGTGCTGGTTTGGTCTGTTTATCATTGGTAATGCGCTGGTTTGGTCTGTTTATCATTGGTAATCCACTGGTTTGGTCTGTTTATCATTGGTAATGCGCTGGTTTGGTCTGTTTATCATTGGTAATGCGCTGGTTTGGTCTGTCTGTTTATCATTGGTAATGCACTGGTTTGGTCTGTTTATCATTGGTAATGTGCTGGTTTGGTCTGTTTATCATTGGTAATGCGCTGGTTTGGTCTGTTTATCATTGGTAATGCACTGGTTTGGTCTGTCTTTTTATCATTGGTAATGCACTCGTTTGGTTTGGTCTGTTTATCATTGGTAATGCGCTGGTTTGGTCTGTTTATCATTGGTAATGCGCTGGTTTGGTCTTTTTATCATTGGTAATGCACTGGTTTGGTCTGTTTAGCATTGGTAATGTGCTGGTTTGGTCTGTTTATCATTGGTAATGCGCTGGTTTGGTCTGTTTATCATTGGTAATCCACTGGTTTGGTCTGTTTATCATTGGTAATGCGCTGGTTTGGTCTGTCTGTTTATCATTGGTAATGCGCTGGTTTGGTCTGTTTATCATTGGTAATGCGCTGGTTTGGTCTGTCTGTTTATCATTGGTAATGTGCTGGTTTGGTCTGTTTAGCATTGGTAATGCACTGGTTTGGTCTGTTTATCATTGGTAATGCGCTGGTTTGGTCTGTCTGTTTATCATTGGTAATGTGCTGGTTTGGTCTGTTTATCATTAGTAATGCGCTTGTTTGGTCTGTTTATCATTGGTAATGTGCTGGTTTGGTCTGTTTATCATTGATAATGCACTGGTTTGGTCTGTTTATCATTGGTAATGTGCTGGTTTGGTCTGTTTATCATTGGTAATGTGCTGGTTTGGTCTGTTTATCATTGGTAATGCGCTGGTTTGGTCTGTTTATCATTGGTAATGCGCTGGTTTGGTCTGTTTATCATTGGTAATGTGCTGGTTTGGTCTGTTTATCATTGGTAATGCGCTGGTTTGGTCTGTTTATCATTGGTAATGCGCTGGTTTGGTCTGTTTATCATTGGTAATGCGCAGGTTTGGTCTGTTTATCATTGGTAATGCGCTGGTTTGGTCTGTTTCTCATTGGTAATGCGCTGGTTTGGTCTGTTTCTCATTGGTAATGCGCTGGTTTGGTCTGTTTATCATTGGTAATGCGCTGGTTTGGTCTGTTTCTCATTGGTAATGCGCTGGTTTGGTCTGTCTGTTTATCATTGGTAATGCACTGTTTTGGTCTGTTTATCATTGGTAATGCGCTGGTTTGGTCTGTTTATCATTGGTAATGCACTGGTTTGGTCTGTTTATCATTGGTAATGCACTGGTTTGGTCTGTTTATCATTGGTAATGCGCTGGTTTGGTCTGTTTATCATTGGTAATGCGCTGGTTTGGTCTGTTTATCATTGGTAATGCGCTCGTTTGGTTTGGTCTGTTTATCATTGGTAATGTGCTGGTTTGGTCTGTTTATCATTGGTAATGCGCTGGTTTGGTCTGTTTATCATTGGTAATGCGCTGGTTTGGTCTGTTTATCATTGGTAATGCACTGGTTTGGTCTGTTTATCATTGGTAATGTGCTGGTTTGGTCTGTCTGTTTATCATTGGTAATGCGCAGGTTTGGTCTGTTTATCATTGGTAATGCGCTGGTTTGGTCTGTCTGTTTATCATTGGTAATGCGCTGGTTTGGTCTGTTTATCATTGGTAATGCACTGGTTTGGTCTGTTTATCATTGGTAATGCACTGGTTTGGTCTGTTTATCATTGGTAATCCGCTGGTTTGGTCTGTTTATCATTGGTAATGTGCTGGTTTGGTCTGTTAATCATTGGTAATGCGCTGGTTTGGTCTGTTTATCATTGGTAATGCGCTCGTTTGGTTTGGTCTGTTTATCATTGGTAATGCACTGGTTTGGTCTGTTTATCATTGGTAATGCACTGGTTTGGTCTGTTTATCATTGGTAATGCGCTGGTTTGGTCTGTCTGTTTATCATTGGTAATGCGCTGGTTTGGTCTGTCTGTTTATCATTGGTAATGCACTGGTTTGGTCTGTCTTTTTATCATTGGTAATGCGCTGGTTTGGTCTGTTTATCATTGGTAATGCGCTGGTTTGGTCTGTTTATCATTGGTAATGCACTGGTTTGGTCTGTCTGTTTATCATTGGTAATGCACTGGTTTGGTCTGTTTATCATTGGTAATGTGCTGGTTTGGTCTGTCTGTTTATCATTGGTAATGCGCTGGTTTGGTCTGTTTCTCATTGGTAATGCGCTGGTTTGGTCTGTTTCTCATTGGTAATGTGCTGGTTTGGTCTGTTTATCATTGGTAATGCACTGGTTTGGTCTGTCTGTTTATCATTGGTAATGCACTGGTTTGGTCTGTTTATCATTGGTAATGCGCTGGTTTGGTCTGTTTGTTTCTCATTGGTAATGCACTGGTTTGGTCTGTTTATCATTGTTAATGCGCTGGTTTGGTCTGTTTATCATTGGTAATGCGCTGGTTTGGTCTGTCTGTTTATCATTGGTAATGCGCTGGTTTGGTCTGTTTATCATTGGTAATGCGCTGGTTTGGTCTGTTTCTCATTGGTAATGCGCTGGTTTGGTCTGTCTGTTTATCTTTGGTAATGGGCTGGTTTGGTCTGTCTGTTTATCTTTGGTAATGCACTGGTTTGGTCTGTTTATCATTGGTATTGCGCTGGTTTGGTCTGTCTGTTTATCTTTGGTAATGCACTGGTTTGGTCTGTTTATCATTGGTATTGCGCTGGTTTGGTCTGTTTCTCATTGGTAATGCGCTGGTTTGGTCTGTTTCTCATTGGTAATGCGCTGGTTTGGTCTGTTTATCATTGGTAATGTGCTGGTTTGGTCTGTTTATCATTGGTAATGCGCTGGTTTGGTCTGTCTGTTTATCTTTGGTAATGCACTGGTTTGGTCTGTTTATCATTGGTATTGCGCTGGTTTGGTCTGTTTCTCATTGGTAATGCGCTGGTTTGGTCTGTTTCTCATTGGTAATGCGCTGGTTTGGTCTGTTTATCATTGGTAATGTGCTGGTTTGGTCTGTTTATCATTGGTAATGCGCTGGTTTGGTCTTTTTATCATTGGTAATGCACTGGTTTGGTCTGTTTAGCATTGGTAATGTGCTGGTTTGGTCTGTTTATCATTGGTAATGCGCTGGTTTGGTCTGTTTATCATTGGTAATCCACTGGTTTGGTCTGTTTATCATTGGTAATGCACTGGTTTGGTCTGTTTATCATTGGTAATGCGCTGGTTTGGTCTGTTTATCATTGGTAATGCTCTGGTTTGGTCTGTCTGTTTATCATTGGTAATGCACTGGTTTGGTCTGTTTATCATTGGTAATGTGCTGGTTTGGTCTGTTTATCATTGATAATGCGCTGGTTTGGTCTGTTTATCATTGGTAATGCGCTGGTTTGGTCTGTTTCTCATTGGTAATGCGCTGGTTTGGTCTGTTTATCATTGGTAATGCGCTGGTTTGGTCTGTTTCTCATTGGTAATGCGCTGGTTTGGTCTGTCTGTTTATCATTGGTAATGTGCTGGTTTGGTCTGTTTATCATTGGTAATGCGCTGGTTTGGTCTGTTTATCATTGGTAATGCGCTCGTTTGGTTTGGTCTGTTTATCATTGGTAATGCACTGGTTTGGTCTGTTTATCATTGGTAATGCGCTGGTTTGGTCTGTTTATCATTGGTAATGCACTGGTTTGGTCTGTTTATCATTGGTAATGCGCTGGTTTGGTCTGTTTATCATTGGTAATGCGCTGGTTTGGTCTGTCTGTTTATCATTGGTAATGCGCTGGTTTGGTCTGTCTGTTTATCATTGGTAATGCACTGGTTTGGTCTGTTTAGCATTGGTAATGTGCTGGTTTGGTCTGTTTATCATTGGTAATGCGCTGGTTTGGTCTGTTTATCATTGGTAATGCGCTGGTTTGGTCTGTCTGTTTATCATTGGTAATGCGCTGGTTTGGTCTGTCTGTTTATCATTGGTAATGCACTGGTTTGGTCTGTTTATCATTGGTAATGCGCTGGTTTGGTCTGTTTATCATTGGTAATCCACTGGTTTGGTCTGTTTATCATTGGTAATGCGCTGGTTTGGTCTGTTTATCATTGGTAATGCGCTGGTTTGGTCTGTCTGTTTATCATTGGTAATGCGCTGGTTTGGTCTGTCTGTTTATCATTGGTAATGTGCTGGTTTGGTCTGTTTATCATTGATAATGCGCTGGTTTGGTCTGTTTATCATTGGTAATGCGCTGGTTTGGTCTGTTTCTCATTGGTAATGCGCTGGTTTGGTCTGTTTATCATTGGTAATGTGCTGGTTTGGTCTGTTTATCATTGGTAATGTGCTGGTTTGGTCTGTTTATCATTGGTAATGCGCTGGTTTGGTCTGTTTATCATTGGTAATGCGCTGGTTTGGTCTGTCTGTTTATCATTGGTAATGCGCTGGTTTGGTCTGTTTATCATTGGTAATGCGCTGGTTTGGTCTGTTTATCATTGGTAATGCACTGGTTTGGTCTGTTTATCATTGGTAATGCGCTGGTTTGGTCTGTTTATCATTGGTAATGCGCTGGTTTGGTCTGTCTGTTTATCATTGGTAATGCGCTGGTTTGGTCTGTCTGTTTATCATTGGTAATGCACTGGTTTGGTCTGTTTAGCATTGGTAATGTGCTGGTTTGGTCTGTTTATCATTGGTAATGCGCTGGTTTGGTCTGTTTATCATTGGTAATGCGCTGGTTTGGTCTGTCTGTTTATCATTGGTAATGCGCTGGTTTGGTCTGTCTGTTTATCATTGGTAATGCACTGGTTTGGTCTGTTTATCATTGGTAATGCGCTGGTTTGGTCTGTTTATCATTGGTAATCCACTGGTTTGGTCTGTTTATCATTGGTAATGCACTGGTTTGGTCTGTTTATCATTGGTAATGCGCTGGTTTGGTCTGTCTGTTTATCATTGGTAATGCGCTGGTTTGGTCTGTTTATCATTGGTAATGCGCTGGTTTGGTCTGTCTGTTTATCATTGGTAATGCGCTGGTTTGGTCTGTCTGTTTATCATTGGTAATGCGCTGGTTTGGTCTGTCTTTTTATCATTGGTAATGCGCTGGTTTGGTCTGTTTATCATTGGGAATGCACTGGTTTGGTCTGTTTATCATTGGTAATGTGCTGGTTTGGTCTGTTTATCATTGATAATGCGCTGGTTTGGTCTGTTTATCATTGATAATGCGCTGGTTTGGTCTGTTTCTCATTGGTAATGCACTGGTTTGGTCTGTCTGTTTATCATTGGTAATGCGCTGGTTTGGTCTGTTTCTCATTGGTAATGCGCTGGTTTGGTCTGTTTCTCATTGGTAATGCGCTGGTTTGGTCTGTTTATCATTGGTAATGCGCTGGTTTGGTCTGTTTCTCATTGGTAATGCGCTGGTTTGGTCTGTCTGTTTATCATTGGTAATGCGCTGGTTTGGTCTGTTTCTCATTGGTAATGCGCTGGTTTGGTCTGTTTATCATTGGTAATGGGCTGGTTTGGTCTGTTTATCATTGGTAATGCACTGGTTTGGTCTGTCTGTTTATCTTTGGTAATGCGCTGGTTTGGTCTGTCTGTTTATCATTGGTAATGCGCTGGTTTGGTCTGTCTGTTTATCATTGGTAATGCACTGGTTTGGTCTGTGTGTTTATCATTGGTAATGCGCTGGTTTGGTCTGTCTGTTTATCATTGGTAATGCGCTGGTTTGGTCTGTTTATCATTGGTAATGCGCTGGTTTGGTCTGTTTATCATTGGTAATGCGCTGGTTTGGTCTGTTTATCATTGGTAATGCACTGGTTTGGTCTGTTTATCATTGGTAATCTGCTGGTTTGGTCTGTTTATCATTGGTTATGCGCTGGTTTGGTCTGTTTATTATTGGTAATGCGCTGGTTTGGTCTGTTTATCATTGGTAATGCGCTCGTTTGGTTTGGTCTGTTTATCATTGGTAATGCACTGGTTTGGTCTGTTTATCATTGGTAATGTGCTGGTTTGGTCTGTTTATCATTGGTAATGCGCTGGTTTGGTCTGTCTGTTTATCATTGGTAATGCGCTGGTTTGGTCTGTCTGTTTCTCATTGGTAATGTGCTGGTTTGGTCTGTCTGTTTATCATTGGTAATGCACTGGTTTGGTCTGTCTGTTTATCTTTGGTAATGCACTGGTTTGGTCTGTTTATCATTGGTAATGCGCTGGTTTGGTCTGTTTATCATTGGTAATGCGCTGGTTTGGTCTGTTTATCATTGGTAATGCACTGGTTTGGTCTGTTTATCATTGGTAATGCACTGGTTTGGTCTGTCTTTTTATCATTGGTAATGCGCTGGTTTGGTCTGTTTATCATTGGTAATGCGCTGGTTTGGTCTGTCTTTTTATCATTGGTAATGCGCTGGTTTGGTCTGTTTATCATTGGGAATGCGCTGGTTTGGTCTGTTTAGCATTGGTAATGCACTGGTTTGGTCTGTTTATCATTGGTAATGCGCTGGTTTGGTCTGTCTGTTTCTCATTGGTAATGCGCTGGTTTGGTCTGTTTCTCATTGGTAATGCGCTGGTTTGGTCTGTTTATCATTGGTAATGCGCTGGTTTGGTCTGTCTTTTTATCATTGGTAATGCGCTGGTTTGGTCTGTTTATCATTGGTAATGCACTGGTTTGGTCTGTTTATCATTGGTAATGCGCTGGTTTGGTCTGTTTCTCATTGGTAATGCGCTGGTTTGGTCTGTTTATCATTGGTAATGCGCTGGTTTGGTCTGTTTATCATTGGTAATGCGCTCGTTTGGTTTGGTCTGTTTATCATTGGTAATGTGCTGGTTTGGTCTGTTTATCATTGGTAATGCGCTGGTTTGGTCTGTTTATCATTGGTAATGTGCTGGTTTGGTCTGTTTATCATTGGTAATGCGCTGGTTTGGTCTGTCTGTTTATCATTGGTAATGCGCTGGTTTGGTCTGTTTATCATTGGTAATGCGCTCGTTTGGTTCGGTCTGTTTATCATTGGTAATGTGCTGGTTTGGTCTGTTTATCATTGGTAATGCGCTGGTTTGGTCTGTTTATCATTGGTAATGCGCTGGTTTGGTCTGTTTATCATTGGTAATGCACTGGTTTGGTCTGTCTGTTTATCATTGGTAATGCACTGGTTTGGTCTGTGTGTTTATCATTGGTAATGCACTGGTTTGGTCTGTTTATCATTGGTAATGTGCTGGTTTGGTCTGTCTGTTTATCATTGGTAATGCGCTGGTTTGGTCTGTTTATCATTGGTAATGCGCTGGTTTGGTCTGTTTATCATTGGTAATGTGCTGGTTTGGTCTGTTTATCATTGGTAATGCGCTGGTTTGGTCTGTTTATCATTGGTAATGTGCTGGTTTGGTCTGTTTATCATTGGTAATGCGCTCGTTTGGTTTGGTCTGTTTATCATTGGTAATGCGCTGGTTTGGTCTGTTTATCATTGGTAATGCGCTGGTTTGGTCTGTTTATCATTGGTAATGCACTCGTTTGGTCTGTTTATCATTGGTAATGCGCTGGTTTGGTCTGTTTATCATTGGTAATGCACTGGTTTGGTCTGTTTATCATTGGTAATGCACTGGTTTGGTCTGTTTATCATTGGTAATCTGCTGGTTTGGTATGTTTATCATTGGTAATGTGCTGGTTTGGTCTGTTTATCATTGGTAATGCGCTCGTTTGGTTTGGTCTGTTTATCATTGGTAATGCACTGGTTTGGTCTGTTTATCATTGGTAATGCGCTGGTTTGGTCTGTCTGTTTATCATTGGTAATGCGCTGGTTTGGTCTGTCTGTTTATCATTGGTAATGCACTGGTTTGGTCTGTCTTTTTATCATTGGTAATGCGCTGGTTTGGTCTGTTTATCATTGGGAATGCGCTGGTTTGGTCTGTTTATCATTGGTAATGTGCTGGTTTGGTCTGTCTGTTTATCATTGGTAATGTGCTGGTTTGGTCTGTTTATCATTGGTAATGCGCTGGTTTGGTCTGTTTCTCATTGGTAATGCGCTGGTTTGGTCTGTTTATCATTGGTAATGCACTGGTTTGGTCTGTTTCTCATTGGTAATGCGCTGGTTTGGTCTGTCTGTTTCTCATTGGTAATGCGCTGGTTTGGTCTGTCTGTTTATCATTGGTAATGCGCTGGTTTGGTCTGTTTATCATTGGTAATGCGCTGGTTTGGTCTGTCTGTTTCTCATTGGTAATGCGCTGGTTTGGTCTGTCTGTTTATCATTGGTAATGGGCTGGTTTGGTCTGTTTATCATTGGTAATGCACTGGTTTGGTCTGTCTGTTTATCTTTGGTAATGCGCTGGTTTGGTCTGTCTGTTTATCATTGGTAATGCGCTGGTTTGGTCTGTCTGTTTATCATTGGTAATGCACTGGTTTGGTCTGTCTGTTTATCATTGGTAATGCGCTGGTTTGGTCTGTTTATCATTGGTAATGCACTGGTTTGGTCTGTTTATCATTGGTAATGCACTGGTTTGGTCTGTTTATCATTGGTAATGCACTGGTTTGGTCTGTTTATCATTGGTAATGCACTGGTTTGGTCTGTTTATCATTGGTAATGTGCTGGTTTGGTCTGTCTGTTTATCATTGGTAATGCACTGGTTTGGTCTGTCTGTTTATCATTGGTAATGTGCTGGTTTGGTCTGTCTGTTTATCATTGGTAATGCGCTGGTTTGGTCTGTTTATCATTGGTAATGCGCTGGTTTGGTCTGTTTATCATTGGTAATGCACTGGTTTGGTCTGTCTGTTTATCATTGGTAATGCACTGGTTTGGTCTGTCTGTTTATCATTGGTAATGCGCTGGTTTGGTCTGTTTATCATTGGTAATGCGCTGGTTTGGTCTGTTTCTCATTGGTAATGCGCTGGTTTTGTCTGTCTGTTTATCATTGGTAATGGGCTGGTTTGGTCTGTCTGTTTATCTTTGGTAATGCGCTGGTTTGGTCTGTCTGTTTATCTTTGGTAATGCGCTGGTTTGGTCTGTCTGTTTATCATTGGTAATGCACTCGTTTGGTCTGTTTATCATTGGTAATGCACTGGTTTGGTCTGTTTATCATTGGTATTGCGCTGGTTTGGTCTGTTTCTCATTGGTAATGCGCTGGTTTGGTCTGTTTATCATTGGTAATGCGCTGGTTTGGTCTTTTTATCATTGGTAATGCGCTGGTTTGGTCTGTTTGTTTCTCATTGGTAATGCGCTGGTTTGGTCTGTTTATCATTGGTAATGCGTTGGTTTGGTCTGTCTGTTTATCATTGGTAATGTGCTGGTTTGGTCTGTTTATCATTGGTAATGCACTGGTTTGGTCTGTCTTTTTATCATTGGTAATGCGCTGGTTTGGTCTGTTTATCATTGGTAATGCGCTGGTTTGGTCTGTTTATCATTGGTAATGCGCAGGTTTGGTCTGTCTGTTTATCATTGGTAATGCGCTCGTTTGGTCTGTTTATCATTGGTAATGCGCTGGTTTGGTCTGTTTATCATTGGTAATGCGCAGGTTTGGTCTGTTTATCATTGGTAATGCACTCGTTTGGTTTGGTCTGTTTATCATTGGTAATGCGCTGGTTTGGTCTGTTTATCATTGGTAATGTGCTGGTTTGGTCTGTTTATCATTGGTAATGCACTGGTTTGGTCTGTTTAGCATTGGTAATGTGCTGGTTTGGTCTGTTTATCATTGGTAATCCGCTGGTTTGGTCTGTTTATCATTGGTAATGCGCTGGTTTGGTCTGTTTATCATTGGTAATGCGCTGGTTTGGTCTGTCTGTTTATCATTGGTAATGCGCTGGTTTGGTCTGTCTGTTTATCATTGGTAATGCACTGGTTTGGTCTGTTTATCATTGGTAATGCGCTGGTTTGGTCTGTTTATCATTGGTAATGCACTGGTTTGGTCTGTCTGTTTCTCATTGGTAATGCGCTGGTTTGGTCTGTTTATCATTGGTAATGCACTGGTTTGGTTTGGTCTGTTTATCATTGGTAATGCACTGGTTTGGTCTGTCTGTTTATCATTGGTAATGCGCTGGTTTGGTCTGTCTTTTTATCATTGGTAATGCGCTGGTTTGGTCTGTTTATCATTGGGAATGCGCTGGTTTGGTCTGTTTATCATTGGTAATGCACTGGTTTGGTCTGTTTAGCATTGGTAATGCGCTGGTTTGGTTTGGTCTGTTTCTCATTGGTAATGCGCTGGTTTGGTCTGTTTCTCATTGGTAATGCGCTGGTTTGGTCTGTTTATCATTGGTAATGCGCTGGTTTGGTCTGTCTGTTTATCATTGGTAATGGGCTGGTTTGGTCTGTTTATCATTGGTAATGTGCTGGTTTGGTCTGTTTATCATTGGTAATGCGCTGGTTTGGTCTGTTTATCATTGGTAATGCGCTGGTTTGGTCTGTCTGTTTATCATTGGTAATGCGCTGGTTTGGTCTGTTTATCATTGGTAATGCGCTGGTTTGGTCTGTTTATCATTGGTAATGCACTGGTTTGGTCTGTTTATCATTGGTAATTCGCTGGTTTGGTCTGCCTGTTTATCATTGGTAATGTGCTGGTTTGGTCTGTTTATCATTGGTAATGCGCTGGTTTGGTCTGTCTGTTTATCATTGGTAATGCGCTGGTTTGGTCTGTTTATCATTGGTAATGCGCTGGTTTGGTCTGTCTGTTTATCATTGGTAATGCGCTGGTTTGGTCTGTTTATCATTGGTAATGCGCTGGTTTGGTCTGTTTATCATTGGTAATGCGCTGGTTTGGTCTGTTTATCATTGGTAATTCGCTGGTTTGGTCTGCCTGTTTATCATTGGTAATGTGCTGGTTTGGTCTGTTTATCATTGGTAATGCGCTCGTTTGGTTTGGTCTGTTTATCATTGGTAATGCGCTGGTTTGGTCTGTTTATCATTGGTAATGCGCTCGTTTGGTCTGTCTGTTTATCATTGGTAATGCACTGGTTTGGTCTGTTTATCATTGGTAATGTGCTGGTTTGGTCTGTTTCTCATTGGTAATGCGCTGGTTTGGTCTGTTTATCATTGGTAATGCGCTGGTTTGGTCTGTCTGTTTATCATTGGTAATGGGCTGGTTTGGTCTGTTTATCATTGGTAATGCACTGGTTTGGTCTGTTTATCATTGGTAATGCGCTGGTTTGGTCTGTCTGTTTATCATTGGTAATGCACTGGTTTGGTCTGTTTATCATTGGTAATGTGCTGGTTTGGTCTGTTTATCATTGGTAATGCGCTGGTTTGGTCTGCCTGTTTATCATTGGTAATGTGCTGGTTTGGTCTGTTTATCATTGGTAATGCGCTCGTTTGGTTCGGTCTGTTTATCATTGGTAATGCACTGGTTTGGTCTGTTTATCATTGGTAATGTGCTGGTTTGGTCTGTTTATCATTGGTAATGCGCTGGTTTGGTCTGTTTATCATTGGTAATGCGCTGGTTTGGTCTGTCTGTTTATCATTGGTAATGCGCTGGTTTGGTCTGTTTATCATTGGTAATGCGCTGGTTTGGTCTGTTTATCATTGGTAATGCGCTGGTTTGGTCTGTTTATCATTGGTAATGCGCTGGTTTGGTCTGTTTATCATTGGTAATGCACTGGTTTGGTCTGTCTGTTTATCATTGGTAATGCGCTGGTTTGGTCTGTTTCTCATTGGTAATGCGCTGGTTTGGTCTGTTTATCATTGGTAATCCGCTGGTTTGGTCTGTTTATCATTGGTAATGCGCTGGTTTGGTCTGTTTATCATTGGTAATTCGCTGGTTTGGTCTGCCTGTTTATCATTGGTAATGTGCTGGTTTGGTCTGTTTATCATTGGTAATGCGCTGGTTTGGTCTGTTTATCATTGGTAATGCGCTCGTTTGGTTTGGTCTGTTTATCATTGGTAATGCACTGGTTTGGTCTGTTTATCATTGGTAATGTGCTGGTTTGGTCTGTTTATCATTGGTAATGCGCTCGTTTGGTTTGGTCTGTTTATCATTGGTAATGCACTGGTTTGGTCTGTTTATCATTGGTAATGTGCTGGTTTGGTCTGTTTCTCATTGGTAATGCGCTGGTTTGGTCTGTTTATCATTGGTAATGCACTGGTTTGGTCTGTTTATCATTGGTAATGTGCTTGTTTGGTCTGTTTATCATTGGTAATGTGCTGGTTTGGTCTGTTTATCATTGGTAATGCACTGGTTTGGTCTGTTTATCATTGGTAATGCACTGGTTTGGTCTGTCTGTTTATCATTGGTAATGCGCTGGTTTGGTCTGTTTATCATTGGTAATGCACTGGTTTGGTCTGTCTGTTTATCATTGGTAATGTGCTGGTTTGGTCTGTCTGTTTATCATTGGTAATGCGCTGGTTTGGTCTGTTTATCATTGGTAATGCGCTGGTTTGGTCTGTTTATCATTGGTAATGCGCTGGTTTGGTCTGTTTATCATTGGTAATGCACTGGTTTGGTCTGTTTATCATTGGTAATGTGCTGGTTTGGTCTGTTTATCATTGGTAATGCACTGGTTTGGTCTGTCTGTTTATCATTGGTAATGCACTGGTTTGGTCTGTCTGTTTATCATTGGTAATGGGCTGGTTTGGTCTGTTTATCATTGGTAATGCACTGGTTTGGTCTGTCTGTTTATCATTGGTAATGCACTGGTTTGGTCTGTTTATCATTGGTAATGCGCAGGTTTGGTCTGTTTATCATTGGTAATGCGCTGGTTTGGTCTTTTTATCATTGGTAATGCACTGGTTTGGTCTGTTTAGCATTGGTAATGTGCTGGTTTGGTCTGTTTATCATTGGTAATGCGCTGGTTTGGTATGTTTATCATTGGTAATCCGCTGGTTTGGTCTGTTTATCATTGGTAATGCGCTGGTTTGGTCTGTCTGTTTATCATTGGTAATGCGCTGGTTTGGTCTGTCTGTTTATCATTGGTAATGCGCTGGTTTGGTCTGTTTATCATTGGTAATGCGCTGGTTTGGTCTGTCTGTTTATCATTGGTAATGCGCTGGTTTGGTCTGTCTGTTTATCATTGGTAATGCGCTGGTTTGGTCTGTCTTTTTATCATTGGTAATGCGCTGGTTTGGTCTGTTTATCATTGGGAATGCACTGGTTTGGTCTGTTTATCATTGGTAATGCTCTGGTTTGGTCTGTCTGTTTATCATTGGTAATGCACTGGTTTGGTCTGTTTATCATTGGTAATGTGCTGGTTTGGTCTGTTTATCATTGATAATGCGCTGGTTTGGTCTGTTTATCATTGGTAATGCGCTGGTTTGGTCTGTTTCTCATTGGTAATGCGCTGGTTTGGTCTGTTTATCATTGGTAATGCACTGGTTTGGTCTGTCTGTTTATCATTGGTAATGCGCTGGTTTGGTCTGTTTCTCATTGGTAATGCGCTGGTTTGGTCTGTTTATCATTGGTAATGCGCTGGTTTGGTCTGTTTCTCATTGGTAATGCGCTGGTTTGGTCTGTCTGTTTATCATTGGTAATGCGCTGGTTTGGTCTGTTTATCATTGGTAATGCGCTGGTTTGGTCTGTTTATCATTGGTAATGCACTGGTTTGGTCTGTCTGTTTATCATTGGTAATGCACTGGTTTGGTCTGTGTGTTTATCATTGGTAATGCGCTGGTTTGGTCTGTCTGTTTATCATTGGTAATGCACTGGTTTGGTCTGTTTATCATTGGTAATGCGCTGGTTTGGTCTGTTTATCATTGGTAATGCGCTGGTTTGGTCTGTTTATCATTGGTAATGCGCTGGTTTGGTCTGTTTATCATTGGTAATGCACTGGTTTGGTCTGTTTATCATTGGTAATCTGCTGGTTTGGTCTGTTTATTATTGGTAATGCGCTGGTTTGGTCTGTTTATCATTGGTAATGCGCTCGTTTGGTTTGGTCTGTTTATCATTGGTAATGCACTGGTTTGGTCTGTTTATCATTGGTAATGTGCTGGTTTGGTCTGTTTATCATTGGTAATGCGCTGGTTTGGTCTGTCTGTTTATCATTGGTAATGCGCTGGTTTGGTCTGTCTGTTTATCATTGGTAATGCACTGGTTTGGTCTGTCTTTTTATCATTGGTAATGCGCTGGTTTGGTCTGTTTATCATTGGGAATGCGCTGGTTTGGTCTGTTTATCATTGGTAATGTGCTGGTTTGGTCTGTCTGTTTATCATTGGTAATGCGCTGGTTTGGTCTGTTTATCATTGGTAATGCGCTGGTTTGGTCTGTTTCTCATTGGTAATGCGCTGGTTTGGTCTGTCTGTTTATCATTGGTAATGGGCTGGTTTGGTCTGTTTATCATTGGTAATGCACTGGTTTGGTCTGTCTGTTTATCTTTGGTAATGCGCTGGTTTGGTCTGTCTGTTTATCATTGGTAATGCGCTGGTTTGGTCTGTCTGTTTATCATTGGTAATGCACTGGTTTGGTCTGTTTATCATTGGTAATGCGCTGGTTTGGTCTGTTTATCATTGGTAATGCGCTGGTTTGGTCTGTTTATCATTGGTAATGCACTGGTTTGGTCTGTTTATCATTGGTAATGCACTGGTTTGGTCTGTTTATCATTGGTAATGCGCTGGTTTGGTCTGTTTGTTTATCATTGGTAATGCGCTGGTTTGGTCTGTTTATCATTGGTAATGTGCTGGTTTGGTCTGTCTGTTTATCATTGGTAATGTGCTGGTTTGGTCTGTCTGTTTATCATTGGTAATGCGCTGGTTTGGTCTGTTTATCATTGGTAATGCACTGGTTTGGTCTGTTTAGCATTGGTAATGTGCTGGTTTGGTCTGTTTATCATTGGTAATGCGCTGGTTTGGTCTGTTTATCATTGGTAATCCGCTGGTTTGGTCTGTTTATCATTGGTAATGCACTGGTTTGGTCTGTTTATCATTGGTAATGCGCTGGTTTGGTCTGTCTGTTTATCATTGGTAATGCGCTGGTTTGGTCTGTTTATCATTGGTAATGCGCTGGTTTGGTCTGTTTATCATTGGTAATGTGCTGGTTTGGTCTGTTTATCATTGGTAATGCGCTGGTTTGGTCTGTCTGTTTATCATTGGTAATGCGCTGGTTTGGTCTGTCTGTTTATCATTGGTAATGCGCTGGTTTGGTCTGTCTTTTTATCATTGGTAATGCGCTGGTTTGGTCTGTTTATCATTGGGAATGCGCTGGTTTGGTCTGTTTATCATTGGTAATTCACTGGTTTGGTCTGTTTAGCATTGGTAATGCACTGGTTTGGTCTGTTTATCATTGGTAATGCACTGGTTTGGTCTGTTTATCATTGGTAATGCGCTGGTTTGGTCTGTTTATCATTGGTATTGCGCTGGTTTGGTCTGTTTCTCATTGGTAATGCGCTGGTTTGGTCTGTTTATCATTGGTAATGCGTTGGTTTGGACTGTCTGTTTATCATTGGTAATGTGCTGGTTTGGTCTGTTTATCATTGGTAATGCACTGGTTTGGTCTGTCTGTTTATCATTGGTAATGCACTGGTTTGGTCTGTTTATCATTGGTAATGCACTGGTTTGGTCTGTCTTTTTATCATTGGTAATGCACTGGTTTGGTCGGTCTGTTTATCATTGGTAATGCGCTGGTTTGGTCTGTTTATCATTGGTAATGCGCTGGTTTGGTCTGTCTTTTTATCATTGGTAATGCGCTGGTTTGGTCTGTTTATCATTGGGAATGCGCTGGTTTGGTCTGTTTAGCATTGGTAATGCACTGGTTTGGTCTGTTTATCATTGGTAATGCGCTGGTTTGGTCTGTCTGTTTCTCATTGGTAATGCGCTGGTTTGGTCTGTTTCTCATTGGTAATGCGCTGGTTTGGTCTGTTTATCATTGGTAATGCGCTGGTTTGGTCTGTCTTTTTATCATTGGTAATGCGCTGGTTTGGTCTGTTTATCATTGATAATGCGCTGGTTTGGTCTGTTTCTCATTGGTAATGCGCTGGTTTGGTCTGTTTCTCATTGGTAATGCGCTGGTTTGGTCTGTTTATCATTGGTAATGCGCTGGTTTGGTCTGTTTATCATTGGTAATGCGCTCGTTTGGTTTGGTCTGTTTATCATTGGTAATGCGCTGGTTTGGTCTGTTTATCATTGGTAATGTGCTGGTTTGGTCTGTTTATCATTGGTAATGCGCTGGTTTGGTCTGTTTATCATTGGTAATGCGCTGGTTTGGTCTGTTTATCATTGGTAATGCACTGGTTTGGTCTGTCTGTTTATCATTGGTAATGCACTGGTTTGGTCTGTGTGTTTATCATTGGTAATGCACTGGTTTGGTCTGTTTATCATTGGTAATGTGCTGGTTTGGTCTGTCTGTTTATCATTGGTAATGCGCTGGTTTGGTCTGTTTATCATTGGTAATGCGCTGGTTTGGTCTGTTTATCATTGGTAATGCGCTGGTTTGGTCTGTTTATCATTGGTAATGCACTCGTTTGGTCTGTTTATCATTGGTAATGCGCTGGTTTGGTCTGTTTATCATTGGTAATGCACTGGTTTGGTCTGTTTATCATTGGTAATGCACTGGTTTGGTCTGTTTATCATTGGTAATCTGCTGGTTTGGTATGTTTATCATTGGTAATGCACTGGTTTGGTCTGTTTATCATTGGTAATGCGCTGGTTTGGTCTGTCTGTTTATCATTGGTAATGCGCTGGTTTGGTCTGTCTGTTTATCATTGGTAATGCACTGGTTTGGTCTGTCTTTTTATCATTGGTAATGCGCTGGTTTGGTCTGTTTATCATTGGGAATGCGCTGGTTTGGTCTGTTTATCATTGGTAATGCGCTGGTTTGGTCTGTCTGTTTCTCATTGGTAATGTGCTGGTTTGGTCTGTCTGTTTATCATTGGTAATGTGCTGGTTTGGTCTGTTTATCATTGGTAATGCACTGGTTTGGTCTGTTTATCATTGGTAATGCACTGGTTTGGTCTGTTTCTCATTGGTAATGCGCTGGTTTGGTCTGTCTGTTTCTCATTGGTAATGCGCTGGTTTGGTTTGGTCTGTTTATCATTGGTAATGCACTGGTTTGGTCTGTCTGTTTCTCATTGGTAATGCGCTGGTTTGGTCTGTTTCTCATTGGTAATGCGCTGGTTTGGTCTGTTTATCATTGGTAATGCGCTGGTTTGGTCTGTCTTTTTATCATTGGTAATGCGCTGGTTTGGTCTGTTTATCATTGATAATGCGCTGGTTTGGTCTGTTTCTCATTGGTAATGCGCTGGTTTGGTCTGTTTCTCATTGGTAATGCGCTGGTTTGGTCTGTTTATCATTGGTAATGCGCTGGTTTGGTCTGTTTATCATTGGTAATGCGCTCGTTTGGTTTGGTCTGTTTATCATTGGTAATGTGCTGGTTTGGTCTGTTTATCATTGGTAATGCGCTGGTTTGGTCTGTTTATCATTGGTAATGTGCTGGTTTGGTCTGTTTATCATTGGTAATGCGCTGGTTTGGTCTGTTTATCATTGGTAATGCGCTGGTTTGGTCTGTTTATCATTGGTAATGCACTGGTTTGGTCTGTCTGTTTATCATTGGTAATGCACTGGTTTGGTCTGTGTGTTTATCATTGGTAATGCACTGGTTTGGTCTGTTTATCATTGGTAATGTGCTGGTTTGGTCTGTCTGTTTATCATTGGTAATGCGCTTGTTTGGTCTGTTTATCATTGGTAATGCGCTGGTTTGGTCTGTTTATCATTGGTAATGCGCTGGTTTGGTCTGTTTATCATTGGTAATGCACTCGTTTGGTCTGTTTATCATTGGTAATGCGCTGGTTTGGTCTGTTTATCATTGGTAATGCACTGGTTTGGTCTGTTTATCATTGGTAATGCACTGGTTTGGTCTGTTTATCATTGGTAATCTGCTGGTTTGGTATGTTTATCATTGGTAATGTGCTGGTTTGGTCTGTTTATCATTGGTAATGCGCTCGTTTGGTTTGGTCTGTTTATCATTGGTAATGCACTGGTTTGGTCTGTTTATCATTGGTAATGCGCTGGTTTGGTCTGTCTGTTTATCATTGGTAATGCGCTGGTTTGGTCTGTCTGTTTATCATTGGTAATGCACTGGTTTGGTCTGTCTTTTTATCATTGGTAATGCGCTGGTTTGGTCTGTTTATCATTGGGAATGCGCTGGTTTGGTCTGTTTATCATTGGTAATGCGCTGGTTTGGTCTGTCTGTTTCTCATTGGTAATGTGCTGGTTTGGTCTGTCTGTTTATCATTGGTAATGTGCTGGTTTGGTCTGTTTATCATTGGTAATGCACTGGTTTGGTCTGTTTATCATTGGTAATGCACTGGTTTGGTCTGTTTCTCATTGGTAATGCGCTGGTTTGGTTTGGTCTGTTTATCATTGGTAATGCACTGGTTTGGTCTGTCTGTTTATCATTGGTAATGTGCTGGTTTGGTCTGTCTGTTTATCATTGGTAATGCGCTGGTTTGGTCTGTTTATCATTGGTAATGCGCTGGTTTGGTCTGTTTATCATTGGTAATGCGCTGGTTTGGTCTGTTTATCATTGGTAATGCACTGGTTTGGTCTGTCTGTTTATCATTGGTAATGCACTGGTTTGGTCTGTCTGTTTATCATTGGTAATGCGCTGGTTTGGTCTGTTTATCATTGGTAATGCGCTGGTTTGGTCTGTCTGTTTCTCATTGGTAATGCGCTGGTTTGGTCTGTCTGTTTATCATTGGTAATGGGCTGGTTTGGTCTGTCTGTTTATCTTTGGTAATGCGCTGGTTTGGTCTGTCTGTTTATCATTGGTAATGCGCTGGTTTGGTCTGTCTGTTTATCATTGGTAATGCGCTGGTTTGGTCTGTTTATCATTGGTAATGCACTGGTTTGGTCTGTTTATCATTGGTAATGCACTGGTTTGGTCTGTTTATCATTGGTAATGCACTGGTTTGGTCTGTTTATCATTGGTAATGCACTGGTTTGGTCTGTTTATCATTGGTAATGTGCTGGTTTGGTCTGTCTGTTTATCATTGGTAATGCACTGGTTTGGTCTGTCTGTTTATCATTGGTAATGTGCTGGTTTGGTCTGTCTGTTTATCATTGGTAATGCGCTGGTTTGGTCTGTTTATCATTGGTAATGCGCTGGTTTGGTCTGTTTATCATTGGTAATGCACTGGTTTGGTCTGTCTGTTTATCATTGGTAATGCGCTGGTTTGGTCTGTTTATCATTGGTAATGCGCTGGTTTGGTCTGTTTCTCATTGGTAATGCGCTGGTTTTGTCTGTCTGTTTATCATTGGTAATGGGCTGGTTTGGTCTGTCTGTTTATCTTTGGTAATGCGCTGGTTTGGTCTGTCTGTTTATCTTTGGTAATGCGCTGGTTTGGTCTGTCTGTTTATCATTGGTAATGCACTCGTTTGGTCTGTTTATCATTGGTAATGCACTGGTTTGGTCTGTTTATCATTGGTATTGCGCTGGTTTGGTCTGTTTCTCATTGGTAATGCGCTGGTTTGGTCTGTTTATCATTGGTAATGTGCTGGTTTGGTCTGTTTATCATTGGTAATGCGCTGGTTTGGTCTTTTTATCATTGGTAATGCGCTGGTTTGGTCTGTTTGTTTCTCATTGGTAATGCGCTGGTTTGGTCTGTTTATCATTGGTAATGCGCTGGTTTGGTCTGTTTATCATTGGTAATGCGTTGGTTTGGACTGTCTGTTTATCATTGGTAATGTGCTGGTTTGGTCTGTTTATCATTGGTAATGCGTTGGTTTGGTCTGTCTGTTTATCATTGGTAATGTGCTGGTTTGGTCTGTTTATCATTGGTAATGCACTGGTTTGGTCTGTCTTTTTATCATTGGTAATGCGCTGGTTTGGTCTGTTTATCATTGGTAATGCGCTGGTTTGGTCTGTTTATCATTGGTAATGCGCTGGTTTGGTCTGTTTATCATTGGTAATGCGCAGGTTTGGTCTGTTTATCATTGGTAATGCACTCGTTTGGTTTGGTCTGTTTATCATTGGTAATGCGCTGGTTTGGTCTGTTTATCATTGGTAATGTGCTGGTTTGGTCTGTTTATCATTGGTAATGCACTGGTTTGGTCTGTTTATCATTGGGAATGCGCTGGTTTGGTCTGTTTAGCATTGGTAATGCACTGGTTTGGTCTGTTTATCATTGGTAATGCGCTGGTTTGGTCTGTCTGTTTCTCATTGGTAATGCGCTGGTTTGGTCTGTTTCTCATTGGTAATGCGCTGGTTTGGTCTGTTTATCATTGGTAATGCGCTGGTTTGGTCTGTCTTTTTATCATTGGTAATGCGCTGGTTTGGTCTGTTTATCATTGATAATGCGCTGGTTTGGTCTGTTTCTCATTGGTAATGCGCTGGTTTGGTCTGTTTCTCATTGGTAATGCGCTGGTTTGGTCTGTTTATCATTGGTAATGCGCTCGTTTGGTTTGGTCTGTTTATCATTGGTAATGTGCTGGTTTGGTCTGTTTATCATTGGTAATGCGCTGGTTTGGTCTGTTTATCATTGGTAATGTGCTGGTTTGGTCTGTTTATCATTGGTAATGCGCTGGTTTGGTCTGTCTGTTTATCATTGGTAATGCGCTGGTTTGGTCTGTTTATCATTGGTAATGCGCTCGTTTGGTTCGGTCTGTTTATCATTGGTAATGTGCTGGTTTGGTCTGTTTATCATTGGTAATGCGCTGGTTTGGTCTGTTTATCATTGGTAATGCGCTGGTTTGGTCTGTTTATCATTGGTAATGCACTGGTTTGGTCTGTCTGTTTATCATTGGTAATGCACTGGTTTGGTCTGTGTGTTTATCATTGGTAATGTGCTGGTTTGGTCTGTCTGTTTATCATTGGTAATGCGCTGGTTTGGTCTGTTTATCATTGGTAATGCGCTGGTTTGGTCTGTTTATCATTGGTAATGCGCTGGTTTGGTCTGTTTATCATTGGTAATGCACTGGTTTGGTCTGTTTATCATTGGTAATGCACTGGTTTGGTATGTTTATCATTGGTAATGTGCTGGTTTGGTCTGTTTATCATTGGTAATGCGCTCGTTTGGTTTGGTCTGTTTATCATTGGTAATGCACTGGTTTGGTCTGTTTATCATTGGTAATGCGCTGGTTTGGTCTGTCTGTTTATCATTGGTAATGCGCTGGTTTGGTCTGTCTGTTTATCATTGGTAATGCACTGGTTTGGTCTGTCTTTTTATCATTGGTAATGCGCTGGTTTGGTCTGTTTATCATTGGGAATGCGCTGGTTTGGTCTGTTTATCATTGGTAATGCGCTGGTTTGGTCTGTCTGTTTCTCATTGGTAATGTGCTGGTTTGGTCTGTCTGTTTATCATTGGTAATGTGCTGGTTTGGTCTGTTTATCATTGGTAATGCGCTGGTTTGGTCTGTTTCTCATTGGTAATGCGCTGGTTTGGTCTGTTTATCATTGGTAATGCACTGGTTTGGTCTGTTTCTCATTGGTAATGCGCTGGTTTGGTCTGTCTGTTTCTCATTGGTAATGTGCTGGTTTGGTCTGTCTGTTTATCATTGGTAATGCGCTGGTTTGGTCTGTTTATCATTGGTAATGCGCTGGTTTGGTCTGTTTATCATTGGTAATGCGCTGGTTTGGTCTGTTTATCATTGGTAATGCACTGGTTTGGTCTGTCTGTTTATCATTGGTAATGCACTGGTTTGGTCTGTCTGTTTATCATTGGTAATGCGCTGGTTTGGTCTGTTTATCATTGGTAATGCGCTGGTTTGGTCTGTCTGTTTCTCATTGGTAATGCGCTGGTTTGGTCTGTCTGTTTATCATTGGTAATGGGCTGGTTTGGTCTGTTTATCATTGGTAATGCACTGGTTTGGTCTGTCTGTTTATCTTTGGTAATGCGCTGGTTTGGTCTGTCTGTTTATCATTGGTAATGCACTGGTTTGGTCTGTCTGTTTATCATTGGTAATGCGCTGGTTTGGTCTGTTTATCATTGGTAATGCACTGGTTTGGTCTGTTTATCATTGGTAATGCACTGGTTTGGTCTGTTTATCATTGGT